>OX442351.1:34990843-34995843 GCA_949357725.1 Hyperoplus immaculatus
CAGTTAGTTTACCAAGCATAATTTCTCTATATGTAACTTTATATTGAATAATTCTATCATCATGAATCTAATTATTTTGAGGAACCTGGAACTAAACGGAAGACTAGAATATGTTTGTGAACCAAACTGTAGAACACACACACAAAAAAGAAACACATTTAAAACGTGGATAGAAATACAACATTCAAATATTTTGTACGAGGAAAACGCTACACGGCAGCCAGCAGTACCTTTTAAAAACAGCAAATGTTGGAATTGTATTTAATATTTTTTTATGATAAGAAGTGTTTGCTTGTTAGCGTGGTACTAAGAGTACTAAGTATGATAAATATGGTCATTTGACATATGGACGACAGGACAGTTTTAAAACAACTTTAACCAGTATCGGAGGAAGTTATTCAGATAATGTACTTGAGTAAAAGGAGTGAGGCCACACTACAAAATTACTATCCATCCATCTATCCGTCCATTGAATTTGAATCCTTACGAACCCTTAAACTTAAAGGTGCAGTGTGTAATATGACATCATCAAGAAAGTTCTAGAAAGTTCTAGAATGCAACGCTCCCTGGGTAACCCCAACCCTTTAGAATAATAACAGAAGCTACAGTGGCCTTCAAGGACAAGAACAATTCTAAATTTCAAACAATGCACCTGATGACATTCCAACTATGACACTTTCAAGATGGCGGCACTAGGCCTTGGTCCAAAATATGCAGAAATATGGACATATATGAGACCCTTTCTAAGGGGAAAAAAAATAATTAATTTTTTTTTTCAGCTATTATGCACTAAATTAAATGTACTTATGGATATTATAATTACTTTCTACAAAATCTGCTAGGAAATAAAACCCAAAATTCTACACACTGCAGCTTTAAAGCCTTCATGCATGTTCATTTTATTGATTAGGTCCACTTCAACTTTAATTTTAAAATCTATCTATCCCATATTTATCAATACCCAATCCTGTGTATTATTCCAGCACTGTCTCCTCCATCCTGGGTGCGTGGTTGGACCAGTATTCGGAGGACTTCTGGAGCCCCCCGTCCTACGACAGTCTGTCCCAGCTGCTGTCCTACCTGCTCAGACACTTCCCCGGGTCGGACCTGGAGCGCAGAGCACGCAACCTGCTGGCTCACTTCCACCGCCGCCTGCAGCTAGAGCCAGACACCAACGGTAGGGAGTGTTTTTATTTGATTTATTTATTTATTTATCTATCTATCTATCTATCTATCTATCTATCTATCTATCTATCTATCTATCTATCTATCTATCTATCTATCTATCTATTATCTACCTACCTGTCTGTCTGTCTGTCTGTCTGTCTGTCTGTCTGTCTGTCTGTCTATCTATCTATCTATCTATCTATCTATCTATCTATCTATCTATCTATCTATCTATCTATCTATCTATCTATCTCTCTATCTATCTATCTATCTATCTATCTATCTATCTATCTATCTATCTATCTATCTATCTATCTATCTATCTATCTATCTATCTATTATCTACCTACCTACCTACCTGTCTATCTATCTATCTATCTATCTATCTATCTATCTATCTATCTATCTATCTATCTATCTATCTATCTATCTATCTATCTATCTATCTATCTATCTATCTATCTATCTATCTACCTGTCTGTCTGTCTGTCTGTCTGTCTGTCTGTCTGTCTATCTATCTATCTATCTATCTATCTATCTATCTATCTATCTATCTATCTATCTATTATCTACCTACCTACCTGTCTGTCTGTCTGTCTATCTATCTATCTATCTATCTATCTATCTATCTATCTATCTATCTATCTATCTATCTATCTATCTATCTATCTATCTATTATCTACCTACCTACCTACCTGTCTGTCTGTCTATCTATCTATCTATCTATCTATCTATCTATCTATCTATCTATCTATCTATCTATCTATCTATCTATCTATCTATCTATCTATCTATCTATCTATCTATCTATCTATCTATTATCTACCTATCTACCTACCTGTGTGTCTGTCTGTCTGTCTGTCTATCTATCTATCTATCTATCTATCTATCTATCTATCTATCTATCTATCTATCTATCTATCTATCTATCTATCTATCTATCTATCTATCTATCTATCTATCTATCTATCTATCTATCTATCTATCTATTTATTTATTTTCAGATTAGCTTTATTACTGTCTATTTATTAGTTTTTTAGTTGTTTTTTGATGGTATGGGATGTTTTATTTGAATTTTATTTATTTTTTGTTCATTGTTCAAGCTTTATTATTATTTTAGTTTGAAGAGACAGAGATGAAACAGAGCAGCAATGGCTAATGTCTAATCTTGATGGTGACTCACTTCCACTGCAGGCTGCAGCTATAGCCAGACACAGACGGTATGGAGTTTTTTATTTGATTTTTTTTTTTTTTTTTAAAGGTTATTTTTTGGGGCATTTTTCAAGCTTTATTGATCGTTAATAGAGATAGAGATAGAGATAGTTGATATAGAAGTAAAGGGGTAGAGAGAGGGACGAGCGAGAACGCAACCTGCTGGCTCACTTCCACCGCAGGCTGCAGCTAGAGTCAGGCACCGACGGTATGGAGAAAAAGAGTTTTTAATTTATACAGCTCCAGAGAAAAATTTAAGAGACCAGTCTGGATTTTTCTTCAATCTTCATCTCTACTTTACTTATTGAAAAATGCTCTTAATGACAAAAAATGTATTGGAATTTGGTAGAAATGTTGTCAGTAGTTTATATTATAAAACCAGAATGTTCATTCTACTCAAACATAGGCCTGTAAACAGTAAAACAAGAGACACTGAACATCTGGAGTGGTCTCTTAACTGTTTCCAGAGCTGTCTATATATATATTTTTTTCTTTTATTAGCTTGTTTCTTTATATTTTTAACAACTCCTTGTTTTCTATTACCTCTTAAATGATCCCAAAGCAGCATTCTGCATCCTGCATTATTTGGTATATAATAAACTAATTTGGTTTGGGAGGAATCACATTTGTTTTGGTGAAATCAGAATCAAAAGATTTGGGGACATTTTGGCCTGTTTTGGTCTGAACGTAGCCTCTGTCAGTTCACAATCACATAATAGTTGTTGTTGTGAAGAACATATTGGTTGTCCGAGCGATAAGGTCCAACTGACGTGATACTGAGCTACTGAGTGAAAACACAGCAGAACAAACAACTAGGTCAAACAAAGGGACGCCATGTTGAAAGAGAAAAAAAAAACAGTGTTAAAGGGTCACTGTGTAGTTTCAGAGGAGGGGGGGGGGGGTTTGTTTACATTCGAAAAGCCTGCAGTTAGTTGACCAAGCATCATTTCTGTAAATGTAACTTTGTATTGAATAATTCTATCATCATAAATCAAAACTTAATTATCTTGAAGACTAGAATATGTTTGTAAACCAAACTGTGGGCCCTGCTGCTGTAAACAACAACAACAGTGAAACAAAACAACAGTTGGTAAATGGACTTGACTTATACAGCGCTGTTTTTAGCCGGGTTTCTCAGCCCCAAAGCGCTTTACATTACTTACCACATTCACCCATTCACACACACACACACACACACACACACACACACACACACACACACACACACACACACACTCTCATACACCGATGGTAGTAGCTGCCATGCAAGGCGCTCTCTGAACCATCGGGAGCAATGTGGGGGTTCAGTGTCTCTTTGCCCAGGGACACTTGGACATGTGGCGGGGAGACGGGGGATCGAACCTCCGACCCTGTAACCCAGTGGACGACCGCCCTACACACTTCACCACAGCCGCCCCCAGTTGATCGAATATGTGTGTTTTTATTTCTCTCTCCAGCTGAGCACATCGGCTGTCCGTTTGCGACTCAGGAGGAGAGCGGCTTTGAGGACGAGCTTCCTGCCTTCAGCTTCCTGTCCTTTGACCCCATCATGGTGGCAGAGCAGTTCACGCTCATGGACGCGGTGAGGACACAGACAGACAGACAGACAGACAGACAGACAGACAGACAGATAGACAGACAGACAGACAGACACACAGACAGACAGACAGACAGACAGACACACACAGACACACACGCACACTCACTCACTCACTCACTCACTCACTCACTCACTCACTCACTCACTCACTCACTCACTCACTCACTCACTCACTCACTCACTCACTCACTCAAATCTTCCCATTTTTAGTTTTTTCCTAACCTATCTTCAAGGGGCTCGCCATTAATAACATTCAAACCTCCCCCCTGTCTCTTCTCCAGGACCTGTTTAAGAAGGTGGTGCCGTACCACTGTCTGGGGGGCATCTGGTCTCAGAGGGATAAGAAAGGCAAAGAGCACCTGGCCCCCACCATCCGGGCCACGGTAGCTCAGTTCAACTCAGTGACCAACTGTGTCATAACAACCTGCCTCAGTAACCCCGCGCTCAAGCCCAACCAGAGGGCCAGGCTGCTAGAGAGGTGGATAGACGTCGCACGGGTATGTTATGAATTTTTTGGTCTTTATTTTTTATTCATTCTTGGTTTTTTTTGCGCAATTTTTCAGTAGCTACGAGGAACTTTTAAAATATTCCTGAAACAGTCAAATTTTTTCCTCTGATGATCATAAATTACATGTAACAGCAAACGAGACCTTCAGTGCAAAGCATTTTTCTTAATGCCTTTGCCATGGGTATACGCTCACCCAGGAACAACAGCTGACGTAGTAAAAACACCACCGCTTTTGTCCAAAGGGGGGCGCTAGAATGAACACAAACTGAAAGTTCCTCGGAGCACCTTTAACGTGCAGATAATTACAAAGATAGCAAATGATTACAGTTCAGAGAATAGTTGTAATGTTAATAGACAAACTTGTACAGGATAAACCTTTGCTTATGGAAAGCACAAAACAAGATAAGACAATGATATGATAAGACAATGTAACATTGATGGGAAACTAAAAACGGAACCATCTGAGTGTGTGTATATGCGCTTCATTTTTTTGGTTTATAAAACTGTAATAA
>OX442351.1:35000843-35005843 GCA_949357725.1 Hyperoplus immaculatus
TGATTATCAGAGGAAACATGAGACTGTTTCAGACATATTTAAAAAGTTCCTCATAGCACCTTTAAAGCTAATGTTGCCCCCTTGGTGACACTGGATTTTGACAACAAGCCTTCTCCAAAATCAGTGACTTCCACCTTTAATACAGCAACATACAATAAACTTATAACCACGGATCTTATTTTGATTATGAGGGACACACACACACACACACACACACACACACACACACACGCACACACACACACACACACACCCAGGGCTTGTAAAAAGTAATCTATATTGTGAAAACCATATGACCGTAAAAAAAAAATCCATATTTTCATGCTGTCTTTTCCTTGTAACTGTATCTCTGTGTGAAGCTAGATTCTCTACCGTCATCGCATCACATTCCACACAATGAATTATCACCATGAGGCCTCTGGCAGTAACTAGACCCTATAGCTACTAAGCCAGTGTACAGTGAAGCCTACTGTGAGCTGATAAGAGTAAGAGAGGGGGAACGCCCAAGAGAATTATCTATTATACACTATCACAAGTTTATCTGAAGCTGCCAAACGGTTTCTCTTTCCAATGACGTCAGTAGGGATTCCCTCAACAGAGTTCGCTTTACTATTACGTCGGCAAACTACTCAGATTTTATGAAGTTAAATGTATATTTTGGTCATTTTTTTATGCTTTATTGATAGTGTAGAGACAGAGGTGAAATGGGGCAGAGAGGGGAGTGACATGCAGAGAACGACCGCGGGCTGGAATCGAACCCGGGTCCGCTGCTGGCCGAGGCCCATGGGCGGGGGGGGGGGGGGGACGCCCTACCAATTGAGCTAAGGGCGCCCCCTGAAATGTGTCTTTTTCGCATATCCCCTCTCAAGTTACCACACTACAGAGGGGGTCCTATTTTACTACGCACTCACTGACCTCTGACTTCAATGCACCTTCTGTATACACAATATAAAAAATGTCCACTACATGTACACTTGTTTTTATATTTAAAAGTCACTTATTTTTGGGGGCGCCCTTAGCTCAGTTGGTAGGGCGTCCCCCCACCCCCATGGGCCTCGGCCAGCAGCGGACCCGGGTTAGATTCCAGCCCGCGGTCGTTCTCTGCATGTCACTCCCCTCTCTGCCCCATTTCAACTCTGTCTCTACACTATCAATAAAGCATAAAAAATGCAAAAAAAAATATCTTAACAAAAATCAGTTATTTTTCTACTTTTTGTCATGTATGTATTATATCTTTTTCTACATAATTATAACTTCTATTTGCAGTATTATTGTTGTTACACGGTCAGATAAGAGCTAGAAGTTTATCTGAAGCTGCCAACATTTTCACTACTCTGAATGACGTCAGTAAGGGATTCCCTCACTCTCTGTAACGTCAGCGACTGTGGCTCAGGTGGTAGAGCGGGTTGGCCGATGATCAAAGGGTTGGAGGTTCGATCCCCGCCCTGCCACCTGTGTCATGGTTGTTGTGTCCTTGGGCAAGACACTTCACCCACCTTGCCTCGTGTGAATGTCGATAGTTAGCCTGCTATCGGTGTATGAATGGTAACGTGGGAAAACAGGTCTCCCTTGATAAAGAGTCTTCGGTCTCAATGGGATTTACCCAAAAAATCCCCAGGTTTTATTTATAGGTGATTAAGCACTCAGTTACCCTTCAACCTTATGTTGATGTATTTGTGTATTTAACATAGCCATTCGGTCTGTTATTTATTGCACACACATTCCACACAATATTGACTTATTTACATACAGCTCTGGAAAAAATGAAGAGACCCCTCCAAATGTTCAGTGTCTCTCGTTTTGACTATTTATAGGCATATGTTTGAGTAGAATGAACATTTTGGTTTTATAATATAAACTACTGACAACATTTCTACCAAATTCCAATTATTTTTTTTTGTCATTAAAGAGCATTTTTAATAAGTAATGTAGAGATGAAGATTTAAGAAAAATTCAGACTGGTCTCTTAATTTTTTTCCTTAGCTGTATGTTTATAGCTTACAGTTATGAAGGTGAAATGTGTTGAACTATTTCACATTAATTTAAAGAAATGCAGACTGTAAAATAATGTATTCATTGTGTATTTAATGGGCTATTTGTGTTTGTTTTATTTTGAAGGAGGGAACGTCTAAATTTGCCACGTTGGAGATCAACCCCAAACGAGCTCAGAGGAGACACCAACAACAGAGGGACTTGGTGAGGACATATACAATCATCATGTTTTGTGTGTCGTTAGCCTCATAGCATAATTGCCTAAATCATATTTACTCTACTCTACTCTATTCTACATCTACTCTACTCTACATCTACTCTACTCTACATCTACTTTACCCTGCTCTATAACCCTTAAAATATGACTTAGGCAAATATGCTATTAGGCTAACGAAAACTAGATGTAGAGTAGAGTAGATGTAGAATAGAGTAGATGTAGAGTAAAAGTAGAGTATGCTAATTATGCTATTAAGCCAACGATATGATGAAATACATAACATTACATTCTACACGATGAACCGGACAGTGGCAATGAATTCACTGCCTACAGCCCCACCTAGTGTCAAGAGAAGATACTGCGGTCTGGCCAGTCTTTTATATTGTGGATGTTGACTGTTTTTTACTGTTATTTGATGGCACTTTTTTAGAGTAATTTTTTTTTTAAAATCAACAAATTAGACATCTGCAAAACATGACTTTGATGTTTTTGCTCTCACTCACTCACTCACTCACTCACTCACTCACTCACTCACTCACTCACTCACTCACTCCCTCCCTCCCTCCCTCACTCACTCACTCACTCACTCACTCACTCACTCCCTCACTCACTCACTCACTCACTCACTCCCTCACTCACTCCCTCACTCTCTCACTCACTCACTCACTCACTCCCTCACTCCCTCACTCCCTCCCTCCCTCCCTCACTCACTCACTCACTCACTCACTCACTCACTCCCTCACTCACTCACTCACTCACTCACTCACTCCCTCACTCACTCCCTCACTCCCTCACTCACTCACTCACCTCTAATACGGAAATATTAAGACATTTGATTAGTATTGTCCACCTTGGTATAAATGTGTCTTTATGGCCTTGTATCTGAATTGTGCTGTATAAATAAACTTGCCTTGCCTTGCCTTTAGCATCTCCCAAATGAACACAAATGCACACATTACTGGAAGAGAAAATATGTTTTGTAAACTAACCGGAACTTTGCAAATGTAACAAAATGCCCCTCCACTCATAACCAGTGTGTGTGTGTGTGTGTGTGTGTGTGTGTGTGTGTGTGTGTGTGTGTGTGTGAACAGGGAGTGATGCAGGGGACCATTCCGTACCTGGGAACCTTCCTCACAGACCTGGTGATGATGGACACAGCCATGAAGGATTATACTGAGGTAAGTGACGCACTCACACACACACACACACACACACACACACACACACACACTCACTCACTCACTCACTCACTCGCTCACACACACTCTCACTCACTCACTCACTCACTCACTCACTCACTCACTCACTCACTCACTCACTCTCACACACACACACACACACAGACACACGCACAGTAGTGACGCACAGCTAAAACAAACTAAAGCCAGTAGCACAGACATTAAACATGTGTTGTTAATGGGATGTGTGATGTTTTATTTTGAAATACTTTAGTAATGGATTTTTATAAACTAAATAAACAAACAATTAACATGGCGCCGGGGATGAGTTATATTTTTAACCTTCAATTTCTCTAATGTTTAATTTGTGTGTGTGTTTTTTTCAGGGAGGTCTGATCAACTTCGAGAAGAGGAGAAAGGTGAATAACATTTGCACGATTCTCTTTTAGTTTGTAACAATCTGAAGAAATTGAAGAAAAGATGTAAAAACGTTTCTGCTAGGAACTGGCCGGAGTGATCGATTTCCTCGAATAATCAACCCTTGAAATGAACTCGATAGGTTAACAAGGCACTCAGTTTTTGTGTGTGTGTGTGTGTGTGTGTGTGTGTGTGTGTGTGTGTGTGTGTGTGTGTGTGTGTGTAGGCCTTATACAGTGCGTACACCCTTCTAACATTTCTTCAAATATTTCATTATTTCTTTCCATGGGACACCACTGAAGACATGACACTTTGATACAATGTAAAGTAGTCAGTGTACGGATCGACTCTCGAGGCGCTACTCGTGCACATCTCTACTTAAAGGGACATTGTGTAACATTTTAAGTAATTTATTAGCTAACATCAATATCCTCATTCATAAATATGTCCTCATTGGAGTAAAATCACCTCTGCCAATAATCTGAATTATCCTCCTGGGCAGAGAATTACAAATATTAATATTACATTTTGTACATTGAGCAGGCAAGTCTTATGGAGGAATCCATGTTGGTTGGAATGTCATCAGGTGCATTGTTTAAAATTTAGAATTGTTCTTGTCCTTGAAGGCCACTGTAGCTTCTGTTATTATTCTAAAGGGGTGGGGTTACCCAGGGAGCGTTGCAATCTAGAACTTTGTAGAACTTTCTTGATGATGTCATATTACACACTGCACCTTTAATGTTAAAGTCAATTATCATGTGATTGGATTTTAAAGGTGCAGTGTGTAATATGACATCATCAAGAAAGTTCTACAAAGTTCTAGAATGCAACGCTCCCTGGGTAACCCCAACCCTTTTGAATAATAACAGAAGCTACAGTGGCCTTCAAGGACAAGAACAATTCTAAATTTTAAACAATGCACTTGATGACATTCCAACTATGACACTTTCAAGATGGCGGCACTAGGCCTTGGTCCAAAATATGCAGAAATATGGACATATATGAGACCCTTTCTAAGGGAAAAAATAATAATTAAAAAAAAAATTTCAGCTATTATGCACTAAATTAAATGTACTTATGGATATTATAATTACTTTCTACAAAATCTGCTAGGAAATAAAACCCTAAATTCTACACACTGCAGCTTTAAAGAAAATATTTCAAAACGCTGGTTTTTGCGAGATGCTAGGTATTGG
>OX442351.1:35013343-35030843 GCA_949357725.1 Hyperoplus immaculatus
TCTCTCTCTCTCTCTCTGTCTCCCCATTTCAACTCTGTACTGTCTGATAAAGCTTGAAAATGCCCAAAAGATTATCTTTAAAAAATAGCAGTAATGAACATTAGTTATTGACTGTAACTTATTGTTATCCATTGTGTGATTCTCAGGTGACGTCTCAGGACAAGACTCCGGCCGTCATCAGGAAAGCGATGATCAAACACAACCTGGACCGAGAGAAGAGCGAAGACTACGAGCTCATGCAGAAGATATCAGAGGACAAAGGTGTGTGTGTGTGTGTGTGTGTGTGTGTGTGGGGGGGGGGGGGGGGTGAGTGTGTGAGTGTGCGAGGGAGTCAGTGAGTGAGTGAGTGAGTGAGTGAGTGAGTGAGTGTGTGAGTGAGTGAGTGAGTGAGTGAGTGAGTGTGTGTGTGAGTGGGTGGGTGGGAGGGTGAGTGAGTGAGTGAGTGAGTGAGTGAGTGAGTGAGTGAGTGTGTGAGTGAGTGAGTGTGTGTGGTGGTTAGAGCACAGAGGTAGTTTTTATCTTTCAATTTTTTCAAAAATGACACACTTTTGTTAATTCAAGTTCGAGTTCAAAGTTTTATTGGTCACATGTTTGCAAAGATAACATTTTGTATTCTCCTCATGTCCCTACAGAGCTCCGTATCCCGGACAACGCGAACGTCTTCTACGCGATGAACTCCACCGCCAACTACGACTTTGTGCTGAAGAAGCGCGGCCTGGCTCGACCAATCAGAGCCAAGAGTGTGGCCAGCTCCACCCTGCCTCGCATGAAACAGAAGGGACTCAAGATCGCCAAGGGGATTTTCTGACATTTCAAACAATAACAACAAACAACACAAGCATTAGAGTGTACTGGTGCTAACAACAACAGAGAATCACTCTAAAGCAGACTTTGCTGTTTCACATATGGCGAGAAGAGGAGGTCCTTCACACTGTTTCTGTGTGTGTTACAGACAGATTTTTAAATGACTCTGCACCAATTCCTGCCTATTCCTTACTTCAACCATTGGTCCTATTTAAGAAAAAAAACTTATATGGGGTCTACTAGGCCTTTGTTAAGGGGCACAACTGACTTTACATGGAGGATATCTGGGCCTATGTGTAATGGCAAAGGAAAAACCTGGAGGATATGACGATGTTTGATGGTTTTGGAAGGATTGCCAGATTAAGGATGTTTTTGTGGACTAGCAGAAAAGCAGAGAAGCACCTTAGTACTTTGGGGCAGATTTGGTGTGATTTGGAGCCACGGAAAGGACGTTTTAAAGACCAAATTCGTGGATATAAACACTCAAAAAGGAGCGTCTTTCTTCACACTGCGATGTGCGGGACGATTTAAGGAACTTATGGACACGTACGTTTGTGGGGATAACTAGCATCGCTACCAGAAAATTCGCAAAACTTTGGTTGTGTCGGATGTGTGGATAAAAGCAGACCCATTCCATTCCCTGGTCCATTTTTCTGAATTTTTCTTTCGTTTACATCTCATTTTTTCGGCCCTTAAAAAAGATTTTTCATTCAAGCCTCTTTTAGGGGGATTTTTTTGCACCTTGGATTAAAAAAAAAGGAGAAATTTCATCCCTGAATTTTCAACTGTGTTTCATGTGGATCGCCCCCTAGTGGAAGTGGAGTGTATGTACATAAAAACGAACAAAACGAAAACGAAAGCCAACCGCAGCATAGTCCACACATATACAGTAGATGTGTATGTGTGTGTGTGTGTGTGTGTGTGAAATAGCTGGTGCGTGTGTGTGTGTTTTCAAATGTGTTTCTATTTTTTCAGGGAACTTTTTGTCGCCTGCCTTTTACTTACGACAGTGTTTTCGTGGGACTATTCAAGCACTGATGAAAGTTTTTTTTTTTTTTTCGGTTTTTTCGGACGCTGCCTGGGACCCTATTTCAGCATTTTAACATCAGTAGAAAAAAAAAGGATCTTTTAAAAGTTGTGAACGCTGCCATGTTACGAACAAGAAAAAAACTACAAAAAATTACAAAGGACTACAAATTGTTTTAAGGTCGTCCATTGGAGTGAAAAAATCATGGAGAAAATGGTGTCAAAATCCAGTAGCCACAGCCATGATTTAAAATGCCACTGTTTTTATTTTAAATTTTAAATTTTTTATTATTATTAATGAATGAATTGTTAACCACTACATAGTGAAGGATGGTTGCGTTCCGAATCTCATACTTTCTACTATATAGTATGGTAGAAAAAAGATTTAGGATGTCCCGATTCTTGTGGCCAGATTTAGGATGGTTAGAAGTACCCGGATGTCCTACTTCATGCGGCCAAGATTGTTAGTGTCGAAAACTGCATCCTATTTGGGCGATTCTGACCCACAATCCAGTGCGCACGTGAAGTGACGTCACATCGACGAAGCCTCCATATGAAAACAAACGGGGATGCGACGGATATAAAAGCAAGAGGCAAGATCAAGGCGCAATGTTATGATGAAATAAGAGTGTGAAGTATGTCCCAATAGTATGCCTACTGCATCCTAACTAGATTCTTTTTATCGTCGGATGTAGGATGTAGAATAGAAAAAAAGAAAGAGTATGCGATTCGGAGCGCAACCTAAGTGGCAGAAAGAGAGTGATGAACAAGTGAGTGAGCTGAAAAACAAATGAAAATGAGAAGTGTACATATGAAGTTAACACGGACTGTGCAGTATATTAATTTCTTTTGTTATTTTTTAAACGGACCATGAAATTTGAGATTTTCCTTTTGTTTGTTTGTTGTTGTTAATAGATTATTTTTTTTTTTTTTTTTTGTTGCTTTGTACATTTCTGCATCTCTCTGCTCTGATATGGTGCTGCTAATTCTTACGAAGATGTCGAAAGTACGAACGTGTGTCGCAAAAATGCCGCCATGTTGGAAGATGATTTTGAAACTACCTTAAACTAAAAAGTCGCGTTTGCTGTTTTCAGTAAAAAAAAATTCAAAACAGTGTTGAAGGAAAATTTTGCAAAGAAAATAAAAAAAAAACATGAAAAAAAAACAATTTTAAGTCAGTATTGTGAGATTTGAAAAAAGTCTAAATTCTGACTAAATAAATAATCATAATTTTCATCCATACCACGACACTACTAAGGCATATTTTTCAATAATCTTAAAGAAAAAGAAAAAGAAAAAAGTAATTATTTTACAAAAGAAATAAATTTGAAATTTTTCCTTACCAGCAAACTTGATATTTCGGTTGGACCCTTGGACCGTACCATTACACACACACACACACACACACACACACACACACACACACACACACACACACACACACACACACAGCAGAAGGGGTTTAGTAGTTTTATTTCTTCCAACATGGCGGCGTATCCCCTTCCCCTTTCCTATCTGTGTGTTTTAACCACTTTCCAAATGTGCCATGATGACACCCGACTCATCCTGCTAACTGATCCTGCAGGACTTTTTATCTTATTTTGAAATTATTTGATTTCATTTTTTATTTTGGTGGCAGTTATGACAAGCTGAGTCGTTCATCTATGGTTTCTCTCTCTATATTTCTATATAATCTGCATTTTGACAATATTTTTTTGTTTTGTTTTGCATATTTGAAAATCAGTCTAAATCATAGCGTTAATATGCATAATTTTTCGACATTTAAACAATCTTTTTGACAAATTTACGGACTTTTAAAAATGTTCACAAAAATGGTCAAAATTTTAAAATAATTATGCTTTTTAATCCTATATTTTGACAAAATTTCAAATGTGTAAAACTAGAAATAAATTTTTTAAAATACAGATTTTTTTTTCTTGAATATAGTGTAGAAATATGAGCCTAGATGAACGATAGTGATGCTGCCAAACTGCACACAAAGGGAACACACTCTTTTAATTCTATGTCACTGTCCTAACTATGTTTCTTTAAAAATGGGAAAAATCCAACTTTAAACAACCTTATTAATAGCCTGGTCCTCCCAGACCATCGTACGTCATTTCATTTGTACAGAAAGTCTGGAATCGCTCAATTGACAAACGTTAACTCACTTGAAGGCGGGTGTCTGTTGAAGTTTAAAAAGAAGCCCCAACCTTTGCTTTGCACTTGTCAAGCTTACCGTTGTCAAGTTACGATGAAGACGCTGGTAGATTAAGCACTGAAATTCGTAATAATTCCTAAAGAAACAATGGGTCCTAGTTATGGAAGCAAAGTAGACGAAAATCGCAAAATTGACCAGTTGCTTGAAAACAATAATTTTTGCCAACACAGTGTCTCACATTTAAAACAATCTACTTAACAAACGAATATTCAAGGTTGGATTTTTCCCCGACTAGTTCATATCACTTCAACAACTAAAACACTACGGCTGTATTCTAAAAGCCCTACTATCGTCCTACTCATACTAACGTCCTACTCATACTCATTTTGACGTCAATTTGAGTATGTTGTGGTTGTGTATGCGAGTTTTTGTAGGCGAGAAATGCCCGGATGAGTAGCCTACTAACTTCCAGGAAGATTTTGTGTATGGATCGATAGGTTCTGTATACTTCAGTGTAAACGGTCCGACGAACCTCGCATACACAATGGATGGTTAAGTAGACAGTGTGTAGTATATACATGTTGAGTATGTAGGAGGGAGGACGTTAGTTGGGCTTTTACAACACAGCCACACACTACATGCGTTTGTCTTGCACTGCGACCATGTAAGGCCTTGTTTTTTTTTTTATTATTTACCCTTGCATGAAGTTTATAATGACCTTAATAATCAAATAAATGAATCGCCCATATCCCATCTCTCCCCTCCCCTCCCAAAAAACTAAATATTAAAACCCATGTGAAAGAAATATAAAAGGCACGTCGTCCGGCTATTGTGGATGTATTTGAACACTGTGACATTCGGAAATAAATTCACTAAATTCATTAACTTAAAGCCCCTGTTAACCTAATCAAATTAATTAATACTTTATTCCGGACTCAAAGTTCCTCATAAAAGACGATACAAATACAAAATCAACACAGATTAAAATACAAAAATTGTCAATAATCTATATATATTATTAAAGTAGTCTCAATAAACTGTTACAAACTTCTGGTTAAAAAAAAATCTTCTTAGATGTTATAAAACTTAGTTTAAAAAAAAAAATCTTTTTACTGACCGTTTGACAGGACTGTGTGCGCGTGGCCTTATCAAATGATATCCATGGCAACAGTCATTGTTTACATAGAATGTTCAGGCCGAGAACTGCCGTGATTGGTTTAAAAAAAAATACTTATTGTGTCATAAGAACCAGAGCATAGCCCAACTGAATTTCTGTAAAGTTTATCAAACTTAAAGGTGCAGTGTGTAATATGACATCATCAAGAAAGTTCTACAAAGTTCTAGAATGCAACGCTCCCTGGGTAACCCCAACCCTTTCGAATAATAACAGAAGCTACAGTGGCCGTCAAGGACAAGAACAATTCTAAATTTTAAACAATGCACCTGATGACATTCCAACTATGACAAATTCAAGATGGTGGCACTAGGCCTTGGTCCAAAATATGCAGAAATATGGACATATATGAGACCCTTTCTAAGGGGAAAAAAAATAATTAAAAAATTTTTTTTCAGCTATTATGCACTAAATTAAATGTACTTAAAGATATTATAATTACTTTCTACAAAATCTGCTAGGAAATAAAACCCAAAATTCTACACACTGCAGCTTTAAATGACAATATCTTTCATTTGGATTGTTAAAAATATGCCTATAACTCTTTTCAGATGCTTTACGATCATGAAACTAACTCCCCACATTTACATAGTTAGAAGGATTTTTTGGATCAGGGGCTTTAAATATGTCATACTGTAGTCGACATTATTATTTGGCGAGAAATGTTTGACCTAATACATCATGTGCCAAAAATACCCAGGAGAGAGAGAGAGAGAGAGAGACAGAGAGAGAAACAGAGAGAGAGAGAGAGAGATGGAGGGAGAGAGAGAGAAACAGAGAGAGAGGGAAAAAGATGGAGAGAGAGAAAGAAAGATAAGTCCTCTGCCTTTCACAGTGATAAAAAAAAAAAAAATCAAAGTTTTGTATGTTTACTGTCGTTGCAATTTTTTGGAAAAACTTAAAAAAATCTGTTTAAAAAAGGGTGAAAAAATACTGTTGATTTGTGGACCCGTTTCCCTGTGGACGAAAACTGAAACTTGAAGCGAATATGTTTGTGTTGTGAGCTGCAGACGAAGCTGCTGTAGAATTTTTTTTTCTTTTTTTTTGGCATTTTCAAGCTTTATTAGACAGTACAGAGTTGAAATGAGGAGACAGAGAGAGAGAGAGGGGGGGGGGGGATGACCTGCAGTAAAGGTCTACAGGTCGGATTTGAACCCGCGACCACTGCAACGAAGGCCGGAGCCAATATGGTACACGCTCTATCCACTATGACACCATAGCCCCCCGAAACAAACACTTTTATCCATCTTATCCGAATGTTATTCATTGTTTTTTGTAATGCATCTTAATGTGTTTTAAGGATCAAAGTGAGGCCACAATTTGCGAATATGTCAAAACTGTGAAAAAAGCGCCAAAAAACAACAATGTCTTAGTATGTCTCTGGATACTTTCTGTCCTCCCCGATTCCAAATGAAGTGGTTCATCTTTTTCAAACGGACCTCGATGTTCACAAATCGATTTGAGTATAACAGTACCACAGAAAAAAACAATAGGCTAAAAAAATATTTTTCAAATGTTCCTTGAATGCAGCATCATTTCACATTCTATTTGGTGTTTTGTTGGAATAAAATACTCACATATTAGGCCTTTGGTTAAAAAAAACTAAAAATTAAATGTTTGTTCCAAAGGATTGTTACATGTTTCTACAGCAGCCTTTCTCAGTGTGTGTGTGTGTGTGTGTGTGTGTGTATGTGTGTGTGTGTGTGTGTGTGTGTGTGCGTGTTCTCCGAGGTCGAAAAAAATCTTTGTGCACACGAGTGGAACTTGAATTTTAAAAATGAATTTTTTTCGGCAGATGAAAAAGGTTGACGTGTGTTGGACTGGTCCGTGTGTGTCGTTGTAGCCTGTGATTTGTGATTTGACCTGATTCTGTGCGGAATTTGAATTTAAAAAATAATAATCAAGAAAGATGCGTTAATAATAAGAAAAAAATCAAATTTAAAAACTGGGAAATGAACCAGTTGGCTTGTCAAGTGGTGTGTGTGTGTGTATGTTGACTTTTTTTTCTCGAATTTTTTGGTTTTGTTTAGTTCCCCTCATGTTTTGTGTGCGGGTGCCATTTTAACCATTTAAAAAAAAAAAAAAAAAAAAAAATTGAGAATTTAATTTTTTCTAACTGCAGTCAATTTCTTTTTCCTACTTTTTCCTCCCGAAAAAAACACACTTGAACCTGTGAAAAAATGTCAACAAAAAAAAAACTGTCCCTGCTTCTGTTTTTTCTTTTTGTTTATTTATTGATTTGTACATAGAGATTTTTTGTTTTTGCTTTGCATTGTACATTCTCTCCTTTTTCTTGGTTATAGATTAATATATTCATGTATATACGAATAAACATTAAGTTTATAAAATTAAAAAAATTGACTCTCTTTTCTCCTGATTTTTTATTTGCCTCTTTTGTGTCAATAAGATGAATCCGAGAGGACATTATGTTAGTTGACAAAAGCACAGAGATAAAATAATAATTTGAATTGTTTATAATAGGATTTCTGAATTATTTTAATGTAATATTATATGTCTAAATTAAAATCAGACAATTTTCCAAAGATGGTTATTTTTTTCAGAAGATATTTTAAATGCTCGAGATATTCAATAAATGGAATAGAAAAAGAAAATAGGTGTAGGCAAGGCAAGGCATTTTTATTTGTAGGCCTTTAGCACATTTAGTACATAAATGGCCCAAGGTTCAGTCTTGGGCCAGGGTTGATAAATAATTTAAATAAGTTATAAAAGAATCCCATCTTTTAGCAAATGTATTAGCACAGCCTTTTACTGTTGGTTTAATTTTCTCAAATTTTAAAGCCTATAAACATTTCTATACATTATTATTAAAACAGTAGAAGAATTAAAATACAAATGAGACAGAGCTCAAACAATAACTTATCAAATATTATTTTTAATGCAGCAATACCCATCCTGTGTTTACATTGGACCTTGCAAAGTAGATGTTAACTATCATCAGTGATGTGTTTGGGGGATAGTGAAGGGGGATCTTCAATATGATTCAGAGGAGCCGTCCAGTAGTTGGCCATTTCTTGCTGTTTGCTCACCGCGTTGTCTTTTGTTGTGGTGATGCCCAGTTTGGCCAGTTGCTGGAAAACCTTCTTGTTGGGCCCACCACCGCACAATAGCACAGAGTTGATGTAGTACGATAGGGCTGCGAGACGGTTTTCTCTCCCTCTCAGAGCCACGGAGGCCGCAGCACAGATGTGAGGCAGAGAGTCGTTGGTGATCTTCGATAAAATGCTAAACAGGAACGGGGACAGTCGCTTCAGGTCGCCGTGTAACTCCTGGAACGAGAACGACTGCAGCTCTTCCGCACTCGTCCTCCACAGCATGAACTGGTTCTGCTGGTTGCACAGGGCCACGCAGTCAGCCTCCACCACGTCCAACACGCTGGCTTTTAAATGCTCCACCAGCTCTCTGTGTCTCGTCATGAGATTGGCAGCCCTGGCAAACTTCCTTTTTGCCAAATTCTCAACAATGCCGGCCGTGTCAGATTGGCATGTCAGTGTCTGTTCGTTTTGTTTGTCATAGGTGATCACAACCTGAAATAAAAACAGAAGAAGGGAGTTCTTGGATGAAAATTCAATTTGAAAATCGGACATTGACACATGACAGATCTACCTAGATAGAGGAGTAGGACTACGGTATGTTGAATGTGGGGTGTGTGTGTGTGTGTGTGTGAGTGTGTGTGTGTGTGTGTGTGTGTGTGTGTGTGTGTGTGTGTGTGTGTGTGTGTGTGTTAAACAACAGTTAGCCTTACAGCGCTGGCTAAGGGGCTATCTATACAGCCCTTACTATCTATACATCTGTCTATGGCAGGGGTGTCAAGTCCGGTTTCACACAGAGCCACTCTACGAAATGAGAGTCTCACTAGGGGCAGACATGTTTACTGACATGCCTTATGTTTCATCCCAGAGTAAAAACAACATATCTATGAAAATATGTCATATAACCTGTGTTCAGGGGCGTAGGCTAGGTTTCGTTTCAGCATTTGGTGCTCCCCATCCAATCTGTGCCTTTTCTGCATCAATATGTGGTGGAAATATCTTACTTTCTGTAAAGGTATTATTACCTTAATTTCTGTAAAGGTATTATTACCTTAAAGCTACAACGAGTAAGTCGGCACGTTGGCGACACCTTTGAACAAAAGCGGTAGTATTTTTACGACGCCAGGTGTCGTGAAGCTCGTGCAGGGCGTGCGAGATTCAAATAATCAGGAAGCAATATAGTGCGTGTACATGTGTTGAAAGTGTGAGGGCACCGGACTCTTTTCGGCTCGGTGAGAGTGGTTAGTGACACAGCATCAACTACACCTGACTGCAATGAGTTGATCCATTGTCACCTCTCACGGAGCTGAAAGAGTACGTGTCCTCACAGAAAGCGAATGAACGAGAGACGGCAGTTAGTATGGATCACGATGAGGTAATGTGTTTATGTTGTTGTAAATAATGACTATTTCAGATGAATAATGGTAATCTGATGATGCTGGTGAGGCAAAGTAAACTTTGTTTTAGTAGGCTACCGCTCATTCATTTAGGAGTAAACACTGCAGTCTAGGTTCACTCCGTGAAATTGTGTATACGTTGCTTGGCAACGCCCTCCCCCCGCCTATCACTCTCCCTTTTAGCTTTTCTTCATTGCATTTTCTTTTTTTTCTTTGATGGTTCAGCCCCGTTATCAGTCATTATGACGACAAATAACTGTCTCAAACAAGGCTCCCGCTCCCCTTCTAGGGTGACCAGATCGCATTTCCATTACTTTTCACACGTCCCGCAAATTGAGACGTTGTCCCGCATTGTTATTGAAAGTGAGCCCCCCTTTTTAAATGCGTGTTTTATAATCTGGCATTTATCCGATAGCTGTGAGGAGACAGCCTCCGTTTCTCTGTAGCTGTGTCTTGATTCAGGGGTTGCGGTCTTGGAACCGGCCTCGTAGGCTGCATTTGAAGTCCGATTGCGTCATAGCGGCGCGCAAAGGCTGTCCCATTTGCAAGGCTCCTCGCAAGGCTCCTCATATGCGGTCGTGAAATGCAGCCTTCGTTTCACGGTTTTGAAGCAGTTTTGAAGGCTGCATCAGATGTATCCTTCGTGGCCCAACATATCCCATGATTCATTGCGTTTTTTTCAGAGATGGCATAAAATAAAATAAAAATTAACAAAACAGCAACGTGTTGCTCCATCTTCTTAACTTTTATCTTCCATTCTTTTTTTCTTGTACTTTTTTTTCTTTTCGTCTGGTAGGCAACTTCTTTTTCTTTTTTCCTCCATTGACAGGGCTGTCTCCGTTGGCAGCAATCAGGGTTGCTAGGCAGCACAGGAGCGGCGAGTCGTCACGCAAGGTAACGGCTTGTTACGTAAACCGGAAATGCTCGTACACGGAGACCTGCGGAGACCGTCCCGTTTAACAAGGCTCGTTGGCCTCAAAACCGGCCTTAAAATCGGCCTTCATAGGCTATAGCCTTCATAGACCGCGAGACTGCGTCCTACCAAGGCTGCAACCCCTGAATCAAGACATAGCTTGTGTGTGTTTGTCAGTGTGTGTCGGGCTGCTGGGCTCTGAAGGTGCTGCCTGTAGTGCTTCAGCGTTTACCTTCCTGTTACTTCAAAATAAAAGCCAACTCACGTTTGTCAAGTGAAATGCTAATGTGAAGCCAGTGAAATGCTTTTAATGTGAAGCCTCAGCCTTAATGCTCTATTTATGTAACAGTAGCTAACTTAACTGCTGCGCACTGATCTAAAGACAGTGTTTTTCAATATAGAAAGCCGTGTCTCTGACATTACCGGTGGTGACACGAGTTTATTTTGCTAAAAAAACGAGAGGCACCTATTTGCAGACCCATGGGGAAAGTGGAGCTCCACCGGAAGCCACGCCCCGAACTCATTTCATTGGTCAGAATTGTAACCTACTCTGAATTTGTTGTCTTCTTTTTGTTTTACTGCCGGAGTTCACCTAGCGGTGAATAATAATACACAGATTCCACCGGTTATGGTGCTAGTACACAGTAAAATACGTCAGTTTGTTAAGGGTCCCAAGTGGCCAGGACGGTGGTAAAAAGTAGATGTTGAGGTAGAAGATGAATGAAGCAACGAAGCTTTGGGTACATCTTCCGAAATCCGTCTCTTTAATTCACAATTATCACGAGTAGGTCAATCACATACAAATATCAACTCTTATAAATGAAACACAAAAAGTGCCACCACATTAAAATACACAACTCATTTAAAAAAAAGTGCAAACACATCAAAATACAAATACAAAATTCACATGAACTTTTTTTGTCTTATTTATAAGAGCTTATATTTTTATGTGATTTGTGTCTTTCAGTGACCCCCACATTATTATTGTGTGTGTGAGTGTGTGTGTGTGTGTGCGTGTGTGTGTGTGTGTGTGTGCGTGTGTGTGTTGGAGAGGAAGGTGGGCCGTGAGCATGCGAGGTTGCAGTTTCTCTGTACGTTTCGGCCTTTTGGAGTCGTCCAGTGACTCAGAGTGCAATGGCATCTGTAGACCAAACATGCAACATGTTATTGCGCCATCATGTTTAATATGCAAAGGTTTACCACTTGAAGAAATGATCCAGGTTGGATTCAGAATGACACAGTACCAAACTAAACATACTGCATGAGCAATAAAGATACATGATGTCGCACTGACCACTTAGCTGCTTGAAAGCCTCCTTCTACGTTTTGTCCTGAAGACAGGTGACATGTTGCCTCTGAGGGTTGCTTTTCCCTCCTCTGTAAAACGGGCAAACTTCCTCCCATACCTGCATTTAAAACACCAGAGCATTACATTTATTACCAAGCCCTTCTCCAAATTCCTCTGAGAAATACATACATAAATACATACATGTAGGGCCGGTTTCACAGACATGGATTAAGCCTAGCCCTGGACTAAATGGAGTTTTGAATGGAGATTGTCCATTGAAAGTACAATTTAGTCCAGAACTAGGCTTAATCCATGTCTGTGAAACCAGCCCATTATGTTTTTCGAACAGCAGCATACCCTTCCAGCTCAAGGTTTTCCACCAGGACAACACACCACCACCGTCTCAGGAAAGACATGTCATGCTAAAGTAAGATTGCAGTTACTCAAAATGCAATAATTTCCTTATAATATATTATTTGATTTTATATTCATTAAAAATGACATGAGTTAATACTTACGATGCAGAAGTCAAAAGTAGCCTCTGTGGCAAAACACCAGGCACACTGTAATAAGAGACACATGTAAGACATATAACATGAGACAGCTTTCTCATTACAGAGAAAGCTGTCACACAATGAAATGTGAAATGGTGATGCCAAAAGAAAGTTATATGAGACTTCTTATGCACACTTGAATTTCAGTAACTTTTAATGTGCGAACTCTTAGACAGACATGAAAACGGTGAGGGTTCTACACCCATTTTATGGTATAACTTAAAATCAGTTTTAATAGGAGAAATTATAGAATTTTATTCATATGAGAAGAAAATAAGTAACAAAAGCAAGTTGCAAAGCATACTGTCAATACAGAAAAGTAATACAATAATCCATGTTCTCTTTTACAGTGCTAGTGTGCCTTATGGCATAGTGTTGTTGAGAATGTAGGTTTAGCAACTCACCATGACCATGAAAACCCCACAGTCGACACCAAAATGTTGTTGAGGTAGGTTCTGTTTCAAGGAAAGACATGCATATGGATAATTGTAGTCAATATGTTGTTAAAATTAGGTAAGAAAGACACAAAAATAACAACATATTATGCAATTGTCCAAAAATAATTGAATGGAAATCTAAGTTCTTGTTTAAGATGTAAAGTTTAACATTAACCTAGAATCACTTGGCCCAAATCAGACAGTGTAACATTGTTCAGCCCTGGTAGACCTCTTCTCAACTGACGTTTCAGGAGACTTTTATTCTGCATCTGATTCTGATGCTCGATGATGTGAGCAGAAGGCCCCATGTTGTTTAGAAAGTGATTGTTCTTTCTCATAGACGCAAACAGTTGCTCAGCCACCTGACTGCTCAAAGTCGCCTGTAGTTCTGGAGCAATGTAGATCCTTCTGAGTGCATCCTTCGGGTCTTTGGTGTTTATGCACCAAATCTTTGGAACAAACTCCCAGAGAACTTGAGGTCTGCTGCAACTCTCAGTTCTTTTAAATCGAGTCTGAAGACTTTTTTGTTTCCATTTTAACCTGCAATTTTCATTTTATTTGCTTCTTTTATTCGCTTTTAAATGTTCCATAATGTGTGTTGTGTATTCTAATCTTGCCCCTGTAAAGCACTTTGAGTGGCCTTGTGTCTGAATTGTGCTATATAAATAAACTTGCCTTGCCTAACTGATGAAATTTATCATACAGGACGTGGTGCTTGTCTGAGCCTGTCACCGGATGGCCGTTTGGCTCTGGATGTTGCGGTCGCTCCACCAGCCATGGGAGGTGCACTTTTAGGTTGCCATGTGTCGCAGCCTCAACGTTGCCAGGTGTTGGATCCGCAAGCCTTCCCTCAAAGGGATGGAATGGAGGCTTGTCTGGGACACGCAAATTGGCATGGGCTACCAATCCCCGCGCAAAGTCATATACACAGACATTTGGCATGTGCTTCCATGACAGAAGTAAATCTGTATAATCCCTTGGGCTTTCAGCTCTTAAATTGAATTTAAGGCTGTACACAATGCCATGTGGGCACATAATGACAGACCATCCACCTATAACAGAACAAAGTATTAGTCTGACTTCCTTCTGTACCTTATGTCACTACTGTAATAAATGTACATGTTCACGTTACTCACCAGAGGCACCCCAAATGGATTGAAAAACCTTGTCGTATGTCTGCCTACTCTTCCTCTCCCCCCGCAGCCTGTTTACAAGGTCCATGCGGGACCCCTTTGTGTCGATGTTGCAGGATTTGCACAGCGTTCGAATGGTGGACACCTAATAATTATTTTGATTCATAAATCACACGTGGACATATAAATCAAAACAGACATAATTAAATTTTTTCTGAAGACATACCTTACAGTGCTCTCCATCTCTGCAGTAAGGCTAGTGGTAACAGGTGATCCTGTGGTTTGCGTTGCAGTCTTGAACATATCTTTGTCCGTTTGAAAAAGGTACCACTTTGCTATGTGCTTGTGAGGACAAGATGTGCGGGCCTTTGCACAAGGGCAATGCCACGTGTTCTTTCTTTTGTTGTGTGTGACTACAACTCTGCCCAAGGTGCTGTAGTGGTGTAGACTGGGTTCGTACACTGACAAACACATGTTGTTCATAGAACCACCTAGTTCCACCAGCACACACAAAGGGGCCTGAGCATCTTCTGCTTCTTTTTGCCTGGTTTTACACACCGACACCTTGGCTGCACTCAAGAAATGGTGATTGATCATGTCATGTAGTACTTGTTCTTGCAGTGGTTCCCCTGTTGCAGTTGTGTCACAGTATTTTAATGACCTGATGTGACGACACATGCTATGAGAGAGGCCACTCCGCTGTGCAAGCAGGTGGTATTGCCGGCAGTCCTCCATCTCACACCTAGTTACCTGTTGCTGGCCCCATGTTTTTTGTTGTACATGTATTGGGACAGAGAAACCGCGAAATGTTTTTCTTACTGCATACAGGCCTTTGTTTGGGTCAACACGTGTCCCTTTTAGGTGTGATTCTGCCGATACATCTTTCTGTTGACCATGTTTACGTTGTTTGTGCAGAGTTAAATTCTTTCTGCATACAATCAGGGGGCAATGACTGCATTTGACTTTGTGAGGCTTTTTGGGGGTGTGTGTTTGGCTTAATGAGTATGAATGATCAAGTGAAATGTGGAGGTCAGGCTGAGCAGGCTGGAGGTCAGGCTGAGCAGGCTGGAGGTCAGGGTGAGCAGGCTGGAGGTCAGGGTGAGCAGGCTGGAGGTCAGGCTGAGCAGGCTGGAGGTCAGGGTGAGCAGGCTGGAGGTCAGAATGAGCAGGCTGGAGGTCAGGCTGAGCAGGCTGGAGGTCAGGGTGAGCAGGCTGGAGGTCAGGCTGAGCAGGCTGGAGGTCAGGGTGAGCAGGCTGGAGGTCAGGCTGAGCAGGCTGGAGGTCAGAATGAGCAGGCTGGAGGTCAGGCTGAGCAGGCTGGAGGTCAGGCTGAGCAGGCTGGAGGTCAGGCTGAGCAGGCTGGAGGTCAGAATGAGCAGGCTGGAGGTCAGGCGCTGCACCATGTGTAAGTTGGCATAAAGCCAAATGCCTTTCCATGTCTACTCTCCGTATGACCGTCCGTGGACAGTTAGGGCAGTGGTAATGCCCAACAGCTCGGCATGACTGACAGCACCTGTGTAAGATGTCTGAACAAAAAAAGATTGCTCATGTTAAAACAATGAAATACAACAACATCAAGTCAGAGTTGATTTCAGGGAAACACTTTATGCTGCAAACATACCTTTGAAGCGTGGAAGAAATAGTTTCTGAAAAAGAAAGTAGCATTTTCATGAATGCTGCAGTAATGCTATACATAGTTATTTTATCTGAAACAACAGCTCAAACATTAGGCTAACGTTTGTGTAACTAATGTTAAGGTTGCTTGTGACCATAGTACTGCCTATCTGTCTAACAAACAATTAGGC
Source organism: Hyperoplus immaculatus (assembly GCA_949357725.1). Lineage (NCBI taxonomy): Eukaryota > Metazoa > Chordata > Actinopteri > Uranoscopiformes > Ammodytidae > Hyperoplus > Hyperoplus immaculatus. The sequence continues at coordinate 35,029,086 of OX442351.1, forward strand.
CTATTTCTAGTAGGCCAAAAGCCATTCTCAATACTTTTATTTTAACAGTTGACACACAGTTAAAACTATCACAATTAGTGTCTAACAAACAATTAGGCATATCTGTGTAGCAAATATATAATTATCCTGACTTCCAAAAGCTGCTTGTCTGAGTCATGGACTGAGTGTGTGTCTTTTCCTGGCTGAGGACAGAAAGCCATTCTGATACTTGTACTTTACAGTACAATCATTGAATGAAGCTGTCAAATGTACCGGCACTTATAGCTGTCAAATTTACAAATTGTCTTCTAAACCAATGAAATTGAGAGTTCATGGTTTTCCACCAATGAAATGACGTTCAGGGAGGGACAACGCTTTTGACCAATGAACGAATAAACTGAGTTTGGGGCATACAATTCTCACCAATGAAATGAGTTCGGGGCGTGGCTTCCGGTGGAGCTCCGTTTTCAATGGTTTCCCCCATGGGTCTGCAAATAGGTACTCTTGAAAAAAACGGCACTTTGTCCCACATTGTCCCGCACAAACGTAGTCTTTGTCCCACATCTGGTGAATTGGGATCTGGTCTCCCGCTCCCCTTCCCTCACCTGGAGTGATAGGCTTCTCAAATCGCGTTCCTGCGCCACACTGAAATCTGCGACCAATACGGATATGTGACCATAGAGCATGCACGCGTGAACCGAAAATCGGACTGGGTATGCGACCAGACCAAATGCAGTAATAAAAACTATATAAAAACGTCTTTCTTTGCACTGATGGTCTCGTTTGCTGTTAAAGGTAATTTATGATTATGAGAGGAAACATGAGGCTGTTTAAAAGATATTTAAATGTTACTCGTTGCCGCTTTAATTGATGCATGGCACGGGCCTGATCAGGAATTGAAACGGGCCGGATTTGGCCCGCGTGCCTTGCTTTTGACACATGTTGTCTATGGTATGTTGAATTGGGGAGGCTTATCAACAGTTAGCTTTAGGGGGGAGGTGAGAGATTCCTGATGTAGTTAGGTTTCCTTTCTACTGGGGCAGCAGTTACTGTTAATAACAATTAATTAGATGGATGTGTATCTGAGGCAACGCGAGGCGAAGACAAAACAGCATGACAGATACACGACAACTTGTTTGGTTTGCTTACCTTGGTCACACTGCTTCTCGACGGCATTACAGTGGATTTCCTGGACCTTTTAGCGGGCCGTGGAGCTTCCGACGGTCTGGGTTCCATATGTCCTCCGTTTCTCTCGTCCGCGGAACTGTCATCTTCCCCAGGGCATGTATCTGTCTCTGTCTCCGCCTTTATCTCGATCTCTATCTCTCTCTCCGCGTTCTTCCACTTCTGAAGCACTTCTGTGTCCCGCACTAGCCTGGTGATCGTAGCGCTGCATCTTCGGCAAACACGATACGACCGAAACGCCGTATTCTCAATGACAAGACCCAGCTTCGACAGTTGACCGCAAACGTTATCTTTGTCCTTACTATCGAATATTAATCTGCTATTTGAAATTGTTCCATTCAATCTTAAAGTAACTGAACAAAATCTGCAGCTATCGTTGACAGACAACTTCTCGTGTTGTTCCATGGTTCTTGTTTGTTTACAGCCCGCGCGGCGCACAAACACCAACTCTTCTTCTTCTTCTTCTTCTTCTTCTTCTTCTTCTTCTTCTTCTTCTTCTTCTTCTTCTTCTTCTTCTTCTTCTTCTCTTGATTTCCGGCAGACTGTATGCCTTTGAGGCACATTGCTGCCACCCACAGGACAAAAATAGACTAA
>OX442351.1:35035843-35063343 GCA_949357725.1 Hyperoplus immaculatus
TTTTGCATTTTAAAGGGACACTGTGTAACATTTGAAGTAATTTATTAGCTCAAATCAATATCCTCATTCATAAATATGTCCTCATTGGTGTAAAATCACCTCTGCCAATAATCTGAATTATCCTCCTGAGCGGAGAATTACAAATATTAATATTACATTTTGTACATTGAGAGGGTAAGTGTTATGGAGGAATCCATGTTTTTGGAATGTCATCAGGTGCATTGTTTAAAATTTAGAATTGTTCTTGTCCTTGAAGGCCACTGTAGCTTCTGTTATTATTCTAAAGGGGTGGGGTTACCCAGGGAGCGTTGCATTCTAGAACTTTGTAGAACTTTCTTGATGATGTCATATTACACACTGCACCTTTAAGCACTGTTACATATCCATGAAAGCGACTTAAACGTCCCAGTTTAACTAGTCCACATTAAGGCCTACTCCTGGCTTAATCTAGGCCCGGTCTGTGAAACCGGCCCTACATCTCTCCCTGCTCTAAACAAGGTTAAAGGTCTGTCTGTGTGTGTTAATGTTCCAGTTTTGACGACCACGACCCAGCAGTGATCCATGAGAATGCAACCCAGTCTGAGGTTCTGGTTCCGATCCGTCTGGACATGGAGATCGAGGGACAGAAGCTGCGGGACGCTTTCACATGGAATATGAACGGTAACATTGAGGAGAAACTTTCTTTTTTTTTCTTCCTTTCCTCCCCCCCCCCCCCCCCGCCAAAATTTAAATGTTCAGTTCAAGTTTTATATTACAACATGTACGGACAGGGTGAAGATAAAAAGACAAGGACAAAACAAATAACAAACAAACAAACGGACCGCCGCTAGACCCATTATTGTTGGTGCAATCAGGTGTTTCAAGAGTACAGTATATATAGTAGTGGAGCGGCTAAGTGCTTATACAAGCATGAAAATTAGCATTAGCATTAGCATGGGTCACATGACAAGACAATTGTCCGAGACATTTGAAATTGTGAATTTGAACATTTTGCGTAGAAGTGTATTGTTTTTGTTTTTTTCTTAACTTTAAAAATTATTTTTTTTTTTTGTCTCTGACAGTTTTCTTGTCCAGTGACCCAAGGAGACTGCTAATGCCAATGTTCACGCTTGTATCACACATTGAAAGATTATAGCATTTAGCCTCTCCACTATAAGTAAAGGGTAAAAGATAATATCACTTCATAATAATAAACCTGCTTCCCCCCCCTCTCTCTTTCCCCCCTAGAGAAGTTGATGACCCCTGAGATGTTCTCTGAGATATTGTCTGATGATAAACCCTGCCCCCCCCCCCTCCCCTCTCTTCTCCCCCCTAGAGAAGTTGATGACCCCTGAGATGTTCTCTGAGATATTGTCTGATGATAAACCCTGCCTCCCCCCCCCTCCCCTCTCTTTCCCACCCTCCCTAGAGAAGTTGATGACCCCTGAGATGTTCTCTGAGATATTGTCTGATGATAAACCCCCCCCCCCCTCCCCTCTCTTTTCCCCCCTAGAGAAGTTGATGACCCCTGAGATGTTCTCTGAGATATTGTCTGATGATAAACCCTGCCTCCCCCCCTCTCTTTCCCCCCCCCCCCCCTAGAGAAGTTGATGACCCCTGAATGTTCTCTGAGATATTGTCTGATGATAAACCCTGCCTCCCCCCCTCCCCTCTCTTCCCCCCCCCCCTAGAGAAGTTGATGACCCCTGAGATGTTCTCTGAGATATTGTCTGATGATAAACCCTGCCCCCCCCTCCCCTCCCCTCCCCTCTCTTTCCCCCCCCCTAGAGAAGTTGATGACCCCTGAATGTTCTCTGAGATATTGTCTGATGATAAACCCTGCCCCCCCCCCTCCCCTCTCTTCTCTTCCCCCCCCCCCCTAGAGAAGCTGATGACCCCTGAGATGTTCTCTGAGATATTGTCTGATGATAAACCCTGCCTCCCCCCCTCCCCTCTCTTCCCCCCCCCCCTAGAGAAGTTGATGACCCCTGAGATGTTCTCTGAGATATTGTCTGATGATAAACCCTGCCCCCCCCCTCCCCTCCCCTCCCCTCTCTTTCCCCCCCCCCTAGAGAAGCTGATGACCCCTGAGATGTTCTCTGAGATATTGTCTGATGATAAACCCTGCCTCCCCCCCCTCTCTTTCCCACCCCCCCTAGAGAAGCTGATGACCCCTGAGATGTTCTCTGAGATATTGTGTGATGACCTGGACCTGAACCCCCTGGCCTTCGTCCCGGCCATCGCGTCGGCCATCAGGCAGCAGATAGAGTCCTACCCCTCTGACACCACCATACTGGAGGAGCAGGCCGACCAGAGGGTCATCATCAAGGTAACACTATAAACCTGACAAGATGTTTAACAATGTTAGGCCTGAAACACACATCCTGCCTCTACCTCTGGAGCGCGTCTGTTACTGCTGCCTCTCTCGCGCTGTTTTTCGGCCACACATGTAACGTCTCAACTGCTGCTGCAGCGCTGCTTCTAAAAGCCCTATCTTTTTACATAGAGGTTTATTTTGAAAGAGATAAACTGGGAAATCGTGAAACTACGGTGAAAGCTGCTGGTATGACTGTCAACAGAATATTTCATATCATTTAAAGCAGAGAGACGTGCGTCTCTCCAAAAAAATAGGCTCCACCTCCTGAGGTGAAGTGGTGCGTGGCTGCAGACTAGGGGTGTACACGTGTAACCGTTTAGGAAAAATCAATAAACGTTTTCCAAATGTTTTTAAAGTTTGGAAAATTCTTATTATTTCTAGGAGTGGTGGTGGGCGATGCGTGGGCCAAATGAACAGTGTTTTTAACTAATATTTGTGTGTCCCAGTTGAACATCCATGTGGGGAACATCTCCCTGGTGGACCAGTTTGAGTGGGACATGTCAGAGAGGGAGAACTCTCCGGAGAAGTTTGCCCTGAAGCTGTGCTCTGAGCTGGGCTTAGGAGGAGAGTTTGTTACCACCATCGCATACAGCATCAGAGGACAACTCAGCTGGCACCAGAGGACATACGCATTCAGGTACCTGTCTGTCTGTCTATCTATCTATCTATCTATCTATCTATCTATCTATCTATCTATCTATCTATCTGTCTGTCTGTCTGTCTGTCTGTCTGTCTGTCTGTCTGTCTGTCTGTCTGTCTGTCTGTCTATACATCCATTCATTCGTCCATCTAGAAAAATGTTTGTTTCCATTTTGTGTCTTGGTTGCACTTTAGTGTGTGTGTGTGTGTGTGTGTGTGTGTGTGTGTGTGTGTGTGTGTGTGTGTGTGTGTGTGTGTGTGTGTGTGTGTGGACATAATTAGGGCTGAATCACCTCAGTGCTCTTGTATGCTTCTCAATATGGTTAGAAAAACTCTAAAATACATCCATGAAAAACATGGGGCGACTGTGGCTCAGGTGGTAGAGCGGGTCGGCTGATGATCAAAGGGTTGGAGGTTCGATCCCCGCCCTGCCACCTGTGTCATGGTTGTTGTGTCCTTGGGCAGACACTTCACCCACCTTGCGTTGTGTGAATGTCAATAGTTAGCCTGCTATCGGTGTATGAATGTGTGTGTGAATGGTAACGTGGGAAAGGAAAACAGGTCTCTCCCTTGATAAAGAGTCTTCGGTCTCAATGGGATTTACCTGTATAAATAAAGGTTAAAAAAAAATATATGTTTGTTTACATTTTGTATCCTGGTTCCTTGTTGCAATTATTATTATCTTTTGACACTACTCGGGATAAATCATTTTGGCAAAATATCGTGTTGTGAGTTTTCGGATGAATATTTATTCTGATTTGATTGTGATTTGTGATATCATTTTCTAAAGTGAAAGCATATGAACTTAGCATAACTTACATTAACATCGCTTTAATTATATAATTTTTTTATTATATATATATGTATTAAATTTAACTAGACTAGTACAGTGCCCGTAGGAAGCAGGTCTGCTGTGTGTGTGTCCCGCTCGTCACTCATTTCAAGCTTTGGTCGCAGCAGCCAATCAAATCAGAGGGAGGCGGGGTTTAGCCGGAGACTACTTCATGCCCGTCGTTACTGTGGCCTTCAGTGTGCGCCAGCATGATATAAATATGATAACTTCTACATATTTGTTCTAAAACTTCATAATCAATCAAGGATGCACACCTTTGTGCCGTGCGCAAGCCATATCCGGAAGCTCAGGCCGATCTGACTAACAGTGAGAGAGATATGCGACAGACAGACAGACAGACAGACAGACAGACAGACATTTCTTGCTTTATAGATAGAAGATAATCTTGATATGTTCAACACTTCTTCTCTGTTTATTACTCATCTCATGTTCCACCACTAGATGGCAGCAGATACATGTGTATCACAGTAACAGAGCCATGTCATTACAGGTCAAATCTCTTATTCCACTAAGAAAAAAAACTGAATTTGAACTTTTGCTTGTTTGAAAGTATTTGGGAGTTGCAGAAACAAACGGTGTTGAAATGTCTGTCTGGTTTCCTCCATGTTTTTGGCAAAGTTGGGTCGAGGAAATAGAGTTTTGAGGTTAAATGAAGGTCTCGTTTGGTGTTTTCTGATGCATTCTGGTCTGGGTGAAATGTCTTGACTCTCCAAGGACAAATTAAATCATGAAATATGTCAATCACAGAACGACAGACAGACAGACAGACAGACAGACAGACAGACAGACAGACAGACAGACAGACAGACAGACAGACAGACAGACAGACAGACAGACAGACAGACAGCAATGATCTGTGTCCTGGTTAGACATCTGGTGTGGAAGAATTATTTTTTTTCATCAGAGTATCAGCTTGATGAATTAGAAACTGTTTGAGACGGAGATGAAAGTGAAGCTGAAGATGGAGCAGTTAAATAGTAGCCTGGCTCTACCCCCCTACCTACTTCCGGCCAAGTAAGATGGTCTGGTAGCACCAGGCTAGCAAAATAGTTCAATGAATAAATATTGTTATCTGCTTTAGTAGCCTACAGTAGCTCACATCGCCCTCCACTCATTAAAAAAAGAAAAAAAATGCTTTATTGATTTTTCCTAAACGGTTATGATTTACCAAACGGTTACACGTGTACATGTGCACACCCCTAGTTTCTACCACACTAAAAAGCAGGGAATTATTGGGATTTTGAACCAATAAGTCTAACTAAAGTCTATTGTTCTTTACAGTGAGAACCCCCTGCCCACTAACTAAAGAGTATTGTTGTGTGTTCTTCACAGTGAGAACCCCCTGCCCACTAACTAACGTGTATTATTGTGTGGTCTTTACAGTGAGAACCCCCTGCCCACGGTGGAGATAGCCATTAGGAACACGGGGGACGCAGACCAGTGGTGTCCGCTGCTGGAGACGCTCACAGACGCAGAGATGGAGAAGAAGATCAGAGACCAGGACAGAAACACGAGGTACGTCAACAAGGCTTTGAGAGCAGAGCTTCATCTAGTTGTCCATATCTACGTGATATAGGATATGTTACATTTAATATGGCAATGAAAAAGTCTTGAACGTGTATTTTCGTCATGTTTTTCAGAAAAAAATAATGAATATTCTTTTCTTTTTTCATATTACCGTTTAAAAAAAGTCTTTTTGGTTATTTTCTTTGCTTACTCTAAGCCTTAATAACGTTTTTTTTTTTTTAATATTTTTTAGCCATATAAAGAGACAATGAGTGCTCAGAACATGCGCTGTATAAATCTCTACCTCTTTATTATGCCATTGCTTTAGGATATCAGGTTTAGCTAATTATTCGTGACTTTTATCGGGTCAAAAAATATATAATGTACAGTATTGCTGCGTTGGTTTTATGTAAGGCTGCAACCACTGCCTTAATAGCACAGTTCTAGATAATTGTGACATGAACTCAAGGTCAGTGTACAAGGCTGAAACTAAAGCTTTAAGATATGAGTTTAAAATAATTGTGACGTTTTTACACATTAAAGGAATACTTCACCCATAAGGAACCGGCGTTCTATCATTATAAAATCACTACTATAATATAATGAATGAGGTTTTTCTTCCCTTGGCCCAGCTGTCCTGTTAATCCTAACCCTACATTTTTAGGGTTAGGATGTAGGGTTAGACTGTGAGACCATGAAACACTCTTTCTGCCTTTTCTCTCAGGCTAGGATGAACCGATTTCTAAAATGTTTTGCACATTTATACTTCATAGGATCTCAGAGTTCAATACACCTTCATATTCCCACCGGTGAAGTAGGGCTTTAATGAAGTATCGCGGGTCCAATATTTTTGCGTGTGTGTATATTTTTCTGCTCTTTAAAATTAGAATTGCTGTGTTGCTGAAGCCTTGATTACCTCCATAATAATACCACCGACAACATATCATTCTAATAAGTATGATATCAGACAGTATGGATCCAGGCCGGTATTGCAAACGGATCAGAACTGAAAAAATAGTGGATCGGTTTATCTCTATAAATCACGAATTAAAAAAAAAAAAGATAAATAATATTAAGGTTTCCAGTTGTCTGAGTTGGTCATGTATTTTCCATCACATATACAGCTCTGGAAAAAAAAATGAAGAGACCACTCCAAATGTTCAGTGTGTCTCGTTTTACTCTGTAGAGGCATATGTTTGAGTAGAATGAACATTTTGGGTTTATAATATAAACTACTGACAACATTTCTACCAAATTCACAATACATTGTTTTGTCATTAAAGAGCATTTTTAATAAGTAATGTAGAGATGAAGATTGAAGAAAAATCCAGACTGGTCTCTTTAATTTCTTCCGGAGCTGTAGCTAAATGTATGTCTTTTGTAATTGTAGTTTTTCTAAATCATTGACACTAAGGCTGGCCAGAATTATTTGAATATTCGAATACTCTTCGGGAAATTAGTATTCGGAGCTTCGTTTTTTTTTTATTATTTTTTTTTTATTCATTTATTTTTTTGCAAGAAGCTAGTACTGCAATATAATGTCATCAAATCATTTTATATTTGGATATAAAAGTTAGTAATATTGTAGTAGTAGTAGTAGTATTGCTCATTTAGGAGGATATGACATCACTAAGTGTCATAGCGCATCCATTACTTCACCTCCGAGCGCGTAAATCTTCAACAAAATATGCAGATACTGTCAAAATCGGTTCCAGGGAGTATATAGGGATTATTAACGTTTTTTTTATTTTTATTTATTTATTTATTTATTTTTTAAATTAAATTTCTTTTTTTAATGTTGTTTTTGATGGTGTGTTTTTCTGGAACGAATATTCGCTCGGAAAAACCAACGAATATTCGAAGCCTGAAAAATGGCATTCGGGCCAGCCCTAATTGACACTCCCTTTCCCATTTTTCTCCCCCAGGCGAATGAGGCGACTTGCGAACACCGCCCCGGCCTGGTAGTGAAGGCCCCTCTGCGGTGTGCTCAGCTGATTTCACCCACAACGGTTTTGACGAACAAAGACGTTAAATTTCTTTCGCTCTCCGGATGTCTTTCCTGTTAAACCAGCGTCCCCCAGTCAGCTGTGCACTCTTTTTTTTTATTATTATTATTATTATTATTATTAATCTTGATATATTTTGTAATTTGGTAGAAGACGTCCCCCCAATTCTTAGTGTTTTGTTGTCCCTGATTATTTTCAGCACGGAGAAGCTTATCTGTCTGTCTGTCTGTCTGTCTGTCTGTCTGTCTGTCTGTCTGTCTATCCCTCTCTCTTTCTATCTCCTTCTCTCTCTTTATCTATCTTTCTGTCTGTCTCTCTTTCTCTCTCTTTCTCACACACACACACACACACACACACGCACACACACACGTTGACCACTGACTCTCTTTCGGGAGAATAAAATAAACCACGCACACACAGCCAGTCTCAGATAATATATTGTTATGTTGGATTTGTTTTTGTCTTTTTGTACATTTGAATAATTCTTACAAAATTAAAAAAAAATGGTGAAAGCGCTTCATTTTCAGTCTGGTTTATAATATTGCACATCATGATTTAAAAACATCACTGAAGAAAGACTTTCACATTAACTGGGGTGTAGATAATTATTGCATCTTTTATTTATTATTATTTTTATTGATAGACTGTGAACTGAAGAGCATAGCTGTTAAAGCTGCAGTGTGTAGAATTTTGGGTTTTATTTCCTAGCAGATTTTGTAGAAAATAATTATAATATCCATAAGTACGTTTAATTTAGTGCATAATAGCTGAATATTTTTTTTTAAATTTTTTTTCCCTTAGAAAGGGTCTCATATATGTCCATATTTCTGCATATTTTGGACCAAGGCCTAGTGCAGCCATCTTGAAAGTGTCATAGTTGGAATGTCATCAGGTGCGTTGTTTAAAATTTTGAATTGTTCTTGTCCTTGAAGGCCACTGTAGCTTCTGTTATTATTCGAAAGGGTTGGGGTTACCCAGGGAGTGTTGCATTCTAGAACTTTGTAGAACTTTCTCGATGATGTCATATTACACACTGCACCTTTTTAAGCTTCAGTGCTGCCATCGGATTAATAACATTTTATTTCAACATTGTGTCTTGATACTGCAAAAAGAAACTCTAGAACTCCATTAAAAAAAAATTGAAGTATTTCACATTTACTGGGGTTTAGACAGTTATTGTAAGGTTTTATTTTTTTTGGCATTTTCAAGCTTTATTAGACAGTACAGAGTTGAAATGGGGAGAGAAAGAGACAGAGAGGGAGAGAGAGAGAGGGGGGATGACCTGCAGTAAAGGTCCACAGGTCAGATTCGAACCCGCGACCACTGCAACGAAGGCCGGAGCCAATATGGTACGCGCTCTATCCACTACGCCGCCGGAGCGCCCCACAGTTATTGCATTTTAATATGTTATTATCTTTAATGATTGACTGACGAATAAGCACGTTTTTATTTCCAACATTGTTACTTGATAAAATGCAATTTAAAATCTCTACAGCTCGAATTTAAAAATATATATTTGACATGATTACCAGTGTTGTAAACTGAAAGAGAAGCTTTGAATGGAACAGATTGAAATATGAAATCCAATTAGTGATTTCAAATTCAGCTTTTTGATTTCAGAATGGTGTGTTGGAAAGAGAGAGAGAGTGTGTGTGTGTGTGTGTGTGTTAGAGAGTGTGAGAGTGATTTATTTGCAGGCCTTTCCCCATAGAGAGCATAGAGTTTTCGCATGCTGTTGTGCTAAGCGTTTTCCATTTTGCCCCACAAACAAAGGCAGCGGGTGAAAGGGCAGTGTGTGCAGACAAAGAATTGTTTCAGGCCCGTTGGCAGTTCTGTTAACAACAGCCGTGGAAGGCAGGGTTTTTACGATAGCCCTGCTTCTGTCAACTAGAAAAGATCCCAAAATGTAACGCTCCGGACTGTGAACGTGTAATTAAAGTCCAATAAGCAGATTTTAAAATAAAGTAAAATAACTAATTATTTTTTTTCAAAACTGAAAATTCTTGATGCCGATTTTGAGTTCATTCCTTCGACATGTTATCTGGACTGGAGGCTCTGTCATTGTTGGTTGATTTAATCCAGATAGTTTCTTCTTCTGATTTCTGGAGTCTACAGTCTGGAGTGTATTTGGAATTCCTTGCTTTTGGGGGTTTCTTGTTGCTACAGTTACTCGTCCTGCTGTAACTCTCCCTCCTCCTGCTCTTCTGTTAGGGGCCGGTAGTCTGGGGGGTCGTCTGGTCGGTCAAACATTACCCGTCTGTAAAGAAATTATTTGAACCATTAATGACTAATTATATTATGAGTGTTAAAGGTGCTCTGAGGAACTTTCAGTTTGTGTTTATTCTAGCGCCCCCTTTGGACAAAAGCGGTCGTGTTTTTTACTACGCCAGCTGTTGTTCCTGGGTGAGCGTATACCCATGACAAAGGCATTAGGAAAAACTATATGATAATAGCATTCTCTTTGCACTGATGGTCTCGTTTGGTGTTACATGTAATTTAAGGCAAACATAACCCCTCTGTAAAGAAATTATGTTAACAACTGTATTTAGTATGTCAAGAAAAAGCCCTGTAGATAGTTTCCTGTGGTAGGTAGAAACACAACATTTGTCATAGAAACTGTTAAAGCTGCAGTGTGTAGAATTTTGGGTTTTATTTCCTAGCAGATTTTGTAGAAAGTAATTATAATATCCATAAGTACATTTAATTTAGTGCATAGTAGCTGAAAGGGTCTCATATATGTCCATATTTCTGCATATTTTGGACCAAGGCCTAGTGCCGCCATCTTGAAAGTGTCATAGTTGGAATGTCATCAGGTGCATTGTTTAAAATTTAGAATTGTTCTTGTCCTTGAAGGCCACTGTAGCTTCTGTTATTATTCTAAAGGGGTGGGGTTACCCAGGGAGCGTTGCATTCTAGAACTTTGTAGAACTTTCTTGATGATGTCATATTACACACTGCACCTTTAAGACATGGCGGCACATGAAGGTATATTTAAAACAATTATTTCTCTTTGTTTATCATGCCTTTCTTGGTAGGCAAAGTTGATTTTAAAAAAAAAATAAAAAAATCGCAAAAATCACGACCCGACTCCAGATAAGCGGTTGAAGATGATGAAATGATGATGATCGCAAAAATTAAGTTTAACAGTTATTTGACCATTCTAAATATCAGATTTTCCATGAGATCAAATCACATGTTATCATACAGGATTATTGAAACTGTAGCCTAGTTTTTTTTTTTTTTTTTTTTTTTTTTTTTTTTACTTTTATTTTGAAGGTTTTACGATTTTACCTATATGCACAAAAAGTAGACACATACAATACCCACACAACTCCCACCCCTCCCCCCGCCTAGCCGAGTTGTTCTTAATCGACTGTAACCAAACATTTGACATACAGTAGGCTATAACTCTTATAAAATATTGGACAACGATGAAATGAGTTGAGTTTTTTCTTACAGCAGTTCTGGCGTCATGAGCAGCTTCCTTCCTCCCGGCTGGTTTGGAAAAACGTCTTCAAGGAAATAATACATGTGACCAACACTGATACCTGAGAGAGGGAGAGGGAGAGAGACAGAGAGAGGGAGAGAGAGAGGGAGAGAGAGAGATGGAGAGGGAGAGAAGGAGGGAGAGAGGGAGAGAGACAGAGAGATGGAGAGGGAGAGAAGAAGGGAGAGAGGGAGAGACAGAGAGATGGAGAGGGAGAGAAGGAGGGAGAGAGGGAGGCACTTTGATACATCTAAAAAAGGAATACTTCATCCATACGGAACCGACGTTCTATCATTATAAAATTGCTATTATAATATAAGGAATGAGGTTTCTCTTCCCTCAGTCTTCCCTTGGCCCAGCTGTCCTGTTAATCCTAACCCTACATTTTCCCATGTGTGATGTCACGCATAGGAAAAATGTCATATTTCCACTGGTGAAGTACATCTTTAATATGATCCTAAGAAGCTATGGTGCAAGGTCACTGCAATCCCAATTTGTTTGAGTCAGAATGGACATTTGTGCAAAGTTGGGAGAAAATCCATGAAAGTATTACTGTCCTAGATTAATTAGATTGTGTTTTCATTGATAAGAACAAGGTGACATGATATTGCAGTTTGAAGTGTGTTTCCTACCTAGCATGTCGACTACGATGGAGTTCCCCAGCAGCAGGGAGAAGCCCATGAGGACCCAGGGGAGGAAGGGAGCCTGGAAGTTCAGCAGACCAAAGAAGTTCATCCGGGTGAGGGGGTGTCTCCTGCTCCACACGTACACCAGCATGATGATGAAAGCCTGGCCCAGGAAGAACACCTGGGCAAATACTCCAAACAGCTGGACAGGAGGCGTTCAAGGTCAGGGAAAATAGCTGGGAAAAATCCACAAGTGTTTTTTAGACTTGAATTTAAGTTTGGGGAAGAAATAATGACGTTTTTTGATCATACACGTTGTTTTTTCAAGCACTGGCAGACACACTAAACAGCTTGACAGAAGGAGCTGTTTAGGTTCAATATATATATTTTTTTAAATCAATACTATAAGACAAAGATTTAAATTTGAGTAAGAAATAACATTGTGGCAGGGGGCGTTTAGGGTCAGGAAAAATACTGGTAAAAATGAATAACCTGATTAACATAATTTTACTGAAGAATTTTCAAAAATATTTTCCTTCTCCAAATATAGTACTGAACATGTTATAACTTTTACTATTTTATTTTTATATATTTACATTAATATCCATATTTCTAGACATTATTACACGATATCTATAAGTTAAAATTTGACCCTATTCACCTGCAGTGTCTCGCCTTAAACCTGCAGTGTGTAGAATTTTAGGGAATTTTTCATAACAAAATTGGTATGAAATATTTATAATATCCATAAGTATGTTTCATTTAGTGTGTAATAGCTGATTTTTTTCCTTCTGCTTCTCACAGCTGTAGTTGTTGTTGCTAGACCCTTTCATAACAAAAGCCCGCCTATGGCATTCCTTTCACAGTCATTTCTGCTGAGCACGTTACCATCCTCACAACACTGTACATTCCCCCATATTACAGCATCATTTATCCTACCTTTAAAACTGTCTCGGGAACAATAAACAGCTCCTTTTTGACTGTAAAAAAAACCTTTCAATAAAGTTAAAAAAACAACAAAAAAATCCCTTACAGCTCCAGTATAAAACCTTCAGATCTCAATGGGACGTCTCTGGTAAAAAAAAAACTCTTTAAAAAATACTTTATCGTTAACCTGGAATGTGAACAAGAGCTTCTGGCTGCAAAACTGCTGACTGAGCATCTTAGAAAAACAGGCCGGATGCATGAACAGTAGTTAAAGGAATACTTCACCCATAAGGAACCGGCGTTCTATCATTATAAAATCACTATTATAGTATAATGAATGAGGTTTTTCTTCCCTCAGTCTTCCCTTGGCCCAGCTGTCCTGTTAATCCTAACCCTACATTTGTCCAGTTGTGAGGCACAATGTAGGGTTAGACAGTGAGAACATAAAACACTCTTTCTGCCTTTTTTCTCAGGCTAGGATGAACCGATTTCTAAAATGTTTGCACATTTATACTACATAGGATCTCAGAGTTCAATACATCTTCATATTTCCACCGGTGAAGTAGGTCTTTAAAGGTGCAGTCAGTGATTCTGGAGAACGCTTGTTGTCAAAATCACTTTTTTGTCAAAATCAGTGAATATCTCCTCATGATCCGATACCGGTCTGTACTGTGTGTGCGCTGAAAAAATATCCAGTGTTAATACACATCCTAGGGGTATGTCGATATGGTGGCCCCTTTGTTTACATACCAGTTTACAGAGCCTAGGCTGTGTATCAACACTGGATTGAAGCATTCTCCAGAACTGCTGGCTCCACCTTTCAGTAGGTACTATCTCACTGTTTAATATTTCAGGTAAAATCAAGTATATATAAGATGTTGAAGGTTGGAAATCCTCCTTCTTTTTCTATACTAGAAATGCTTGGGGGCGCCCTTAGCTCAGTTGGTAGGGCGTCCCCCCCCATGGGCCCTTAGCTCTGTTGGTAGGGCGTCCCCCCCCCATGGGCCTCGGCCAGCAGCGGACCCGGGTTTGATTCCAGCCCGTGGTCGTTCTCTGCATGTCACTCTCCTCTCTGCCCCATTTCACCTCTGTCTCTACACTATCAATAAAGTGTAAAAATGTCCAAAAAAATCTTTAAAAAAAAAATAAAAAAAAATAAAATGCTGGCTGTTCTATCCCTCCATACATTATCTGAACGGTGAAAGTCCAGTGTTGGTAGTCAATGCTTTAAAGAAGATTAAGCTCCTCAGAAGATATGGTACAAGGTCACTGAGACCTCACACTATGGAAAGTCACAGTAACCTTTGACCTTTGACCTCCAACATCTACTCAGTCAACCCGGTATCACGCCGAGGCGTGTAATACACACGCGTGGACCGGCGGGTCTATTACACGCCTTGCCTAACCAGGGCGTGTGAGTTACACGCCGCACCCCGCCCGTCTAAATGAACGGAGGATACTAACCAGCTGCAGCCCCGGAGACAAACACCCTGGCGTAGGTGGTTAGGGTTAGGGCAAGGGGACGGGGAGAGGTTAGAATATAGATAGAACATTGACGGAACACCGCGGCGGCCACCGCGGCGGCCATCTTGACTACGGCGCGTGTAACTCACACGCCCTGGTCAGGCAAGGCGTGTAATAGACCCGCCGGTCCACGCGTGTGTATTACACGCCTTACCGTGAGATCGGGTTGACTCAGATCATCTTTGAGTCAGAGTGGACATCAGTGCAAAGTTTTAAAAAAGAATCCATCAGAGCGTTCTGGAGATGTTTCTTTCATCTGACATTAAAGAGAACGTTATTATTGTGAACAATTTCTGTTAAGTAAAAAAATAATAAATAAATAAATAAATAAATAAATAAATACAAATAAATATTTAAATTGCTCAACAGAATATAGTTGGCAGGAAAAAAGTAGTAAAAATGAGTTGCAGCTTTATTTCATAGGGAATGAATAGAATGTCTTTGGAAGTACTAATAACTCTTATGGCATGTATTGTGTAAACTATCCCTATTCATTATGAACTAACATACCATTAGCCTCATAGCATAATTGCCTAAATCATATTGACTCTACTCTACATCTACTCTACTCTACATCTACTCTACTCTACATCTACTCTACTCTACTCTATAACCCTTAAAATATGACTTAGGAAATTATGCTATTAGGCTAACGAAAACTAGATGTAGAATAGAGTAGATGTAGATGTAGAGTAAAAGTAGAGTAGAGTAAATATGACTTAGGTATCATGCTATGAGGCTAACGGTATATTTTTAGCAGTACATAGTAGTTTAAACATAACTTGAGTATTTTTACTTTTCTTGGCGTTTTTCAAAAGGATACAGTCATCACCACTCCACCGAACAGGAACATGAAAACGAAATCTGCCGTGCGTCCCCTGAAGCAGCCCTCCTCCAACATCCGACAGTATCGATAACTTCATTCAGTTAAGGTTTGTAGATTTAAAGCTGCAGTGTGTAACTTTGGGTGTGTCAGAGAAGTGAAACATTTTCTGAAGGTATATTCTCCATAACTGAATAAACAAACTTTCCTCACAGGAAAATGTGATCCCTGGAAGAGTCCCATTTTTCCATGGCACAACTAGATTAGATTATCACATATATCGAACTAGACACTCGAACGGACCGTGTCACTTGTCTGAGTTTACATGGCCTTTCAGATATCGGATAAATGTCCAATGCATGGCTGTCTCCACTATGCTAGGTGGCGCTGTAGCCCTTTCAACCATGCTTTCAACAAGTGTTGAAAGAGCCACGTCCGGTTCTCTTCCGGCAACAACCCATGGTGTAGCCTATAACGCGCAGGCACACAAACACAGAACGAGAAGTCCGATATGCGATATCCGATCCCTGTATACATGCAGAGAGAAAGCCGACAATGAACGAATTATCTAGGTGTTCTTATCCGACTTCTCTTGTCCGTTATTGTGCCGATTTGTGTCCGAAGTAGATCGGATAAAGGTGTCTACATGCATTTTACAAGTCCTGTTGAGGTCTTATTTGTTTAGTTACCCGATTATGAGTCTGCATGTAAACGCACTGACTGTTTGAAGTTAGAAAGCTTCCTGAAAAGTTACTGTTTCACTGTTGTTGTTGTTTACAGCAGCAGGGCCCACAGTTTGGTTTACAAACATATTCTAGTCTTAACGTTTGGTTCCAGGTTCCTCAAAATAATTAAGTTTTGATGTAAGATGATAGAATTATTCAATACTAAGAATTACATGTAGAGAAAATATGTTTAGTAAACTAACTGCAGCATCTGGAAATGGAAACAAAACCCCCTCCTCTGAAACTGCACAATGACCCTTTAAAAAGTGTGTTTTTATAGATACCCTGAGATATTTCTGAGGTAATGTTTTCAGGCATATCACATCAATACAGATCATTCGTTTTCTTTTTTCTCTCTTTGTGACGTCATCTAAACATACATTTTGTTTATTGTATTTTTATGCTTTTCATTTAGTTTTGTGTTGTTTTTGATACGTCTGAAATAAAAATACTGCTCCCCTTGTTATTTATTTTTATTCTATTGTATTATAATGTGTTTTAAGAGAGCATAGCTATTTTCTACTTTTCTACGATTTCTTACTTCTTTTTTGAATTTTCCAGTTATAATGTTATTTATATATAACATTGTTTTTATTGAAGCTGACTCAGGGAGATTCGCACAAGAATCCCAATGTACTTGTACTTGTACCTGTGCAAATGGCAATTAATATATTCTATTCTATTCTATTCTAAATAAAGAATTCAAATGTTGCGGTAAAAAGATACAGAAAGATGATGTTGAAGACGAAACTGAACCCAAGAGAACCGAAGAAGAGGAAACTGGTGATCAGGCGCCATACCTGGGAGAAAGACAGACAATGTATCTTAAATTTAATTCATTTAATCTGTTTATTATATATAAGTCCCAATACAAGCATGATTCAAACCATAGCTGGCCCTCAGCATTAAAGGTGCTGTAAGCGGAATGGTTCTTTTAGCTAACTTCCTGTCAGTTACTGCAGTTAGCGGTCCCCTCGCTCGTCCCTACGTCACCACATTAATGCACTGCGGTCTTCAAGCAGCGAGTTATCTAGCATCATCTCAGATCCATAAGTGTGATAAAACATGATAAAAACCATCAAAACAGACATTGGGAAGGATTTTTACCTGCTCCGCCATTGTAGGCGCATAAACATTCACCGATCTGTCGCTCTGGCGTGCACCGGCAGAGAGACCATGAGTGAGACGGGTGTCGGTTTGTAGCGTTCTTGTGATCGATTACATGCAGAGCAGCTGACTGAGAGATCGGCTTTATGAAACGCGCATATTATGTAAGTGATCACTGTATGAATAAAGAGCGATTTAACACTTATATTAACATGAATAAATCACTCACTTCACCTTTAAGGCCAGACACTACAGGACCATAGGATAAAATGTTTAACTTACAAATATCATTGTCAAACTGTTGTATTTAAATTTTTTCAGACATTTAAAAAGGCCTAAATATGAACATTTGGCAATATCTGTCATTGCTTTGCCTGCCATGTTGGAAGCCTTGCAAATGGGAAAACCAAATTGTGCGTAAAGGCTAGTGCCCCCAAAAGTCTAGCACACTGGCATAGGCCCTGGTTTAATTAAATGTATGAAATAATTTTTAATATTTGCTGTGAGTTACCTGGTATCTTCTGATAATGAGGTCTGGGTTGAAGTAGAGCTGGAAGGGAGTGATGACGTCCAGTTGCTAAAATAAACACACACACACACACACGCAAGTACGTACACACACACACACACACACACACACACAGAGACACACACACGCTCGCGCAAGTACGCACACACACACACACACACACACACATACACACACACATACACACACACAGTACACACACACACACACACACACACACACACACACACACACACAGTGAAAGTATAGACAAAATATTTTACAGCAGTATAGAATAAATCATTACTAAAGGTAAAAGTATATACCAACATACATAAACACTGATGGAAGAATACTATACTACAAGGAAGGTATACAGTTTTGTATTCACATGTTTACAATTTATATTACATAGGCAGATATATACAGAGTGAGAAGTATGCAGAGGCTTAGAGTGGCATATAATGGTGCCATGAGGTTGTTGCTCTGCGTTCCTAGGTGGCACAGTGCTAGCCAGTTATCTGTGTCCTCTAATGTACCTACATGTCAGGCATTGTTATGAAAGTTAATGCTCAATTTCATGTGTGGATTGGATTTATCAGAAAATAGCATCATGATAGCCTTAACCAACCCTATGACGGGCTACAGGTTCACATCCAGGCTTCCAAAGCATTGGCATGATAGCCTTAACCAACCCTATGACGGGCTACAGGTTCACATCCAGGCTTCCAAAGCATTGGCATGATAGCTTGCACCTATTTTAATACAGTATTTTATTGAGTAATGTGTTTTAATGTGTTCTATGTGTGTGTGTGTGTGTGTTGGATGTGAGTGGACCGTCTGAGTCCATAATAAAGATTATTATTATATTGGTTCTGTAAACATTTTCACATGTCTCAAAAACTTAAGCTTTAAAAGTGTTCTTGTTTTAACATCGGTTTACTTGTTCAAAATCAACTAAACTATTACAATTGCAAAAGTTCAGTAAATGTGGCACATTTATTTAACATAGGCCTATATAATAATTATACTTTCTTAATTCTTCATAACCAAAAACTTGATGTGAATGTCAAAAAATATTTAAAAAAAACATAGGCCTATATGTTTATAACCGTTTCCTGTCAGAGAGTATTCTAAACTGTTGTTGTCATGTTGTTGTTATTGTTGTTATTGTGTATTCCTTTCCACGGCGGCTGTGGCGGTAAGTGATAATTCATTTACCAAATGAAACTATTAAAATGACAAAAGCTCAGAAGAATAAATTTAGAAAATGTTCTCTCTCAAAAAAAAAAAGTCCCAACACAAACTGCGTGATGCTAATAGTCAGTGATCAATGTTATTCTGCTGTTGTTGTTGTTGTCTTTATGTTTATGTTGTTATTGGTTGTTTATTTCTTACCACGGCGGCGGTGGTGATGACGCAGGCGGTGGTGTATGCGCGTGTCACGACCGGAATCTGGAAATATTCCTGAGTGAAGCTGAGCGCCATGGCTGCTGCTGCTGCTACAACTGACAGCTAGCGACACACACACTCTCTCTCTCTTTCGCTCTCGCTCACTCATTCTCCCTCTCTCTCCCTCCCTCTCCCCCTCTCTCGCTCCCTCTCCCTCGCTCTCTCCCTCTCTCTCTCTCTCTCTCTCTCTCCCTCTCCCCCTCTCTCTCTCACCCTCTCTCTGTCTCTCCCTCTCTCTGTCTCTCTCCCTCTCTCTCTCACCCTCTCTCTGTCTCTCCCTCTCACTCTCCCTCCCTCTCTCTCTCCCTCTCCCTCCCTCCCTCTCTCTCTCCCTCCCCCTCTCCCTCACTCTCTCCCTCTCTCTCTCTCTCTGTCACTCTCTCTGCAAAAAAATGCGATGATTGAAGGTGAATATAATAACAAAACAATATTCATAATATTTATGTCATCATAATTCAAAGGTTTCCAGTGTGTTATTGTTTATTCAGTGACATAAACATAATAATAATTTAACTGCAAAATATTAAAAAGTCTGGCAAAAAAAAATGTGCTGCAATATGAATATGTATTAATTGATCTTCTGTGTTGAAAGAGCTTAAACATCTTCAAAAACAGACATTTTGTTAAAAAGATTATGTTTTTATTCCCTCTCTCTCGCTCCCTCTCTCTCTCTCACTCAATCACTCATTCTCCCTCTCTCTCTTTCTCTCTCTCACACTCACTCACTCACTCAAACACACACACTCACTCACTCACTCACTCACTCACTCACTCACTCACACACTCACTCAAACACACACACACACACACACACACACACACACACACACACTCACTCACTCACTCACTCAAACACACACACACACACACACACACACACACACACACACACACACACACACACACACACACACACACACACACACACACACACACACACACACACACACACACATTGATTTGACTGGAGCCAGAGTTTGGTAAAAAGATTATGTTTGTATTAGACAGTAAACAGGTGATACAGGTAAATGTACAGGTCAGGATATCGGCTACAGCACACAAGAGTAAAAAAAACAAACACACAAAAATGATCAAATACAATTATAAATGTATGTACAGTACAACACACTTTAGTTAAGTTGTATAAATATTATTTCAAAGCAGAGTTCACTGGTTAACACTGGAGAGGAGAAATGATTTAAAGGTGTAGTCAGTGATTCTGGAGAACGCTTCTTGTCAAAATCAATTTTTGCCCAAAATCAGTGAATATCTCCTCATGATCCGCTACCTGTCTGTACTGTGTGTGCGCTGAAAAAAAAACCCAGTGTTAATACACAACCTAGGCTCTGTAAACTGGAAATGTTGCTAGTGACAGTACAGTATAGGCCTATTTTTCTACCCTTTGTTTACATAGCAGTTCACAGAGCCTAGGCTGTGTATTAACGCCAGATTTTGACAAATTTGAAAAACAAGCGCTCTCCAGAATCACTGACTCTTCCTTTAAACAGCGAATTAAGATGTCAGCGTCCTGCACTGAGAAACTAAAACCTGATGAGCAACACAGTCACCGGAAGTGATGTCACAATAGCCGTCGCCATAGACACTGTATATATACCATATATACAGCTCTGGAAAAATGAAGAGACCACTCCAAATGTTCAGTGTCTCTCGTTTTACTCTGTAGAGGCATATGTTTGAGTAGAATGAACATTTTGGTTTTATACTATAAACTACTGACAACATTTCTACCAAATTCACAATAAAAATATTGTCATTTAGAGCATTTTCATTAAGTAATGTAGAGATGAAGATTTAAGAAAAATCCAGACTGGTCTCTTCATTTTTTTCCAGAGCTGTATATGTATATCTATCTATGAGGCGGATCAGCGGTTCTCAACCTCAGCACCTACTGTCCCTGAAGGCATCATACAGATCAACCTGAATAGAGCACCATGTTATAATGTTACGATGTAGATACAGCAAAGAATTCATCACTAAACATGTATACACAGTACAGACAATATTCTCCTGCAGGGCTGTGATACTGACACTAGGTGGCGCCAAATAGCTTTTAAAATTTTGAATGCAACAGAAACTCAACCTGCGTTCCAATCCCCATACTTCCCTACTATTTAGTATGCCAAGAAAAAGATTTAGGATGTCCCAATACATGCATGTCAATTGCAGTATGCTGAAAATACATAAATGCCCCACTAACTCCAATAGCATTTTGGAGTATTCGTCTTTATTCTTGACATTTCTCGACATAATGAAAACAAATCTTCCTTATCTGATTTTTCTTCTCTCCTGTCTGTGGCCCTAAAACTCTTCTGTAGTTTAGTATGTAGTGTAGTAAAAAGAAAAAGTATGTGATTTGGAACGCAGGGTGAGAGCTACATTGCAGTATAAGGAGTAAAAAGCCTAGTATCCACTGTTCTGTATGGTTCGGTATACATTTAATTTGCGTTCCCAATGTCATAAGTTGGGAAGGGTACCAAAATAACTGAACCATGCCATACCTATTTGTTAATCCTTTTCGTTGGGGGTACGAAATCTATTTAAAAAAATCTCAATTTCAGGCTCAAAATACAGGAATTAACACATCATTAATATAATAATAATACAGGGCCCAAATTTCAGCCGTTCGTAGTCAAAAAAAAAATCTAAATGTGCAAAATAAATACATATGGAGTATAGCTGCACAGGACGTGCCAAGACTGAAGAGAGAACAAAACATACCTTGGTTTATATTCCTGAGTCAAAGGAGAAACTGATCGATAAAGTTTGAGTAAAGCATAAAAAAAATAATAAAAAAAATTCAAATAAATTGTTTAAAAAAAAATCCCTTTGAGAATCCACAAGATGAAAAATGTAAAAATATACAAATGTCTCTGCTCCATAGAGAGTCTTCGTAGAGGAGGGGGGGTCGCGTGTGTGTGTGTGTTAGTGTGAGCGTGTGTGTTTGAGTGTGTATGGCTGTGTTTGAGTGTGTGTGTGTGTGTGTGTGTGTGTGTGTGTGTGTGTGTGTGTGGGGGGGGGGGGGGTCGTGTATGGGTCTTTTGTGTTGTTTCCATTTCTCAAGTTGATGTGAAAGTTTTCACTTCTAGATTGAAGGCAAGAGTCTTTAGAACAACTTTGGCTACAGTGTCAAGAAACCAGATTTTTTTTTTAAACCTGATTTAAGACCTTCAAAAATTCATGATTACAATTGCGGTCATTTTGGAAGATGGGCCAAAAAATATTCAAATAAAAAAGTTATTTTTGTTTAGGAACCTGACAACTTTTTTTTTTAAATTTATTTTTGTCGATCTTCTAAAATGGCGACAATTGAAATCAAGATTTTTTTCAAAAGGTAAATTCAGGTATATTTTGGTCTGTTTTTTTTTTAATAGAGGTAAATCCCATTGAGACCGAAGACTCTTTTACAAGGGAGACCTGTTTTCCTTTCCCACGTTACCATTCACACACACATTCACACACACAGCAGGCTAACTATCGACATTCACACGAGGCAAGGTGGGTGAAGTGTCTTGCCCAAGGACACAACAACCATGACACAGGTGGCAGGGCGGGGATCGAACCTCCAACCCTTTGATCATCAGCCGATCTACCACCTGAGACACAGTCTTGACACCCCTACCCAAAATCATTCTTAAAGACCCTCTTACCTTCAATTTTAGCAGTGAAAACTAACACATTCACATTTTGCCTAGGGACTACAGGTGGAAAATAGCAATTTGCTAAAACCTGGTACAATGCACCTCTCCTTTGCTCTAAACAAGGCTAATGCTTCTGTTGTACATTGTCCCTGTTAAAATAAAGTTACATTACATAACCCTCTAACCCTAACCCTAACCCAATCTTCGTTGTCCACCAAAAATATATAGAAGAAAAGATGAGAGAGAGAGAGAGAGAGAGAGAGAAAGAGTGAGAGGGAGAGAGAAAGAGAGTGAGAGAGAGAGAAAGAGAGAGAGAGAAAGAGTGAGAGAGAGAGAAAGAGTGAGAGAGAGAGAGAAAGAGAGAGAGTGAGAAAGAGAGAGAGAGAAAGAGTGAGAGAGAAAAAGAGTGAGAGAGAGTGAGAGAGAGAGAGAGAAAGAGAGAGAGTGAGAGAAAGAGAGTGAGAGAGAGAGAGAAAAGAAGAGAGAGAGCGTGTGTCGCTAGTGTTTGAAAGTCTCTCTCACACACTCCTACAGCCAAAGAAGTCCATGCCAATGTAGCGTGGGTAACCCTCCAACGAGTTCATCCCCACTGGGTCAAACTTCCAGTACTGTCGCCCCCGGATGAAGTGAGCATAGCCTGTTGAAATGACAGAAAAGGTAACGTTAGGTTTAGTTATAAAGCTTAGTTTCACATGTGGGCTTTGAAGAGAAAACTGTGTGTGTGTGTGTGCTTGCTTGCTTGTTTGTGTGCGTGTGCTTGATTGCTTGTGTGTGTGTGTGTGTGTGTATGTGTGTGTGTGTGTGTGTGTGTGTGTGTGTGTGTGTGTGATTAAAAATGCAATTTGAGAATAAACTTGACAGAAGATGTTGACAATGAAGAAAATTATATTAAAACTTTAATAAAACTCAAAGTGTAATACCTTGTCAATAATGTAACAGAAATGCTGAGTAGAATCAGTGCATAATTTAATGCAACAACTTATTCAGCTTGCCTTTTTTACAATGTGTGATCACACATGGGAAAATGTAAGGGTTAGACAGTGAGACCATAACACACTCTTTCTGCCTTTTCTCAGGCTAGGATGATCCGATTTCTAAAATGTTTGCACATTTATACTACATAGGATCTCAGAGTTCAATACACCTTCATATTCCCACCGGTGAAGTATTAAGGCCTTTAATATAACATGTTCTTATTTTTTTGTCCCATACCGTAGATGTCCCTGAAGGCAGCGTCTACATCATCAGGAATCCCCCTCCAGTCGTTCATACTGCGGGGATACACACTCTCCACGCGGTGCTCCTTGGGACTGAACCTCCAGTACGAGCCCGATCTGAAGAAGTAGGTGTTGTAGTTGGAATCGTGTCCCCAGCGAAGTGACGCCTGGATCCCCGAGACAGACAGACCCAGAGACCGGATGGTGTCTGGCCCTTTGATCTGCATCTCAGCATCAAACACCCAGAAGTTCTCACCTAAGGAGGGGGGAGAGAAATGTTGATGGACAAAATTTGACAATATCTTACTTGTTATGCGTAACTATTTATTTAAAAAAAAATGTAAACCCAGAGAGGGAGATAAGGGGGGAGGGAGGGAAGGAGGGAGGTAGAGAAAAAGGGAGAGAGAGAGAGAGATCATCATATTGTTATACAGTACGTACATATTGTTCTGATGTTCTCTTCATTTATTATTTGTAATTTTCATAAGGAGAGAGAGAGAGAGAGAGAGAGAGGAGAGAGATGGACAATGTACACCATGAAAACTATTATAGGGTGAATAGGGTAAAATTCATGAAACCTTGCCATTTTTATTGGGTATTTTTCATGCTTTATTGCCAGTCTAGATATATAGATATTAATGTGTCAGAGAGGGGAATGACATGCAGAGAACGACCCGGGCTGGATTCTAACCCGGGTCTGCTGTGAAGAGGACTGAGACTCTATGGGGGGGAGTGTGGGGGGGAGGAGAGTGGGGGGGGGGGGGGGGGGGGGCTCTAACCACACTACACCACGAGCGACCCCAAAATGCTGCAAGTTGATGACTACTCACCTTGAAAGAACCAGATATTCCCGGCCTTGTCCTCGAAGGCGGCGTCTATATTGTCAGGTATCCCTCTCCAGTGTCTGGAGGCCAGGGCCGGGTAGCCGCTCTCCAGACGCCCGTCCCGTATCCGCCATACGTAGCCGGACTTAAAGAAGAACAGCTCGCCACGGATCATAGACACCGCATCGAAATCTGTCTGACACGCATCGGGCTGGGAGGGAAAGGCAAGTGTTATACTTAAATATGTATATAGTACAATTGAGACACAAGGTCATTCAAAGTGATATACAGGGGCATAAAAATACATTGAAAAGCTAAGGACAAAATTCTTGCTGTCAAATAGTTTTTTTTTGTCGAAATCAGTCAATATCTCCTCATGATCCGCTATCAAGCGCTCCTTTGAGTGCGAGAAAAGCGCTATATAAACCGAATATATTATTATTATTATTACCTGTCTGTACTGCTTGTGCGCTGAAAAAAATAATCTGGTGTTAATACACAGCCTAGGCTCTTTAAATAGCCTACGTAAGCTAGCAACACCGTAGCTAGCAACATGATTTTTTACAAAGCCTAGGCTGTGTATTAACACTGTTTTTCTGACTCCACCTTGCCAGACCAATTTGTGAAAAGGAATGAAAAAACATTTTGTTTAAAAGACGATATAAACAAGTGAAAAATTCTAAAAAGTGAAACAATAGTTAGAGAATAACCCAAACAGAAAAGTCTTCAGATGTGGTTTCAAAGAGTTGAGAGTTGCAGCAGACCTCAAGTTTTCTGGGAGTTTGTTCCAGATATTTGGAGCATAAAAACTGAAAGCTGCTTCAGACACATTGCCTCACTTCATCATCGGTTCCACATTAAGCAATAAAATCCCTCTTATAGGAAAAAGTTTTTATTTTCCTATACGAGGGATTTCACTGCTCCAGGATGAAGTGTTAATGAGCCGTTTCACTCAAAAGGATAAAATGAAACAGAATGGGTTTCTGTGCTTTGTGAGGTCTCAGTTACACGTTTTACAAGAGAAAATCATCTTTAAAACTGGCAGTGAAAGCTTTTTGTGAATAACTCTTAAAGGACCAGATTATTACTTTTGTCTTTAACCCTGATTTATCATCCATGGTCCGTAAAGACACTACTGTGTGATGCGGTGTAATATTAGAAGTTCGTAAATATGTTTGTAAGTGCATGAAACCCTCTGCTTCTGAGAGCATTCTGTATCGATTGGTCCTACAAACAAGTGTTCCCTTGAGTCATAAAGTTCCTTTGTTTTCCAGAAGCTTTGAAAAGACCCCATCAGTGAGCAAAATACAGTATGTTCCTTTATACACCGTCCTACTGCCCCAAATAGTCTAAAATGGATCCATCCGCCGCTGAAAATAGTGCTCAACAAATACACTTTATTCTCCTGTTTTCTTAAACCTGCAGTGTGTAGAATTTTGGGTTTTATTTCCTAGCAGATTTTGTAGAAAGTAATTATAATATCCATAAGTACATTTAATTTAGTTCATAATAGCTGAAAAAAATGTTTTTAATTATTTTTTTCCCCTTAGAAAGGGTCTCATATATGTCCATATTTCTGCATATTTTGGGCCAAGGCCTAGTGCCGCCATCTTGAAAGTGTCATAGTTGGAATGTCATCAGGTGCATTGTTTAAAATGTAGAATTGTTCTTGTCCTTGAAGGCCACTGTAGCTTCTGTTATTATTCTAAAGGGTTGGGATTACCCAGGGAGCGTTGCATTCTAGAACTTTCTAGAACTTTCTTGATGATGTCATATTACACACTGCACCTTTAAATACAAACTACAGTGAGCAACTCTCTTAAACATTTTTAAAGCATGAGACTATAATATATATTGCATGGGATTTGTCCCATAAACTGCGCTAATTCTTATAGGAATTTCGATAAAAAGTTTGTAGTGTGCGCAGTGTTTTTCTGTAGTGCTGTGCATAATCATACATTCAAAAACATCCTCCTTCATTGTTTCCTCACCACTGACCCAAACACTCTTCCATAGACCAGTTAATCTGAGGTCATTCATATCTGCTACAGCTTTCTTCATTCAAACATTCAAAATCTTGCTCTCCAGTCCCCATCTCTACTCACATTGGTTTCACTCACTCACTCACTCACTCACTCACTCACTCACTCACTCACTCACTCACTCACTCTCTCTCTCACTCTCTCACTCACTCACTCACTCTCTCACTCACTCACTCACTCACTCACTCACTCACTCACTCACTCACTCACTCTCTCACTCACTCACTCACTCACTCACTCACTCACTCACTCACTCACTCACTCACTCACTCACTCACCCTCTCCCCCCCCCCACACACACACACACACACACACACACACACACACACACACACACACACACACACACACACACACACACACACACACACATCCCCATCTCTACTCACATTGGCTTGTATCTCGTTGGTCTCTGGCTGGGCAGGGGGAGGGGGAGGGGCAGGGGGAGAGGGAGAGGGGATGACCCTGGGATGAGCTCCATAGAGATACTGTATGCCTCTCCTGTCGTCCTCACTCAGCCTCAGTGGATAGGTGAAGGAGTAGTACGCAGACATCACGGCTCCAGGCTCACGCGAATGCTGCAAGCCCAGAACGTGGCCCACCTCATGGGCAGCCACCTGGAGGAGGTCGGTGCCTGGATGGATGGATATAGAAAAAATATTTAAAGGGACACTGTGTAACATTTTAAGTAATTTATTAGCTAAAATCAATATCCTCATTCATAAATATGTCCTCATTGGTGTAAAATCACCTCTGTTAATAATCTGAATTATCCTCCTGAGCGGAGAATTACAAATATTAATATTACATTTTGTACATTGAGCAGGCAAGTCTTGTGGGGGAATCCATGTTTTTGGAATGTCATCAGGTGCATTGTTTAGAATTTAGAATTGTTCTTGTCCTTGAAGGCCACTGTAGCTTCTGTTATTATTCTAAAGGGGTGGGGTTACCCAGGGAGCGTTGCATTCTAGAAATTTCTAGAACTTTCTTGATGATGTCATATTACACACTGCACCTTTAAAGAGACTATGATGACAAACTTTAAAATATTTCTGAAACAGTCTAATTTTTTCCTCTGATGATCGTAAATTACATGCAACAGTAAACAAGATCATTTTATATAGTTTTTCTTAAAAGGTACAGTGTGTAATATGACATCATCGAGAAAGTTCTACAAAGTTCTAGAATGCAACGCTCCCTGGGTAACCCCAACCCTTTC
>OX442351.1:35070843-35073343 GCA_949357725.1 Hyperoplus immaculatus
CTGGAAATATAAAAATGTACACTGTTAAAAGTGCAGTGTGTAATATGACATCATCAGGAAAGTTCTACAAAGTTCTAGAATGCAACGCTCCCCGGGTAACCCCAACCCTTTAGAATAATAACAGAAGCTACAGTGGCCTTCAAGGACAAGAACAATTCTACATTTTAAACAATGCACCTGATGACATTCCAACTATGACACTTTCAAGATGGAGGCACTAGGCCTTGGTCCAAAATATGCCGAAATATGGACATATATGAGACCCTTTCTAAGGGAAAAAATAATAATTTCAGCTATTATGCACTAAATTAAATGCACTTATGGATATTATAATTACTTTCTACAAAATCTGCTAGGAAATAAAACCCAAAATTCTACACACTGCAGCTTTAAATGCGAAGGTGAAAAAATATTAGTGTTGTTGTCGAAAACTACATAAACCAAAACCAGATTTTGAGAAGTTTAGGTCGAGAGTCAATGCTTCAATCAGACCAGGTCGAGAAGTTTGTCCCTTCTGTGCTACTGTAGAAACATGGCGGCCTCAGCGCCCCGCTCCATAAAAGGCTCATTCTAAGGTACTGAAAAAATAAATGTTTACAAGTGATTATACACTCATTCTACCAAGTCTGTTCCTAAAAATGTTTTAACACAATTTTAAACACATAATTACAGTGTATGGAACTGAACGAGGAGGAGATTTATAAAATGAAAGGAACCAAGCAGTCTAGAGTAGTCAGTCTGTTTACTCCCTCATGACCTTGTCTGACACACACACACAACACACACACACACACACACACACACACACACACACACACACACACACACACACACTCACATTTTCGTCCTCCGGAGTGTACATGGTTTATTTTAACAAAGATAATTGAAGAAATCTCTCTCTGCGCTAACGAGCTGATGAAAAGTACATCTTCATTCCTGCAAAGATCTCCTCCGTCCAAATGGTTTTCTGTAGTTCAAGGCTGTGTGCATGGCAACATTACTGTTTTGGAAGCATACCTAGTCCACCTCTTCAACAAGGTCTCGGTTATTTACGCGTATTTAGTCCGCTTTTTGGAGCCCGCCCGAGTAGGATTGCTGTGTTTTCTCCTGCTATACCTCCACTATAACCTTCAGAATAGTGCTGAGAATGATTATGGAAAGTTTAGTTGATGTAAGTGCTTTAGAAGTTGAGATTTTTGGTTCAGAGATTTGAAAAAATTAACTAATGTTGAGATAATGGCAACAAGAGACAAGGTTTAGTCAAATAAACTCCTGAATGTACATGTTGGACCTTTTGATTTATACTAGTATGAAAGAAGACATGTTATGGAAGATAAATAGACAGAAATCTCAAAGTTGACCAGTGCTTGAAACAAACCATGTGCCTGCCATAATGACAGCACACGCTCATAATCAGGTCAGCAAAGCCACGTAGTTTGCCCCAGTTTAGTGTAAGAGACAGTCGGTCCCAGGATGTCCCATTAGCGTTTACACACACACACACACACACGCACACACACACACACACACACACACACACACACACACACACACACACACACACACACACACACCAAGAGGAAATGACTTTGCCCATTTCCACTGAAGCAAATTACAGAGAAGAACCGTCCCATCCTAAAAACTAAACCACATTTTGGCAGCACTCACAAACTAACGGGGAACTTTTTGGGTGTTCTCTTCAGTCCTGACTATCTCTAAATTGCGAGCTTTTCCTGTTTCCTGTCGCCGTTCAAAACAACCGGTGGGAAAAGACGCTATCGATATATTGACACCAATTAACTCTAGTATCATCACATCGCAGAAATATTCCCACAAGATTGGGACGATTTTCACATAAACTTGTCTCTTATGTAAACCATTGCAGGGCAGTCAGGCCTAGACACTGTACACAAAGATATGTTTACCTTCAGGCAACTGGTCAATTTGGAGATTTCTTTCCTCTCTAGAAGTTCAGATGGTAGGGTCAGAATTTGGCGTAAACAACATGGAAGCATGGATCCATCAACCTAAAACCACCTTTCTTCCCCATTCTGATGCTCGGTTTGACTTCAGCACGTTGTCTCGACCACGACTAAATGCCTAAATGCATTAACTTCTTCTTAACCTTTATTTATACAGGTATATCCCATTGAGTCCGCAGACTCTTTTGCAAGGGAGACCTGTTTTCCTTTCCCACGTTACCATTCACACACACATTCACACACCGATAGCAGGCTAACTATCGACATTCACACGAGGCAAGGTGGGTGAAGTGTCTTGCCCAAGGACACAACAACTATGACACAGGTGGCAGGGCGGGAATCGAACCTCCAACCCTTCGATCATCGGCCGACCCGCTTTACCAACTGAGCCACAGTCGCCCCAATGCTGCCATGTGATTGGCTGATTAGCTTTTTGTTTTTATAAGCCATTGAACAGATGTACCTAATAAAGTGGCCGGTGACGGTGAGTGTATATATTTCATTATAACGTTTATTTA
>OX442351.1:35078343-35080843 GCA_949357725.1 Hyperoplus immaculatus
TTCAAACAGGGGCGTCGTTTCTGTCTGTGTTCTGTCCCCAAAGTGGACTAGAGGTCAGGAGTGCAACATAAAACCAAGTTGAAAATGATAGGAGTCAAGTGGTCAAATGATGTGTATTTATTACTGCTAACACGAGCATAAACTTTAACAGCAAGAAGCGCATGGGCTGAAACTGTGGTTCCCCTCTTCTTCTTCTTTACGGTTATTGGCGGGTTGCAACCATAACTTTTTTGGTGCATACCGCCACCAGCTGTACCGGAGTGTAACAACCGCATTTATGTCATATAAAATATAATATATATATAATAAATAAATAACTAGATACTTGTATAGGAGGACACAATAAAAATAAAATAAAAAATAAAATAAAAAGGGGGGGGGGGGGGGGCTATATAAATACTAAATTCTTTTCAATAATCCTGTGTCCTTTAAATATCCGATCACTGCTTTCTGTGCCTGTGTTACACCCTCCCCTGCTGTTCCCAGTATCCCACCCGGACTCCACACTCCTGCTTTCTGCACCCTACCAGCCAACCTCCTTCTCTCCCCCAAGTACCTCTCACACTCCATCAACACATGCTGTGGTTCTCCTCTTGCTTTGCTCACTTATTGAGCACACCTGGATGTGATTGAGTGAGCAGGTGTGTGGAGTCACTCCATTAAGTGGCAGACTATAAGGAGGGACAAGAACAGGCTCACAACACACAAGCCAATACATAAGAGTCTGTGTACCGAGCTCGCTCAAAGTGAAAAGACTAAATCCAGGATGGAGTTTGCTGTGTTACTTTCCCTGCTGGTAGTTCTACCATTCCAGGCCGAGGCTGGTTCATGTGTTGGTAAAACAGTGGATGTTCGGGTGTTGGATGGCAAGGATCTTACAGGAGATGGACTGTTCAACCCGCCAGATCCCTATGTTGTGGTGAGTTTCCTTCTTTGATTATGGTTTTAGAAACCCATTCATTACAATTCTTTTTATTTTATTGTTTTGTTGGTAATAAGATATTTTGTTATGTGATTTTTACGTGTCCCAATTTGATCAAACAGGTTAAAATTGGAGCTGCCACCAGAAAAACCACAGTCATTCACGGGAATGGCAATCCAGTTTGGTTGGAGGATTTCAAATTTCCTGACGTCACCAGCGGTGCAATGATTATTGATATCTGGGAAAAAGACAGTGGAGCAAGGGGTGATGACGACCACCTGGGAACCTGTGTGGTGCAAATGGACTCGGAGGGGAAAGACGTTCACAAAATAGTATGCAAGGCAAAGGGATCTGGTCATGTCCAGCTTGAATACAAGTGTTACTAAATGTAACCTGAGGGGAATGAAGAAACCTTCTCTTTGAAATATTTGCACGAAATTCAGCTTCCATATTCCATGTGTTTCTTGTTGGCAATATTTGTTTGGCTATTTTACAATTGTTGTTTGCTGTAGCATCCAACAACACTGTGTACAAAATGGCTGATATTCTCAACCTTTTTGGTGAAAAATAAACTCAAATCCATCACCATCATTTGTCCTTGAATATATGTTGGGTTTTTCTCAGTTTAATAACTGCAGCAACACGGTATCTTTCTGCACAATTATTATAAATTTTTGCTGAATTATATATTTAATTAGAAACATTTTTTGGATTAATCTTTTTTTCATAAGTCCCTTACATTTAAAGCTCACATATTATGCACTTTGCTGTCAATTTTATATGGTCTAAGTAGTCCCTAATACTTATTTTTTTTTTAGATGTTTGCTGAAAAACCCGTTCAGATCATTTATTGTAGCAAGCCTCTATACCCTGATTGTCCTCTGGTCTCAGGATGACCTATATTTGTGCGATCTGGCTGGCCCCTCCCACCTCTCTGCCTGGCTTTCTTTATATGTCCATGGGGCTCTCCCACCGTCTCTGCCGTGCTCTCGCGATACTAGAGAGACACTGCGTGAGTTGTGACTGCGAGTGTTTACCGGATTAAAATGATACATGATTAAAACCAGTGAAAACAGTAGCTTCAAAGTTTGATTTCTAAAAACGAGTCATTTTCAGACTGCTGTGGGGAGTATAAACAGCGTGTTATGAGCAAAACTTGGTGCTACATGGGCGCTAACGCTAAAAATAAGACTCAGACGATAAAATAAACTAAAAGTACCACACAAATCAGTGAAAAAAATATATTCAAAATTGACTTCTACACTATTAAGTTCCAACCCTTTGTCCTGTTAAAAACGAGGCATTTCCAGACTGGTGTGGTAATAGAATTATGTTTTTATGACCAAAAGCTGAATGCTTGTCCCAAAGCTAAATAGCTACACACCAGTCAGGCAAAAATACCAATAAAAACATTTCTTTCAGTTTCACTGTTTGCAAAAACCCACAAGTAGCTTCCTATCCGTTGTGTTATTAAAAACAAGACATAGACTGCTGTAGTTAAGATAAATTAGTGGAGTATGAGCACAAGCATTCTGTGTTGGTGTATGTAACATTCAGGCTGTAGGCTACTATGGGCAT
>OX442351.1:35098343-35100843 GCA_949357725.1 Hyperoplus immaculatus
TTAATAGAAGAACAATACATTCATCAAAGCATCATCTAAGGTATTTCAGTCATCTGGATTTTTTTTTTTAAAGATATTTTTTGGCATTTTTATGCTTTATTGATAGTGTAGAGACAGAGTTGAAATGGGGCAGAGAGGGGAGTGACATGCAGAGAACGACCGCGGGCTGGAATCGAACCCGGGTCCTCTGCTGGGCCCGGCCCGGGGAGGGGGGGACGCCCTAACAACTGAGCTAAGGGCGCCCCCAATCATCAGGATCTTTGAATTATGATTGATTGTCTGCAGTTAAAAAGACAGGCCGAAAAAACTGCCCAGTCACACCAATACAGTACACACACACACACACACACACACACACACACACACACACACACACACACACACACACACACACACACACACACACACACACACACAGACAGACACATGTGTGTTTGGTTTGAATAGACAGTGTGAAATCATCATGGCCCTAAATAAAATGGTGACCTGTTCTGTCTAATTCATCAATCATCTTTATAGCCCCTAAAATGAAATGTGTGTGTGTGTGTGTGCGTGTATGTGTGTGTGTGTGTGTGTGCGTGTATGTGTGTGTGTGTGTGTGTGTGTGTGTGTGTGTGTGTGTGTGTGTGTGTGTGTGTGTGTGTTAAAATAAAGTTTAAATGAATAAATAAAGCCTCAAAGGGACAGAGGTCAGTATTATATTTGAAGTATTTGAACAGTAGGCTCATAACTCATAAATCATGATTACTGAAATACCTTAGCTAATGCATTAAAGGTGGAGTCAGTGATTCTGGAGAACGCTTGTTGTCAAAAATCCCTTTTTTTGACAACAAGCACACACACACACACACACACACACACACACACACACACACACACACACACACACACACACACACACACACACACACACACACACACACACACACACACACACACACACACACAGCCCTTGTTTTATTGTTTCTTTCTCCAGGTGAAATCAAGCCGGAGATCTTTTTACCTTGAAAAGACTTGTGTGGTTTTTGCATCTGGTCCTGATGCAGCAGCTGTTGGTCCGATATGAATGGGATCCTGTGTCACACACACACACACACGCGAACACACACACACACACACACACACACACACACACACACACACACACACACACACACACAGACACACACACACACACACACGAACACACACCTACACACATATTTCACATTGTGGTAGGCAAAACAAACTAAAACAATTATTTTTTTGTCTTTGTGTGCATGAAAAATCCTCCCCACAACTAGCAAGGAGTTACTCACAAACTCATACTCGCCTCTGGACAATTACCTGATGAAAGCACTTTTGATGTGTGACTGTATTTTTTAATGGATTATGCATTCTAAGGGAAACACCGACCTCCTTTATGTGTGTGTGTGTGTGTGTGTGTGTGTGTGTGTGTGTGTGGTTGACTGTGTGTGTGTGTATGTGTGTGTTTGACTGTGTGTGTGTGTGTGTGTGTGTATGTGTCTGTGTGTGTGTGTATGTGTGTGTTTGACTGTGTGTGCGTGTGTGCGTGTGTGTGTGTGTGTGTGTGTGTGCGTGCGTGCGTGTGTGTGTGTGCGTGCGTGCGTGCGTGTGTGTGTGTGTGTGTCTGTGCAGGTGAGATAATGTTTCTGTTGGTTTTCAGGTGATTGAAGGGAAACAGCGTGTGACACAACAGACCAGCGATATCTAAAAGTAAAAGGTTAAGGCGTTATCTTTAGTCTTTGAAAAGTGATTCCTGTATTTTATATGAATGAATGGGATCAGATTAAGGAATGTGCCGAGGAAAATTGGCCGTTATACTTTGCAGCTATGCAGATATTATGATAATAATATCTGATAATATATATGATAATAATGAAAATGAAGATTAAAGGTGGAGTTGAGTCAGTGATTCTGGAGAACGCTTTTTGCCAAAATCACTTTTTAGTCAAAATCAGCGAATATCTCCTCACGATCGTCCAGCTGTCCATGTGCGCGCTGAAAAAAAATCCAGTGTTTATACTTAGCCTAGGCTCTGAAAACATTTTGCATGCCAAGGCCCTTGTGTTTACATACCAGTTTACAGAGCCTAGGCTAGGTGTAAAAATTGTGAAAACACTTTTGCTGGGAGCAGATTTGAGAAACAACAACACAGCCTGTAAATCGTATATATAAAGCTTTTACAGCATTATTTTGACATATTTGGTAAACAAAACTTTCTCTTTAAAGGTGCAGTGTGTAATATGACATCATCAAGAAAGTTCTACAAAGTTCTAGAATGCAACGCTCCCTGGGTAACCCCACCCCTTTAGAATAATAACAGAAGCTACAGTGGCCTTCAAGGACAAGAACAATTCTAAATTTTTAACAATGCACCTGATGACATTCCAACCATGACACTTTCAAGATGGCGGCACTAGGCCTTGGTCCAAAATATGCAGAAATATGGACATATATGAGACCCTTTCTAAGGGAAAAAATAATAATACAAAAAAAA
>OX442351.1:35103343-35105843 GCA_949357725.1 Hyperoplus immaculatus
ATATTATAATTACTTTCTACAAAATCTGCTAGGAAATAAAACCCAAAATTCTACACACTGCAGCTTTAATACATTTTAATAATAATAAATGTTATTTTTCAATGCACTTTGTATTTCAAGAATCCCAAAGTGCTACAGACAAGGGGGAACCTCAAAGAAAGTTTAGCTAAAAGCTCTTTTAAAGAGATGCGTTTTGAGTCTGTGGGGCCGTCAGGTGGTCACATACCAGGAATTCCAACAAGTTAAAGTTGTGTCAGGGGTATCATCTTTTACTCATACATTTTTTAGACAGTTTTAACAAGGTTTACTGTTTGAAACAAGATTTTGACAGAAATGTCTTTCTATTTAAAAAAATTTTTTATATATTTTTTGGGCATTTTTATGCTTTATTGATAGTGTAGTGACAGAGGTGAAATGGGGAATCGAACCCGGGTCTGCTGCTGGGCCTGGCCCGGGGGGGAGGGGGGGATGCCCTACCAACTGAGCTAAGGGCGCCCCCAAGACAGACATGTCTTTTTAATTTTTTTGGTATCTGTATGAGAGAAAATTAGTAGACACAAATGTTATTGTTTGAAATTCTAAGTTAGATTGTTACTAAAACTTTAGATTTTAATTTTTGATACGTTTTCATAACAGAGTGATAAATTATCCCCACAAAAGACAATACGTTGTCTCAGATGCAGACAGCTTTCTTTTTCACTTACAGTAAGATCTTAGTTTTATCCTCAAACCTCGAAAAATTTGTTCATACAATTACCTTGGACTTTGTTAGTTTTTTCTAACTTTTGAATTTTTTACAGTGTAGAGCTGCTCTGTATCCCCACAAAAGAAAATACATTGGCTCAGATGCAGACAGCTTTCCTTTCCTTTACGATTAAGATTAATTTTATCCAGAAAACTAAAAAAAAAAAAAAAAATCATACAATAGCCTTGAACATTTTGAGTTTTTCTAACTTTTAATATTTTTTACAGTGCAGAGCTGCTCTGTATCGCGCCTCAGAGTCCTCTGCCGTAACATAATGAGCGTTCCTGTGCTCTGTATCGCGCCTCAGAGTCCTCTGCCGTAACATAATGAGCGTTCCTGTTTTCACTTTACGTCAGAAACATCAATTTTAAGCACTTTTTCTGAGATAAACATGCGTTTGATGTTTTGATGTTGTGGGTGACGTGGAGTAGATTTGATTGTCGGTGAGCGCAGCCTTAACACACACACACACGCACACACACACACACACACACACACACACACACACACACACACACGCGCACACACACACACACACACACACACACACACACACACACACACACACACACTTAACTGAGGCATTAAGATAAAATACCTACAGCTGGCAGACAAATCTCTCTTAAATTAATGTTACCTTTTAAAGGATTTGCAGTGTTATAGTTAAAGACCTTATCATTATACTTAATTGTAGTTGTATCTCTGTAGGAGCTATGTTAGTGATTACAGCATGTGCTAAGTATTTGAACAACCGACAGTTTACTTTCAAAAAGTTTAGTTCTAAAGAGGAAAGTGAAGAAAACTATGTTTGAGAATTTTGCAAAACAGTTGCAACTTAAAGAGGACCTATGATGCTTTTTGACTTTTATGACCTATAAACGTTGTTATGATGATTTATAGTCATGCTTAACCATACTAGATTATCAAATAATGACTTACATGCATTTCGACGTATTCCCTGCTGACCGTCTGGGGTGTCTGTGCACCCTGTGTAAACACTATTCTAGCCAGTCGAGAAGTCACGTGTTCAAAGCGGTCTACCCTTTGTAACTTCGTGACGTCGCATGTAACTTCGTGAAGTCACCACGCGGATGTTTCCATGTATGGTAATGCTGTCACTTCCCTGTTCGCGTCTGCCTCGCGTCTGCCTCGCGCCCTTATAGGTCCATGCTCGCGCTTCCCGCCACTGAAAGTGTTCCGGAAGGAAGGTAACCAATCACAACGGACTGGGGTTTGCAGGAGGGGGGGGGGAGGGGAGCGGAGATGGCCGAAGCACAGGCGGAGGGAGCCGAAGCACACACACTCAAGTGTTGACAGGATGTGCTGGATCGCCAAAATAAGAGAAAGAGCTTCCCGAAAATCTACATAGTTTTTTGTGATGTGATTCGTGTCAGGTTGCTCTATAGCAGTGTAAAACAAGAAATTAAGACCAGAAAAGTAGCATAATAGGTCCTCTTTAAAGGAATACTTCAAATAACTATTATAATATAATGAATGAGGTTTTTCTTCCCTCAGTCTTCCCTTGGCCCAGTTGTCCTGTTAATCCTAACCCTTACTGTGATGTCACAAGAAGGAAACTGTAGGGTTAGACAGTGAGACCATAAAACACTCTTTCTGCCTTTTCTCAGGCTAGGATGAACCGATTTCATTTTTTTTTTGCACATTTATACTAAATAGGATCTCAGAGTTCAATACACCTTCATATTCCAACCGGTGAAGTAGGCCTTTAAACCAGGAAGCCTGTGTTTATGAACG
>OX442351.1:35115843-35130843 GCA_949357725.1 Hyperoplus immaculatus
TTTGCTTTATTTTTTAGCGCTATTTTAATTTTGTCCCTGTGTGTTTGTCTGTAACTGTTTGTCTGTAACTGTGGTTCATTGTGCTGCTGCCTCTTGGCCAGGTCACCTTTGAA
Source organism: Hyperoplus immaculatus (assembly GCA_949357725.1). Taxonomy (NCBI): domain Eukaryota; kingdom Metazoa; phylum Chordata; class Actinopteri; order Uranoscopiformes; family Ammodytidae; genus Hyperoplus; species Hyperoplus immaculatus. The sequence goes on from OX442351.1 coordinate 35,115,957, forward strand.
AAAGAGATTTTTAATCTCAATAGGTTTTTTTCCCTGGTTAAATAAAGGTTAAATAAAAATAAAATAAAATCCCATGGCATATGTCCCTCTCTCCATGCTACAGAAATCAATCTAAATGTGAGGAGTTGGAACAGCAGAACCGAGAGCTGTCCTGTCAGTTCGCTGCTCTGGAGAAGGACAAGAAGAGCAGCAGCGAGCAGCTCAAACGAAGCGTCTTCGCCAGAGAACTCAAGGTCTGCCACGAGAATATTTCATTTAACTTCATTTAACTTTTATTTATCCTGGAGAGACCAGTTGAGGGGTGACCCTCATTTACAATGACGTTGAGTTCAAAACAAATTCAAAGGAAAAACAACAATACATACACAATATTCAATGCAAATACATCAAATACACAACAACAGGTGAAGAGAAAAAAAAACTATTGAAACATTTACACAGTGGTGAAGAGTGGCAGCAATTAAAATGAAATGGGTGAAAGTACAATATAGCCTAATTAAAACAGTTACAGGTAGAGTTTGGCAGATTTAAGATAGTTTGTTTAAATTGGTTAAAGGATATGAAGGTATTTAGTTTAATTTGTTGCTGTAAGTTGTTCCAGGAGTCGGGGGCACTGAAGCTAAAAGTATATATGTTTACTGTATCTATAGCCTAACCTCATTTTATGCTTTATTTGTTGTTTTATAACAACAATCAAATGAAGGTGGATGATCTAGCCAAAAAATTTCCTCCAAATTCTACACACTGTAGGTTTGGATTCAAAATTCAAGATTCACGATTCAAAGCGTTTATTGTCATAATATGCACAATAAGAAACATGTTCTCAGTCATACAGTGAAAGTCTCAGTACACAGACTGAATGCCATGAAAGAAATATAAAAATATGCAATATACAGGTAACATAGAAATAAAGCAGCAACAATATCGACAAAGATGATGTTTAAATGTATCATTGCTCTTGTTTCTAGGGCTGCAACTAACGATTATTTTGATAATCGATTAATCTGTTGATTATTTTCTCGATTAATCGATTATTAATCGATTAGTGTTTTGGCCCGTAAAATGTCAGAAAATGGTGAAAAATGTTGATCAATTTTCCAAAGCTCATTTTGACGTCCTCAAATGTATTTATATGTCGAAAACACAAAGATATTTCAGTTTACTGTCATAATAGGATTAAAGAAACCAGAAAATATTCACATTTGAGAAACTGAAAACAGAGAATCTGGAAAAAATGTATTAAAAAATTACTTGAAACGATTATCGATTATCAAAATAGTTGGCGATTATTTTAATAATCGATTAATAATCGATTTGTCGATAAATCGTTGCAGCTCTACTTGTTTCATTCATGTGCTAAATCAAATGAAATCAATCCAAATCAAATCCAGGTTGATGATCTGGCCGAGCGGTTGGAGAACCAGCTTCAGGCGGATGAGACAGAGAGGAAGGAGCTGGAGCGGCAGCAGAGCAGAGAGAAGACAGAGCTCCAGGAGAGGGTCCATCAACTCAGCACACAGAACAACCAACAGGGTCAGACCATCATAACTCTATCTCTATAGCACCTTTAAAGTGGCTCAGAGGGTCCATCAACTCAGCACACAGAACAACGAACAGGGTCAGACCATCATAACTCCATCTCTATAGCACCTTTAAAGTGGCTCAGAGGGTCCATCAACTCAGCACACAGAACAACGAACAGGGTCAGACCATCATAACTCTATCTCTATAGCACCTTTAAAGTGGCTCAGAGGGTCCATCAACTCAGCACACAGAACAACGAACAGGGTCAGACCATCATAACTCTATCTCTATAGCACCTTTAAAGTGGCTCAGAGGGTCCATCAACTCAGCACACAGAACAGCAAACAGGGTCAGGCCATCATAACTCTATCTCTATAACACCTTTTAAAGTGGCTCAGAGGGTCCATCAACTCAGCACAGAGAACAGCAAACAGGGTCAGACCATCATAACTCTATCTCTATAGCACCTTTTAAAGTGGCTCAGAGGGTCCATCAACTCAGCACAGAGAACAGCAAACAGGGTCAGACCATCATAACTCTATCTCTATAGCACCTTTAAAGTGGCTCAGAGGGTCCATCAACTCAGCACACAGAACAACGAACAGGGTCAGACCATCATAACTCTATCTCTATAGCACCTTTAAAGTGGCTCAGATTGTCCATCAACTCAGCACACACAGAACAACGAACAGGGTCAGACAACAATAACACTATTCGTATAGTGTCAGACTAGAATAACACTACTACAGTCCCCTACAAAAGTATTGGAACAGTGAGGCCAATTCCTTTATTTTTGCTGTAGACTGGAAACATTTGGGTTTGACACCAAAATATGAATATGAGACAATAGATCAACATTTCAGCTTTCAATTCCAGGTGTTTACATCTGGATCTGATACACAACTGAGAAGATATCATTATTTGTAAAGGAACACCACATTTTTATGTGAGCAAAAGTATTGGAACAGACAGACCTAAAATAAATTAAAGTGAATAAAACTTAAAGGTGCAGTGTGTAATATGACATCATCAAGAAAGTTCTACAAAGTTCTAGAATGCAACACTCCCTGGGTAACCCCACCCCTTTTGAATAATAACAGAAGCTACAGTGGCCTTCAAGGACAAGAACAATTCTAAATTCTAAACAATGCACCTGATGACATTCCAACTATGACACTTTCAAGATGACGGCACTAGGCCTTGGTCCAAAATATGCAGAAATATGGACACATATGAGACCCTTTATAAGGGAAAAAATAATAATTAAAAAAATTCAGCTATTATGCACTAAATTAAAGCGGCTACGAGTAACATTTAAATATCTTTTAAACAGCATCATGTTTCCTCTCATAATCATAAATTACCTTTAACAGCAAACGAGACCATCAGTGCAAAGAAAGACGTTTTTATATAGTTTTTATTACTGCATTTGATCTGGTCGTACACCCAGTCCGATTTTCGGTTCGCTCGTGCATGCTCTATGGTCACATATCCGTATTGGTCGCAGATTTCAGTATGGCGCAGGAACGCGATTTGAGAAGCCTATCACTCCAAGTGAGGGAAGGGGATAGGGAGACCAGATCCCAATTCACCAGATGTGGGACAAAGACTACGTTTGTGCGGGACAATGCGGGACAAAGTGCCGTTTTTTTAGCAAAATAAACTTGTGTCACCACCGGTAATGCCAGAGACACGGCTTTCTATATTAAAAAAACACTATCTTTAGATCAGCGCGCAGCAGTTAAGTTAGCTACTGTTAAACAAATAGAGCATTAAGGCTGCGGCTTCACATTAAAAGCATTTCACTGGCTTCGCATTAGCATTTCACTTGACAAACGTGAGTTGGCTTTTATTTTGAAGTAACAGGAAAGTAAACGCTGAAGCACTGCAGGCAGCATCTTCACAGAGCCACTGAGCCCAGCAGCCCGATACACACACACAGACAACCACACACACAGACAAACGGAGACTGCTGTCTCCTCACAGCTATCGGATAAATGCCAGATTATAAAACACGCATTTAAAAAGGGGGGCTCACTTTTAATAACAATGCGGGACAACGTCTCAATTTGCGGGACGTGTGAAAAGTAATGGAAATGCGATCTGGTCACCCTAGAAGGGAAGCTGAAACCTTGTTTGAGACAGTTAGGCTATTTGTCGTCATAATGACTGATAACGGGGCTGAACCATCAAAGAAAAAAAAGAAAATGCAATGAAGAAAAGGTAAAAGGGAGAGTGATAGGCGGGCGGGAGGGCGTTGCTAAGCAACGTATACACAATTTCACGGAGTGACCCTAGACTGCAGTGTTTACTCCTAAATGAATGAGCGGTAGCCTACTAAAACAAAGTTTACTTTGCCTCACCAGCATCATCAGATGACCATTATTCATCTGAAATAGTCATTATTTACAACAACATAAACACATTACCTCATCGTGATCCATAACTAACTGCCGTCTCTCGTTCATTCGCTTTGTGTGGGGACACGTACTCGTTCAGCTCCGTGAGAGAGAGTAGTTAGGTGAACCTGCATCAACTCATTGCAGTCAGGTGTAGTTGATGCTGTGTCACTAACCACTCTCACCGAGCCGAAAAGAGTCCGGTGCCCTCACACTTTCAACACACGGGCACGCCACGCACCATATTGCTTCCTGATTATTTGAATCTTGCACTCCCTGCACGAGCTAGAAAACAGCTTCACGACAGCTGGCGTCGTAAAAATACTACCGCTTTTGTTCAAAGGTGTCGCCAACGTGCCGACTTACTCGTAGTGGCTTTAAATGTACTTGGATATTATAATTACTTTCTACAAAATCTGCCAAAATTCTACACACTGCAGGTTTAACTACACATTCTTTTATTTTATTTTTTTAAAGATTTTTATGCTTTATTGATAGTGTAGAGACAGAGTTGAAATGGGGCAGAGAGGGGAGTGACATGCAGAGAACGACTGCGGGCTGGAATCGAATCCGGGTCCAATGCTGGCCGAGGCCCATGGGGGGGGGGGGGGGGGTACGCCCTACCAACTGAGCTAAGGGCGCCCCATTAACTTCACATTCTTGAACTGTGAGCTATCTAGTCTCTGGATACTAACGGCACAACACTATGAACAATGCATACTGTACAGGGAGTAGACAGTTTCGTATAGCACCTTTAAAGTGGCTATGGGGAACTTTTTAGTGTGTGTTAATTCTTGCGTCCCCCTTTGGACAAAAGCGGTAGTGTTTTTTTTTAACCAGATGACAGAGCTACAGGAGAGAGTCCATCAACTCAACACAGAGAACAGCAAACAGGGTCAGACTAGAATAGCTATATCTGTACAGCACCTTTAATGTGGCTACGGGGAACTTTCTAGTTAGTGTTAATTCTGGGCAAGGCAAGGAAAGTTTATTTCTATAGCACAATTCAGACACAAGGCCATTTCAAAGTGCTTTACAGGGGCATGAAATACATCAAGATTGAAATACATACAATACAATAGCCCGGCTGACAAAAACTGTATCATTTTCGTAGACATGTTACAGGTTACATATGATAAAATTGGTCTGTGTTGAGTATTGCCACATGAAGGTTGGAGACCGTATTCGTATGTACTGTGTGAGAAATCATATACATTTACCATTGATAGTGTAGGAGACACAGGTGTACTTTCTGGCATAATATATTCACAGGGGGCATCCGGATTTGAACCGGAGACCTCTTGATCTGCAGTCAAATGCTCTACCACTGAGCTATACCCCCAGACTATGGATGTCATTGTCTCTGTTGACATAAGCTGGCTCTAGTGTGTTAAGCGAGAATAACACTCGAGTGAAATGTTTATTCAAGTCCGAGCTCACACGTCACTCCACACGTGTCCTGTCTGATAGCTGAAGAAACACACTGACGCCTTGCTCATAGTGTGGGGGTATAGCTCAGTGGTAGAGCATTTGACTGCAGATCAAGAGGTCTCCGGTTCAAATCCGGATGCCCCCTGACCTTTAACTATGCCACCTGATGATCAACTCACTTCTAATGTCTAAATGACATCTGTTTCTCTACCCCCTCAATGACAAACTGTTCATATCCCCCATACTTCTCTGCTATGTAGTATGACTGAAAAAGATTTAGGATGTCAAACTCAGCATGCTGAAATATACCAGGATGCCCTGGTACAGGGGTTTTCAAAGTGTGAGAGAGTGAGCCCCCCCTCAGAGAACAAATTTCCGCGGAGCCCCCCCCCCCCCCAAAAAAAAATATTTTTTTTCTAAATCCCTGTGTGTTATGAAAGATCTTTTGATTATTTTACAAATGTAAACATGGTTTTGAAACATTCTAAAAAATGGGTTTTTAAACACATTTTTTAATTCATTTTAGCATCTTAATCCAGTGTTTTAATCCTGCTTTCTTTAAGCATGGATAGTAGTGACTGAGTGTGCAGCGGAGTGAGAAAGATAGGCAGACAGACTTGCCCAAATTTTTGACCAGTTAAACGTCATTCACACACCCAGTGTTTTTTCGCTAGAGCCTCCAATGTCCTGATAGAGGAAAATAGTAGCCAGTGGAGAACCAGACCCTCCTAGGAGGGTCCGGGGGTTATGCCTCCCCCGGGAGATTTTTTTTCACCTTTTTAAAGTGAAATACATGAATCTGGTGCAATTTCAGAGGAATATTAAGAGGCTTAATATGAGGAATTTTGTGTGAACAAATAATTTTGAGACACTGGGTCTGATGAATTAGAAACTATTGAAGAAAGACACATGGATTTTCCATAAAAATATTAATTTAAAATGTATGCAGGGTCCTCTGGGTTGGGCTTGGTGCTCTTTTTCTTTAACGAGACCTATTTCTCTGTAACATAATGAATGCATTTAAATGCAGTGAGAGGAACGAAGCAGAAGAACTCTTGTCCAGCTATGCCGTGATCTTAATATAAAAAATACAAACTAAAAAGACATATTCATCCGCGCCCCCCCTGCCATAACCCCACAGTTTGAAAACCACTGCCCTACTACATTCGTTTGTAACTTTTAGTGTAGAAATCATTAGTGTTCAATATTACCACAGGATGAATGGCTGTGTTGGAGGTAGAAGCCCTAGTTGAACCTAACTTGTGAATCCTATGTGATAGTTTGTCAATGAGAGTGTGGGAGATACATGAGTCTTTTTGTCATAATGAGTCCACAGGGGGCATCCGGATTTGAACCGGAGACCTCTTGATCTGCAGTCAAATGCTCTACCACTGAGCTATACCCCCACACTATGAGCAAGGCGTCAGTGTGTTTGTTCAGGTATCAGACAGGATCCAGCCTCAGTGTGAGAGATGGTTAAAATAACAGTTCTGTAATTGCTTGTTGTGGCCACAGAGGGCGCTGACACCTTGCTCATAGTGTGGGGGTATAGCTCAGTGGTAGAGCATTTGACTGCAGATCAAGAGGTCTCCGGTTCAAATCCGGATGCCCCCTGAGTCTGAAATTTAATCAACCTACTTCCAATGATTGATTGACATTTACGAATAAGACAATCAAAACAATGTTTCACAAGTTACTTAAACTTCAAGTCATTCCTCCATCCTGAACAGATCAAAGATGTTTTGATATGCTGCAAATTAAGTCTGATGCCTTGAAATTGTGAACCATAGTTTTTTTATTGTGTATAGAACACACACACGTAATTCAATCATTGGAAGGTCGTCTGTTATGCTAATTCACAAGTCACACACCTTGCCTAGGATTCTTGCCATGTCAATAGTTACAGAGAGACAAAGGTGTCTTTCATACAGGGGGCATCCAGAGATTTGAACCGGAGACCTCTTGATCTGCAGTCAAATGCTCTACCACTGAGCTATACCCCCACACTATGAGCAAGGCGTCAGCGCCCTCTGTGGCCACAACAAGCAACTACACATTTTTTAGCATATCCTACCAACACTGAGGCCGGATCCTGACTCACACCTGAACAAACACACTGACGCCTTGCTCATAGTGTGGGGGTATAGCTCAGTGGTAGAGCATTTGACTGCAGATCAAGAGGTCTCCGGTTCAAATCCGGATGCCCCCTGTGGAGAATTTATGCTGGAATTACACCTGTGTCTCCCACACTCTGGGATATTTTTTCAGCAGTGTTACATAAATCTAAGGAACACAGACATTATAAAAGTCAGGGTGGGGATTTCAAGCACGCCTTCAATCCCCTTCTTTGAACCATCTCCTCCTCGTTGACCAGATGAATCAGATGATAATTATGTATAAAAACGTTCAAATCCAAAATATATTGGATTCAAAACGGGCTCAGTATGTTTGAAAGTGCTGTGTGAAATGTTTTACTTCAGTCTGTATTTGATTTTTTATTATTATTATTTTTTTTTCTACAAATAGATACTCCTCGCACACAGCCTTACAGTAACTTATTTTCTGTACTACAGCAATTCTTTACAACAATTTTTAATTTAATTTTTATTTTCAAACAGGAGTTTCTTTTTACAACGACATTTTCTTTTTACTAAAGTCTAATTTTTTATTTTTATTTTTTTACACAAATAGATACTCCTCTTACACAGTACCTTGTTTTTTTTGTACTCCCGCAATTCTTTAAAACTAATTAAAACATTTTTTTTACAGAGGTTTCTTTTTACAACTAAATTTTTTTACTACAGTCCGTCTTTCATTTCTTATTTTTTTTTCTTTTTTCTACAAATACATACTTCTCTCACAAAGCCTTACATAACCTTATTATTTTGTACTACCATACCTGCAAACTCGTCGCTTTTCGGCGAAAATCGCCGTTTAGAATCAAAATATATGACCCACGTGAATCGTATAGATCCGAAGAGTTTTTGTTTTTGGGAAGGGGGGGGGGGGTAGCGGCAGCTGCCAGAGAAGTCAGCCAGCGCTTCCCAGACTGGACTGTGTGGGCGAGTTACCGTAGTGTGAGACAAGGGAATATCGTTATCTTGGCAATAAAACATCTTTGGTAGACGTCATGAGTATTGTCCAATCAGCGTTAAGATCGGGCATAGTAAAGCATCACTGCTGCCGCTGTGTGTTCAGACTGTAGAATTGGCTAAAAGTCTCAATCAAAGCCCTTTTGATAATAAAAACTTAGAGGCTTTGATTAAACACTGTCAATGCTTCAGAGGTTAATGTAACAGCCTACTGAAACAGAAACTATACGGAGGGACGCAGCTCACTGTACAGTCCCTTTATTTAGTCGCGCTGTCAGTTTGCCGACATGGCTCTCTGTTAGACTCGAGACATAGAAAAAGATCGCGGAAGCCGTTCCCGTAGACAAAGTTAACGGGCAGGATATCCCCGACTGATTTCATCCATCAAACCACAGAGTTTTTTCTGAGCGGCGTCTCACTCGCTCACTGGGTCTCCCGGGTCCCGGTGATTTTCACCGTCACAGCGATCGACTCGCTGCTTTGCTGGGGCGGAGACTTTGTGTGAAGGTGATTTAACATCACGGTCGTAGACGAATGTTATAACTTTATGCTGCATAGTTTGCACTGCACTGTTGACCCACACAGGACTCTTAAATGAAGCTGACAGTTTAATGAGCGCACATTGCAGAAATGAAGTGTCTGCAGTGCGCTCACAATCAGAGCCGACCGACAGGCCCCCCCAATGTATTTTTATTTTTATTTTTTAGTTTGTGTGTTTGATATTAACATCATATTATTATATCATACAAAAAAATTAATACAATGTTTTGATCTAGATAGCCTAGTTAATAGCCCAATAATTTAATCAGTTCATCTGGGAGGTAATCCAAGTTTAACTGATCACGTCACGTTCACGTCCAGTGTGTATTGAGTTTATTTAAAAACATTTGGAAATGGGGCTCAGATGCCCATGCACTGTATAACCTATTTCAGCCTTGTCTGTGGAAAAAAAGATAGCTGGACAACAGAGTTCTTCTGCTTCGTTCCTCTCACTGCATTTAAATGTATTCACTATATTACAGAGAAATATGTCCCGTAAAAGAAAAAGAGCACCAAGCCCACCCCAGAGGACCCTGCATAATATTTTATTTTAAATGAACATTTTAATGGAAAATCCAAGAAGCTTCTAATTCATCCGACCCAGTGTCTCCAAATTATTTGTTCACACAAAATTCCTCAGATTTAGCCTCTTAATTTCCTTCTCAAAGTGCACCAGATTCATGCATTTCACTTTAAAAAGTTTAAAAAAAATATCCCGGGGGGGCATACCCCCGGACCCACCTAGGAGGGTCAGGATCTCAGCTGGCTATTATTTTCACCCAGCTGGACATTGGAGCAATAGTGGAGAACTCTGGTTGTGTGAATGATATTTAACAATAGCCAATCGTTTGGACAGCGAAAAACACCCGACCCCCCTAGACGGGACTGGTGTTTGTCACCTTTTTCACCTCCTATGAGTTTGCAGGTCTGACTACATCAATTCTTTAAAACTATTTAATTTTTTACAGCAACATTTTTTTATTTATTTTTTAACAGTCTGTCTTTGATTTCTTTATTTCTTTATTTTAAACCCACCCTCCCTCCTCTCTCCCCTCCTCTCTCCTCTCCCGTCCCCAGCCCGACAGTATTCAGAGCAGCAGGAAGCTGATGCAACAGATGAATCAGATGACAATTATGCATAAAAACGTTCAAATCCATATTATATTGGATTCATATATTGTATGTATTGTAGAATATCTAAATCCAAGTCTTAAAGGACCAGTATGAAAAAAATAAAAAAATAAAGGTGTGTAAGACAGTAGGCATCAGTGAAGGATTTATATTTTGGGGGAAAGTTGCGGAAGATATGTAGGATGCACTCGCAGCAACTCGTACCCGGTGTAGAAAGTTAAGGATGGTTGGGGATTTCAAACACTCTTTTTTTTCTTGTATAAACCCTCTCCTCTTCTCAAAAAATCTGTCTTTGATTTATTTTCTTTCTTTCTTTCTTTCTTTCTTTCTTTCTTTCTTTCTTTCTTTCTTTCTTTCTTTCTTTCTTTCTTTCTTTCTTTCTTTCTTTCTTTCTTTCTTTCTTTCTTTCTTTCTTTCTTTCTTTCTTTCTTTCTTTCTTTCTTTCTTTCTTTCTTTCTTTCTTTCTTTCTTTCTTTAACAAACCCATCCCCCTCTCTCCCCTCCTCTCCCGTCCCCAGCCCGACAGTATGAGGAGCAGCAGGACCAGGTTATAAAGCTGATACAACAGATGGATGAGATGAAGCAGCACTCGGACCTGGAGACCATGAAACAGCAGCTGGTCGACCAGATGAACGAACACCAAGCCTCGGTCCACAGTCTGGAGCAGGAGGCCGCGCTGGAGTGGCGGAGGTGAAACCAAGTCAAGTCAAACTGTATTGTCAATTCTGATATATATTTGAATTCTGAATATTTGTTTTATTTTGTATATTTTCATTGTGCGTGTGTGCGTGTGTGTCTGTGTGTGTGTGTGTGTGTGTGTGTGTAGAGGAACCATTTGGAATAAATATTGTTCCTCTTGGTCGCGCTCCGGTGGCGTAGTGGATAGAGCGCGTACCATATTGGCTCCGGCCTTCGTTGCAGTGGTCGCGGGCTCAAATTCGACCCGTGGACCTTTACTGCAGGTCATCCCCCCCCCCCTCTCTCTCTCTGTCTCCCCATTTCAACTCTGTACTGTCTAATAAAGCTTGAAAATGCCCCCCAAAAATATTAAAATGTTCCCCTTTTCTTCCAACTACACAAAACACTACAAGGTCGCTTAAGGAGATGCAGGACACGGTGGATAGATGTGTAAAGACAAAAACCTCAAACATCCTGCGAGCGGAAAGAGCTCAACACGGGGAGAGACTGGAGCAGCTTGGCTTCCTGCAGAACGAGGCAGAAATACTGGTGAAGGAAAAAGACGTGCTGGAAGAGAGAGAGACGGAGCTGTGTGTGGAGAGGGATGAATTGAAGACACATCTACACCATGTCACACAGGACAACTTCACATACAAGAAGGTACGAAAAATCACCATTAGTCAAGTCAAGTCAAGTCAAGTCAACTTTATTAATATAGAAGGGGTGCCCTTAGCTTAGTTGGTAGGGCGTCCCCCCATGGGCCTCGGCCAGAAGCGGACCCGGGTTCGATTCCAGCCCGCGGTTGTTCTCTGCATGTCTCTCCCCTCTCTGCCCCATTTCAACTCTGTCTCTACACTATCAATAGAGCATAAAAAAGCCAACTTTATTAATATAGCACATTTATAACAGGACAACTTCACCTGCAAGAAGGTAAGAAAATATTTTCATTTTATTTATTTATTTTTTAGGGACAGTGCATGTTAATGAAGAGCTGTTACAATTAAAGCTGTAAAAATGCCAGATTATAGCAGCAGTGCGAGTTTCCATTTGTTGTCCCTAGGCAGGTAACAGAGAAAGACAAATTACAAATAAGATACATGTACAAATACAAAGGCACAAGTGAGTTTTCTGTCATACTACATAGCAGTATGGAGGATATGAACAGTTTGTCATCGAGGGTGTAGGGAAACAGATGTTCTTTAGACAGTAGAAGTAAGTTTGTCATCAGGTGGCATAGTTAAAGGTTAGGGGGCATCCGGATTTGAACCGGAGACCTCTTGATCTGCAGTCAAATGCTCTACCACTGAGCTATACCCCCACACTGTGTGGAGTGTGTGGAGTGGTACGTTTGAGCTTGGAGTGAATAAACATTGATCACGTGCTATTCTCTCTCAAACACTACGGCCACCTTATGTCAACAGAGACAGTAAGACAGTGGTAGAGCATTTGACAGCAGATCAAGAGGTCTCCGGTTGAAATCCAGATGCCCCCGTTCTGATTTAAGACAGAAAGACACCTCTGTCTGTGTATCAAATGACATGATATGGCCATAATCATAACGCAACCGTGTGTTTAGAGGCCAAACATGGTATTGCAATATACTGCATATTGTGGTTCCCTGACCCAGAAGTAGATCCTACCATTAATATGAATCTAAGGTGGAAGAGTGGGAAGAGAAGGTGGAAGAATTTATCTTAGTTTTTCTTGATATCAATTAAAGATGTCACTTTTCTATTGGCTGTCAGTCTTATAACACATCCATGGACATGTACCTAGAGTTTGAGAGGTAATGGCACTTGCAGAACGTTAGGTATAAACATGGACATATAAAGAAATGGACACCGGATTGAAACACGGTGCCCATTCATTCCTATGAAAGCTGCTCATTGGCGCAGAGAAGCAACAAGGAAGCATAATCCGGAAATTCCATGCGGCCCGGAAGCATGACGTAGCATGGACGTAGCTGCACTATGGACCTATTAAGAAAGAGGGCGGCAAGCGTAGCGGACTGGAGGCGGGAGTAGAATCATTCTCGTTCTGTAGCATCTAGCCTGGCGAAAACAAACTGAAAGCCGTTAAAAGCCGTTGGGCGAATAAAACGCTTGAGGTGGCGTTTTAAAATGAGAAAACTTCCATTTTAATAGTATGTGGTCTAAAGATAAGTATGAGCCTATGATTGATATCCAGAAATTTTTTGCAGAGACACAATCTTGTTCGCCGCTTGTACTGTGTGGACTGTGGCTCAGTTGGTAGAGCGGGTCGGCCGATGATCAAAGGGTTGGAGGTTCGATCCCCGCCCTGCCACCTGTGTCATAGTTGTTGTGTCCTTGGGCAAGACACTTCACCCACCTTGCCTCGTGTGAATGTCGATAGTTAGCCTGCTGCTATCGGTGTATGAATGTGTGTGTGAATGGTAACGTGTAAATGGGAACAGGTCTCCCTTGCAAAAGAGTCTTCGGACTCAATGGGATTTACCTGTATAAATAAAGGTTAAAAAAAAAAAAAAAAAAAAAAAAACCTGCCTACGGGCCGCATGAAAATAAGCTCCTCCCCCAACCATGCCATACCAATGGGTTGGCCATATGTCCATGCTGGCTGCTCGGAGAAGGCACAGTCCTGGGGGCCTTGGTATAAGAGGTTTGTACGTTACCTGTGAGTCGTATATTGCTATAGCATCGGGCGTGGATATATAGTATATATAGTATGTAAGTATATTGTCAAGTGCTACAGTTAAAGCACAGACAGGGGGCATCCGGATTTGAACCAGAGACCTCTTGATCTGCAGTCAAATGCTCTACCACTGAGCTATACCCCCACACTATGAGCAAGGCGTCAGTGTGTTTGTTCAGGTATCAGACAGGATCCAGCCTCAGGGTTTGTGAGAGATTGTTAAAATAACAGTTCTGTAGTTGCTTGTTGTGGCCACAGAGGGCGCTGACACCTTTCTCATAGTGTGGGGGTATAGCTCAGTGGTAGAGCATTTGACTGCAGATCAAGAGGTCTCTGGTTCAAATCCGGATGCCCCCTGTGTGATTTATTATGCCAAAAAGACACCTGTGTCTATCACACTCTCAATGACAAACTTTAACACATAAGATATTTCACAAGTTAGGTTCAGCGATGGGATTTTACCTCCAACATACTAAAGTACAGAAGAGTCATTAGGGCCACAGGAGAGAGAAAAAAAATCACATAAGGAAGATTTTTTTTTCATTATGTCGAGAAATGTCGAGAATAAAGACGAATACTTCAAAATGCTATTGGAGTTATTGTCAAGCGATTAAAACAATTTATCTAATTAATTACAGGCTCTGTGATTAATTAATCTAAATTAATCGCATACTTATATGATATTTGAATGACTGTTTATAAACAACTGTATAGGCTACTCTCTTTCTCTCTCTCTCCCCCCGTCTCTCGTAACTTCTGCTTCTTGCTACTGTCTATCTTCCACACAACAGACAGCGCTGCACTGCCACAGGTGCGGTGCACATAGCCTATGCCGACTCATTCACCGTCCTACTCATAGCTAAAAATATTGAGACACACACACACACACACACACACACACACACACACACACACAAAGGAGGAAAAAAGACAGGCATATGCCAGCTAGGAAGAGTGAGAGGGGGCGGGTGTCCGTTTGTGGGAGACGATCGCAGCTAGCAAACAGAGACACGGAGGAAGATGGAGAGATACTGTTTTGAACCTACATTGTTAAACTTGCAGTGTCTAGAATTTTGGGTTTTATTTCCTAGCAGATTTTGTAGAAAGTAATTATAATATCCATAAGTACATTTAATTTAGTGCATAATAGCTGAAATTTTTTTTTTAATTATTTTTTTTCCCTTGGAAAGGGTCTCATATATGTCCATATTTCTGCATATTTTGGACCAAGGCCTAGTGCCGCCATCTTGAAAGTGTCATAGTTGGAATGTCATCAGGTGCATTGTTTAAAATTTAGAATTGTTCTTGTCCCTGAAGGCCACTGTAGCTTCTGTTATTATTCGAAAGGGTTGGGGTTACCCAGGGAGTGTTGCATTCTATAACTTTGTAGAACTTTCTTGATGATGTCATATTACACACTGC
>OX442351.1:35135843-35183343 GCA_949357725.1 Hyperoplus immaculatus
TGGCTGCAGCCTTTGGATAACACGTGACAACCAACCCCCCAAAAAATGTGACGACCAACCCCAACTTGAATTTCTTGCTAGCATCAAGGCCAACAACCATCTGACAACTAATTAGCTTGCTAACCACAATCTAAACTATAGTTTACCCTTCACACTTTTTATGGGTAACAAGTGTTTTGTTATAAACCCATTGTGTAAAAGCCTAGAAGAAAAATACTGTGGAGCTAAATATTTTCAATTTGACATGAAAAACACAAACAGTCCTCTCACCTCAAATTCAGCAGTCTAACTCCAAGGAAGACTATGTAGGTGACCTCTGACCCCAATTGTGGATATTTACATACCAAAATTTCACAGACAGCGCCTTCTGGTTCCGAGATATAACGATTGAGACAACCAACCCGTGTGACAATTTACCCCGTTCTCCCCTACTTAGAGTGCAAAGTAAATAGTATGTCAAAAGTGCACATAAAAGTGTCAGGTGGCATGAGTGAGTGTGTGTGTGTGAGAGTGAGTGAGTGAGTGAGTGAGTGAGAGACTGACTGAATGACAAATAGCTGTGTGTGTGTGTGTGTGTGTGTGTGTGTGTGTGTGTGTGTGTGTGTGTCTAATACAGTGAAATGACCTTTAATAGCCTATTATTCATCTTTCTGTCTTTCTTGCTACATGTCAGTAACATGAGAAATGCGTTGTGTCCATCTATTCATTATAAATGTCCGTTCTCTGTAGGATCCAGAGAAAGCGTCAGAGACCCAGTGGAAGATGCAAAGGCTGCTGGAGGTTCTAGAGAGCACGGCCCCCCAGGGAAAAGACCCCCCCACCACCTCAAACCAGCCCAAACCAGCCAGGTAACACTGCTGCACTCACTATACACTGGATCATACTACGTTTTATGTTTTTTTATTTTTTGTGAGTTGAAATGGGGAGACAGAGAGAGAGAGAGAGAGAGAGGGGGGGGGGGGGATAACCTGCAGTAAAGGTCCATGGGTCGGATTTGAACCCGCGACCACTGCAACGAAGGCCGGAGCCAATATGATAAGCACTCTATCCAATATGCCACCAGAGAACGCCACAAACTACACTTTGTATAATGGAAGTGAAAGTCTCTCAAAAAGGAAATACTCAAGTAAAGTGTAGGAATCTTCAAATACTTAAATTGATTGTGGAGTTAGTCACTTTCTGAACTTTACCCTCAAACTCTTTGTCCTTGTGAAACTTTGGCTGTCCCCCGATCGGCATGGAAACACTAACAAACCAGGGGGCGGTGTCGGGTCAAATAAGGAAACATTTGAAGACACTAAATTCCTTTTCGGCCTTATCTGCTCTCATAGGGATTCACTGAGTCTGTCCTCATACACAAGGCATTATTACAGAGTATACATGGCAAAAAGCAAGACTTCCTCAGTGGTCGTGTTTACATCGTTCATAGAAAAATTGTTTAAAGAGGACCTATGATGCTTTTTGACTTTTATGACCTATAAACGTTGTTATGATGATTCATAGTCATGCTTAACCATACTAAATTATCAAATAATGACTTACATGCATTTCGACGTATTCCCTGCTGACCGTCTGGGGTGTCTGTGCCGAGCACTAAACACTATTCTAGCCAGTCGAGAAGTCACGTGTTCAAAGCGGTCTACCCTTTCATAATTCGTGACGTCGCATAAAACTTCGTGACTTCACCACGCGGATGTTTCCATGTATGGTAATGCTGTCACTTCCCTGTTCGCGTCTGCCTCGCGCCCTTATAGGTCCATGCTCGCGCTTCCCGCCACTGAAAGTGTTCCGGAAGGAAGGTAACCAATCACAACGGAGTGGGGTTTGCAGGAGGGGGGGGGAGGGTAGCGGAGATGGCCGAAGCACAGGCGGAGGGAGCCGAACCACACACACTCAAGTGTTGACAGGATGTGCTGGATCGCCAAAATAAGAGAAAGAGCTTCCCGAAAATCTACATAGTTTTTTGTGATGTGATTCGTGTCAGGTTGCTCTATAGCAGTGTAAAACAAGAAATTAAGACCAGAAAAGTAGCATAATAGGTCCTCTTTAAAAAAAAGACACTGACATAACAAGAGAAACATTTGGGACAAGACAAGGACAGGCGATGTCATAATAAATAAATGTAAAAAGCAGTTAAAGGCATATTGCACTTTGTAGAAAGAGAGGTATTTGTGTCTCTGTTTAATGTTTTATGGGAGTGTTAAGGTCAAGGTCAAGGTTCAACTTTATTGTCCCCGTGGGGAAATTCGTCTTGGGCACAGTGCATCAGTGCATCTTAACATTCACAGATTAAACAGAACAAAAACACAACCACAGACACAAACACAACCAGACAAACTAACATTTAAACATTGAGAACATGGAGCTTGATATACTTAAATGGCACTTTGATGTGAAGCATAGAAATCTACAGTATGGAGATAAAGTACCAGCTTGCATACGTGTCCTGATTGATGAGCATGAAGGTGTTGCTCTGTCCGTCCCTCAGGAAACTCTGCAGTCGGAAGTCCTCACGCGCTATTGATCCGTCTGATGTCTTCAACCCTGCTGACCACTGAACCACTTCCTGTCTACAGTAAGAAAGAAGGAAACTACTTTATCCCACAACAACCCTTTCAAAATAAAAGGTTTTAGTCACTTTAATCCTGCTTCTGTTCCGATTGATGATCTGTTTGTAGATAATTACAGATTATTAAATTCACAGAAAGCACAGTCATAATTCTTGTATTATATATTATTAGATTCAATGTATACATCTATCCATCCATCCAGTTTAGTCAACTAAGAATGATCTCCTCAAAAATCTTTTATTTGTCCGACCAAACTTTTTTAATTTACAGTGAGTTCTTCCAAATGAAAGCAGAAACGTCATATTATAATTCATTTTAAACAAATAGTTTCATCCATACTTAATATTTATAACAATGAGGATGATTTACAAACTTTCTACTTGTGTTTCAATCCTCTAATGTTTTATGCTGCACACTTTAGATCTGTTTCTGATTCAAGTAATCAACTCAATGTGAAACTCCTGAAGCTGCTTGGTAACGAGTTGATGATATGAATCAGCTGTTAGAGCTGGGAGTGAGAGAAAGCAGGAAAAGTGGTTCTCCAAGAGAGGATTGAGAAACATACCCTGCGTTCCAATCCCAAAAGTTTAGGATGTCCCAATACATGCATGTCAAATGCAGTATGCCAAAAATACCCAGATGCCCCCTTAACTCCAGTAGCATTTTGGAGTATTCGTCTTTATTCTTGACATTTCTCAACAATGAAAAAAAAAAATACTTATCTGATTTTTCCCCCCCCTCTCACATGGCCCTAATGACTCCTCTGTGCTTTAGTATGTAGTGTAGTTATAGAAAAAGTATGTGACTGTAATAAAAGAACTGTTTGTGCAAGTAGCTGAGTGTGAATCATGTGATAATTAAGTCATATTTCAATAATGTAGCCATGTGATCATTGATCGCATGTCAGACTTTCACTAATAGTGGAGCAGATAAGAGCTGCAATCTTTACATTTTTGACACAAGCGTGATAATTGGCTTCAGCAGTCTCCATGGGTCACTTGACAAGAAAATTGTGAAACAAAATAAAAAAAAAATTAAAAATTCATGAAAAAACCCAATACATTTCTATGATGACAATTTCAAATGTCTGACAATGTTCACGCTTGTATCATCAACTGAAAACGAAAATAAGCACTTAGCCGCTCCACTATAAAGTCTGTCTGCTGCTGTAAACTCATTATACACAGGAGACTGAGTCACATATTAGAGCCTCGTCAAGCTGAGCAAACTGTGATAATCTGAGCAGTGTTTACAAAAGGTTGTAACAAGCCAAGGGCCAAAGGTGAGACTGCTCTACCATGACCGCCTGCTCACTTTGAACTGTCGCCACCGTTTAAATTATCAATGAGCCTCAAAGCAACGAGAGGCGGAGCTATACTCACACTAAACACACACACACACATAGGATAACGGACGCGGCAGGAAAAAGGACTGAGAACACAGAGAGAACGCTGTGCAAGCCAATACATCTGCAACAATATGGAGCTCTACCTCGACCTGTACTCTCAACCATGCCGCGCCGTCTTCCTATTCGCCAAGGCTGTCGGGATTCCCTTTGAGTTTAAGATGGTGTCCCTCGCTGCAGGTAATGTGAGACATACGTTAAGCTTTTTGAGTGCATACAGAGCCTATTTGTGCATGTTTTAGTAAGGTTTTTAGGCTCTTAGTTCGCATTTTGCTTTAATATAGTAGTTTGCTGTTACTTGAGCTTTTGGAAAATGGTACAGAAAGTTCCCAGATGTTTGCAGACTTGTTACATAACAACGTCAAGCCACATTTTTGAACCGGGTCATTTAGTTTCCAGCTGTTTTTTTTCCTCTCTCACTTTACCAGAATGCTTAGACAGAGGAGAAACAGGAAGATCCAGAGGTTGTGATTAGATATTCCAACATTACACCCTAAAGTGACATTGTGTGGACTTTTAACTAACTTCAGCAAGCTTAACTGAAGCTAAAAAAACTGAAGATAGAAAAATAATAATAGAAATGTAAAGAAAAAAAACACTACTGGACTGACCACCACTTTTTTGATCTCTCATTTTTCTGAATGAGTTAACTTATTCTGTTAAAAAAAAGGACAGAGACGGACATACTCCTTTGGGCTATCAGCTTACATTCTCACATTTCACCCAGAAAGCTGATACCATCATCCAGTAAGGTGAAGAGTAGTAGACACCCAGATAACAACACTTTACCAGCACACAGTGGGTGGGACGTCCCGAATCAGAGGTCAAAGCAATCCTGACAAAAACCTTCCCGTCTCTCTGAGGTGATTGGTTCCAGCAGGGAAGTGTTGGGAATGAAAATATGGGAAAGAAAGAGAAATGTTTGAAAGCAGCTGAGGACACAACGGGGAGGGGGAGGGAGAACATCTCACTCATTCATTCATTTCATTTTGTCTTTATTTCGAACAAAAATATAAATAAATAAGAAAAGCAAGTATGACACATACAAATACACATAACACAAAACAACCATAATTATAACGTGCCATAAACAATATTTATAAAATAAATGTAGTGTCTGTGTCCGAAAAGGAGTGAGAGGAAGCCAAAGCTTATGTATTCCCACCCCTTGTTAAACTACTCGTAATTATCTGCTATGCATTTATCATCTCACTCAGTTATGTTATTCCTCTTTCAGTGGCAATTATTTTTCTGCGTTTGACATTGAACATATTTGTTTGCATTCCAAATCACATACTCCTATACATACGCCTACATTTATTTTTACTATTATACATACTACAACTGATCATAACAAGTATGTAGTTTGCATGCAGTATGCTACAATTGGGTCATACTTAAACTATTGTTATTTCTTCATAACATTGTGCGTTAGTGTAGTTTATTAGGAACCCCATTAGCTAAAGCAGGGCTGCAGCTATTCTACTTGGGATTCCACACATTCAGAACTCACTTATCACTTGTATATCCGTCGCATCGCTGTTTGTTTTCAGAGGCTCAATCAATGTGACGTAACTTCTGCAGCAGTGGATTGTGGGTCAGAATTGCGGGGAAAAAAATCCTGCTGGTGTCCATACTAAGAATCAAGACTGGATGTAGTGGGGCATCCGGGTATTTTTCAGCATGCTGCATTTGACCACATGTATCGGGACATCCTAAATCTTTTTCTACAATACTAAATAGCAGGGACGTATTGGGAATGGAACGCAAGGCATCTGTGACACTCTTTCGTCTGTGTTTGTTTGTCTCAGGTGAGCAGCACAGTGACGAGTTTGGAAACATCAGCGTCGTGAGAAAGGTTCCCGTCATGAAGGATGGAAGCTTCATTCTGACGGAAAGGTAAAACCATACACTGGGTTTAGCGTTTATTATTCCACCCGGGTGAGTTCTCTGCATGTCTTCCCCGCTTTGCCCCCATTTCAACTCTCTCCAAAATCTATCTAATAAAGCAATAATACCAAAAAAATAAAAATCTAAAATAATTACATCACATTTTTGAAGGTAATTGGAACAGTTGAGTTTGTTGAGCTCTCATTTTTTATTTATTTATTTTAATATTCTTTTTGGCATTTTTTTTTCTTTTTTGCTTCGCTTCATTAGACAGTTTTGGAAAGACAGAGTTGAAATGGGGCAAAGAGGGTAAGACATGCAGAGAACGACCTGGGTCAAACTTGAACCCGGGTCTGCTGTGAAGAGGACTGAGCCTCTATGGGGGATGCTCTAAAACACTACACCACCAGCGCCTCCTGCTGTCATCATTTAACAGGGCCTGTGTCACACCAGATACATTTTGGCCTTGATCCTTTCACAATGTAGTTTGAATTTAAGTTTGTTGGGCTTAAAGCATTGAAAATAAAAAGCCCAACAGGCAACAGAGAGAATTTGATTGCAAAAACAGTCAATATAATGACCGTAAAGTAAACAGGCTGCAGTCAGAACCAAATTTCTTCAGAGAACCCCCTTTACGCTGAGGGAGACAATCTCAACATCAAATTCTGCATGCAGTAACTCTTCTGCTGAATGAAAACCTCAAAACATTGATCTATTGGGAAGTTTCGTTCATAGTTCATTTTACGTTCAAGGTTCAGCAGACTGTCACAAAGAGTTTATCAACAGAGTAATACATTTTTCTGCCACCAGTGATTTGCTTTGGAGCCGTTTAAACCAACACATGTTGAAAAACCAGTGCTCTAAGAGACATATAAATGGACAGTTTAGTATCTTCTCAAGCTATTTTCAGACAGTTTGCAGCGCTGACAGTGAAATCAATGAGATTTGGAGGTGGCTGCTTTGAGAATGTCCTGTTTTCAGCAACATTGAATGGTATTTATACTAGTATGAAAGATAGCATGTTATAGAAGGAAAATAGACAAATCTCAAAATTGACCAATGCTTGTCTTGGATCAGATGAATTGTTCTGTCTCACTTCCTCCTTGCAGTAAATAAGTATGTGTTTGACTTGGTTAAAACTTTAATTTCCTCCTTGTCTTTCTCACAGCACTGCGATCCTGGAGTACATGGTTCAGAAACATTCCTCCACAGTGCCCGACCACTGGTTTCCAGCCGAGCTGCAGCAGCGAGCTCGTGTTAATGAATACCTCTCCTGGCAGCATATGAACCTTAGGAGTCATGGGTCAAAGATCTTTATGCTGAAGGTACGAGTCTAATGTTTACCCAATGCTGTGTCCTCACCTGATACACACAACTCACCTGATTCACACATTTTAACATTTAAAGCTGGGGTATATGATTTCTGATTTGTCAAAGTGAATTTGTCAAACATGAGCTGTACACTTTGTCAGCGAGGCTCCTATTCTCTGTTCTTATTGGCTGTTGGGACTGTCCATTCACTTTGGACCGACGTTGTTGGTGTAGAGCGCGTCAGGGAGGCACCATAGGGGAGGGACCAAAGAGAACAAGTGGAGCGGTTGAGGTATTTGGATTCGAATTTGGAGCCCAACTGCTATTTTCTCCCCAAATCATTTACCCCAGCTTTAATTTTGTTCCTTTTGTAGCACTGACATTTCAAATGATATAATAACTGATAGTTACTTCACCAGAGCAAGACTGTAGTATTTAGATGGAGGGCTTTTCTTCCTTCGTCCTTATAATAACAAACAAATGTATACATGTTATCCTCGTGCTATCCTCGATTGGAATACTGAATCTTATCGTACCGGTTTTAGTGGACTCCTCCTCCTTTATGATATTAAGTTCCCCAAGCTCGCTCCAACCTATTAATGACTGCCGTTTCATTTAGTGCTCCAAATTCATGAGATGCCTTGCAAAACTCTTACTACCATTTGTATATTTACAGCATGTGTTTTAAGTTGTACATTGATTCTTGATCTTCATTGTGCTTTAAAAACAGTTTTGTTCCAGCTGCAATCACGCTGATGAACAAGCTGTAGAAACTGCTACATTTGCACAACATTTATTTTGTATGTATTATTTATTTATTTGTTGATATTTTTTACTATATCTTAATTATGTTGGTCACTTTTAAGTGTCCAAATTTGGATTAGCACTGGAGCACTTTAACTGTATGTAACAGTTCCATTTGTGTTTGTGTGCATGTGATGTCTTAAACTGTGTAACGGAAGCTCACTTTTAAACTGCAAAACAAGTTTACCTACGGGTACAAATAAAGTTACCTAACCTAACCTAACCTAACCCAACCCAACCCAACCCAACCCAACCCAACCCAACCTAACCTAACCTAACCTAACCCAACCCAACCCAACCCAACCCAACCCAACCCAACCCAACCCAACCCAACCCAACCTAACCTAACCTAACCTTTCCGTGTCTCTGTGCTCAGGCTCTGTATCCCGTAATGATGGACGCTGAGGTTCCTAAAGACAAGATGGACGCCGCCATGGAGGATCTGAACCAGTCGCTCCAACTGCTGGAGGAGAAATTCCTGCAGAACAAACCGTTCATCATCGGAGACCAAATCTCTCTGGTTGATGTGGTGGCTATATGCGACCTCATGCATGTAAGACTGCTGCACTGTTTAGGCTTGTGTGTGTGTGTGTGTGTGTTTTTGTGTCGCTGCTACGAATACATCTACTGTTTTAAGCTTCAAAACTTACAAAACCATATTTCACTGATCCCAAAGTTATATCTCTAATCTTTGAGGGCATCAAGTCATCCAAGATCATTAGATCTTCATTTATATCTACATAGGAGCGGGGCGCTGAGGCCGCCATTTTGCACCCCATGTTTCTACAGTAGCACAGAACCGACAAACTTAACGGCCTAATGCTTTTTAATATATAGTTGGTGAGGTAATGCACCTGTTGGAAGACCAAGAAGAAGTATTGTAGAATACATAGCTTAATACAGCTTTACCTTGATATTGTGGAAAGACTTGAGGCAGTGGTGGATGATGCCATCTTTAGTAACTAGCTTCTTTTCCTTGAAGGACACCCGTAGCTTCTGTAATTTCTCGGAACAGGAGGGGCTACCAAGGGAGTGTTGACATGTAGAATCTCACCTCTAGATGATGCCATACAATACTCTGATATCACACTGTACTTTTTGAAAATGGATCCGGTATTTGCATTATTTGTACATTTAGACTGTGTTTGCTGTGTGTTTTTCAGCCCGTTGGAGCCGGTTTGGACGTGTTTGAAGGCCGGCCTAAGCTGACAGCCTGGAGAGACAGGGTGAAGAAAGCGCTCGGGGAAAAGTTGTTTGACGAAGCTCACGAGATGATCATGACAGCCATAAACATGAAGGAGATAATGCAGAACAACCCCAATCTGGAAATGATCAAACCAAAGTTTCAGAAGATGTTCCAATGAGGACATGCCTGTGTAAAAACATCAAAGACCTTCCTAATGTTTAATATCCTAGAGAGTGTGAACTGAAAACTTTTCAGCTGTGAATATTAACAAGGAAAAATGTGTTATTGTTTTGTATGTTATATGTATCTGTTACGCATGAATGCACATTTATGATCCTTGTACCACATTAAACAATGCATAAAAATGACAGTAAACATTGTATCAAATTATTAACTGAATATTATTTTTTTCTATTTAGAATCATTTTTTTTAGCCTAAGCCTTTACAGCTTTGTATGTTACAAGCTGTATGGATAAGATGTATCCTAATTATTAATTAGAATATTAGTTACCTGCTTCATTTATATGGCACTTTTCAAAGAGAATAAATAAACTCCGGGTAAAGAGTGAACTTTGATCTGTACTCACTGGAGACAAAAGTCCAGGATAGCACTTTATCTACTTGTTTAGTTTTTCCGGGGTCACTCATGAGTAAGTTATATTTAGTAATCATTTCAGCCACTTTCATTGTAGTTTGTCAATCTGAGACCATTTGTGAAGAAGTTTAAACAACATAAAGACACATTGAGTGTATTATTGTGGTTTAGACAATGACAAAGTGTAAAAAGACTTTGAACACAATAACAAAGACAACTAATACTACTTCATACAGACTAATGAGAAACATTTATTTAATTATTTTTTAGTTTGAGGAGAAAACAATCCAAACATAAATATAGCTTTTTATGTCTGTGTGACTCCTGATCCTGTAATCCTGTACAAACATTTACAGATGTCGCGCCAAAGAAAATATTATGTATCGTTAGAAAAATACATATGTAGTTATGAACTCAGGACAAAGTTTCATCAGTTTTTTAGCTTCATATTAATGCTCCCTCAAAAATAAGCCAAAAACTTATAAACAAAAAAATAAAATAATAATAAAATAAATTATGACTCTTTCCACATTTTTAGGGTTAGGTCTTTATTTATTTTTATGCAGCAAATTAAGGAAAGTAGTATTAATATGTGTTGGCAATAATAAACAGTATCAGTATCGATGTCTGTATTAACAAAATGTATTAATAAATGGTTATTATTGGTCATACATTATAAGGAACACATTTAACAACATGTGTGGATATGCACAAATAAAAAAAATCATAAACATGTTCACACCGATTTCACAGAAATAAATTCACACAATCAGTGACAAAAAATAAAATAACTCAGAATATCCACATTATAAATGAAATAAAAAAAGATGATTTACTCAAACTTGTAATCCTTAAATTAGCTCCAACTTTATATGTTTCAAAAACTCTCTTAAATGATAATTTCCTTCTCTAAAATAAATCTATTAAAAATAAAATGTTGAATCTTAAACCGTAGGATACAACAAGTGATAACACCAACAACAGGAGAGAGTGGCATGCAGCCTTATTTTGTATTTGAATAACATCTGTACCTCACGTAAACCCAGCAGCCTGTTTTCTATACTAGTACCTGTCAAGATCACACATAATTATGAAACCAGGCAGGCCTTAAGTTGTCGTTTCAAACAACCGAGACCTCGAACAAATGCACTGAAAAAAACTGTATTGTACAGAGCTATTGCATATTGGAACGGACTTCCGTACTGCCTCATTCTTAAGAGTAAAAAAATAGGATTTAGAAGGGAATTGAAAAAAGCTGTTTTGAGCAAAGAAATCAAGTTAAATTCAGTCAACCAGTGTTTGTAAAGCTGCAGAGTGCCTTATTTTGAATTCTTAGTTTAAACTTATATATAGGGACAGCTCTTAATGAAATGATCTCTGAATGTATACTTGTAGTGTGTATGTATGGTGCATGCAAATGTATTCTGTATGCTTACAATATGAACCTTTAGGCATCTAATGTGGGTAAGCGGGTGTGTGTATGCACACGGTATGATGTAGGCTATGATTTGAGTTTCTTCTTTTTTTATGAGAAAAATGTAATTGCTTGTTTCAGATTTTTTTTTGTGTATGTGATTCCTATTTTGGGAAAACTGTATAGGAATTGTTTTGCTTTTTAGGGACCCCAGGAAGAATAGTTGTCACAATGGTGACAACTAATGGGGATCCAACAAACAATAAACAAACAATAAACAACAATTGTTTCTGCTTAATTAGAAACTTTAAAATTCCAAAAGCTAAAACTGGAGCCAGGAAATCTGTGCAAGCAACAATATATCTGAGCACGAACATACAGGTTGAGCCAAAGCACTATAAATCTGAATGTGGGCAGGTGTAATATAAGTATTGGGTTAAAGTTCAAGAATATAATGACAAAATCATAGTGTGAAATCAATAAATAGTGCTGTCAAATCGAAAGATCACACTCTTGAATAATGATAGGAAAATAACAACATATATACAAGACCGGTGGTTTTACCATTGCTGGGTTCACAACTGCCTAACAGAACCACAACAGGCATTTAAATCAACCAAACACTGCACTGTGAAAGTGCACTTAAAAACATCACATCAAAAAACAAATCACCTCGAATCAAGTTTTACCTGCTGATCAAATACACAAAGAGTACACTTACAAATATATAATCAAAGAACAACGCTTTATCAGTCCCTCAATGGGGAACTTACACTTTACACTCTGTTGTCATATATTGTATTTTTTTATACATACACAGGCCCGAAAGACACACAAGCATATAGAAGAGAGAGCTGAGTTATGAGGCTGCCCCACGAGAATCTCCTAGAGCAGATAGGGATTCAGTGCCTTGTTGAGGGGCACTTGGGCAGTGCTCATGGGGAGGACTGGCACCTCTCCTGCTACCAGTCCACACTCAAAGTCTGGTCCATGCTAGATGTGAACCCAAGGCGCCAAGCACTGAGCTACTGTCCCCCCCGATGTGATGTGAAAAAAAGTCCTTCCCAACTCATTTGCAGTCACAGAGACATTCACCGGTAAAATCTTCACTTCAGTGGCTTCACTCGAAGCGTTAAGGTATGGAAACATCCGCTCGGTGAAAGTCCGTTTGACAGTGTGTATGTGTGTGTTAGTGTCAGCATCATAGAACAACAGCTTTCCTCTGTTCCAGTCCAGTTCCACCATGATTCTCTGGAGCTTCTTCTGCACTTTAATAACAGTGTCTGGACCTGATGACCAACATGAGTATAGACCTGCATAGAACCATATTCCCATTAATCCAGACTGTTTGCCTCCCTTCCTCTGGGCATACTCTGCTAACACACCCACTACCCAGTCTGTACTATCTCCAACCTGGACAACCCACCTGTGAGTCCCTGAGTTAAAGCCCTCAGAGCTCAGGGCAGAGCAGGAATAGTCAAACCTCTCTGGATTATCAGGAAGCTGCTGTTTGTCCCATACATGTCTAATACTGGTCAGATCTTCAGACACAATGAGTTCTGGATGAGCAGTGTTTGGGTCCAGAACCAGAGGAGTGTAGGAGACCATGTCCTTCATCTTGTTCCAGATGTTGAAGGTCAGGTTGCCCAGGTGTTTGGCCTCGTCTATCAGAGCTCCTGAGAGCAGCTGTGGATCATCTAGTAGTGCACTCTGCTGGACCCTTTCCACTGCAGCCTTGTAGTTCTGCAGGAATGCGATGTTTTCAGCTCTCAGCTCCACCTCAGTGACTCTGACTGTGTCTGAAAGAGCTGCTATCTCTCTGCTCAGAGCCTCCATCTTCTCCTTCATCATCCGACTCTTCTTCTGCTCTTCCTCCCTCAGTGCAGCCAACCTGGCCTCCTCTTCCTTTTCTAGAAACTGGTGAAGCTTCTTAAACTGCTCCTGAATCTGTGTCTCTGTGCGTCGGGCCTGGATCTTTATGTGTCTTGCTGTCTGATCAGACTTAACTTTAACTTGTTCAGAAAGCTTTAACTTCTTCTTCAAGAGCTCCAGAGTTTCCTGAAGTTTCTTCTTGAGTTGGTGTGCAGCTTCATCGATGGGTCTGAATCTGTGGCGGTTGTGTTTTTCTGAATCTCTACAGATCAGACAAACTGGCTGCTGATGGTCCAGACAGAAGAGTTTGAGTTTCTCAGAGTGCCGACTGCAGAGAGCCTCTGAAGCTCTCTGATCTCTCTCCAGTAAGAAGGTCTCACACAGGTTCTTTAAGGCCAGGTTAGGAGGTGAGAATGCCTTTGAAGATCTGCTCTTACAAACTGGACACTCTTGAATTGGTTTGTCTTTCCACGACGTCTGCAGACAGTCTTTACAGAAGCTGTGGCTACATGACAGAAGAACAGGATCTTTGAATATGTCATGGCAGACCGGACAGCAGAGATCCTCCTCTAATCTGGAAGCCATTTAGTCTCTGAATAATTTAAAAAGACAGCAGGCCGGCAGTTCCAACAAGAAATATCTCCCTTTAAAGTTACTTTCACTTCGAGCCTGTTTAAAAAAATATTTGGTTCAATTTGTGAAGTCAGCAGCATGGAGTGTCCTAGTATTCCCAGTATTACCACTTGTAGCTGTGTCTCTCTCTGTGGAAGAGTTGTTTTCGAATGTGAATCTTATCGTCTGTGTAGAAGAATAAAACGTGTTGCCTGGTTTATTTCAGGAGATAAGCGGAGCTTTATCATTACAGTTCCAAAGTTCAAGGTCCCCATTAGATATTGTGGATCCGACTTTAAAGGGATAGTTCAGTATATTTGAGGGCTGGTTGAACTAAGTGGCATCCTTAGGAAGAAGCTGTTGACTCTCTGAAGGGCTGTATGACACAAGAGGTGGATCAAATAGAGAGACAGGAAACACACTGCCTTCCTTTCAAATCCTTTTGGGTTTACCGAACAGTTGTAAGGCCAGAAGTAAAGAGGATACCTCACAAGCAAGGATAGACAACCATATCCAAAGCACCTACAGTGATAAAACCACAGCCTCCAACACTAAATAACCCAGTTGGAAGAAGTATCCAGACAGTAGTCAAGGAGGCTAGAATCACCACAGCACCTGGAGCTAATGGAGTGCCATATATGGTGCACAAGATGTCTCCCAAGTTCATGCATAGACTGTAGAAGATCCTAAGGGTGATCTGGAGAAGGGGGAGGTGGCCCAACAATGGAAAGACGCAGAATGTGAATGGATCCCAAAGGAGGAGAACTCTGCTAACACCGAGCAGTTCAGAATGATCTTTAGCTTAAAGCTGGGGTATGTGATTTCTGTGTCAAGGAGGGACCATAGGGGAGGGACCAAAGAGAACAAGGGGAGCGGTTGAGGTATTTGGATTCGAATCTCTATCCCAACTGCCATTTTCTCCCCAAATCCTCCAACCCAGCTTAAATGTGTTGAGGTGAAGATATTTTTTCAGTATCATTGCCCATCGGCTCACAGAGTAGCCTACCTCATGCTGGTCAGGTCTGATGAAGCGGAGTACAGAGGCCCAATAACCAAATCTAGAGTCCGACAGCCCCCCATCAGAGCATTTATGGATGACTTGACAGTAACAACATCGTCAGTTCCAGGAACCAGATGAATTTACGACAGAAAATAACATATTTGTTATTTTCTAGTTTTACAGAAGAAGTTGTGTATTGATTCATAATGTGTTCTTTGTGTAAATACAAAGTTGCTCTGTCCGCCCCTCAGGAAACTTTGCAATCGGAAGACGTAACACACTATTGATCTGTCTGGAGCCTCCATCTCTGCTGACCGCTGAACCACTTCCTGTCTACAGTAAGAAAGACAAATCTACTTTGTCCCACAACAACCCTTTTACAAATAAAAGGTTTATATCACTTTAATCCTGCTTTTGTTCCGACTGGTGATCTGTTTGTAGATCATTTTATAACTATTAGGATTTATATTATCTATCTATCTATCTATCTATCTATCTATCTATCTATCTATCTATCTATCTATCTATCTATCTATCTATCTATCTATCTATCTATCTATCTATCTATCTATCTATCTATCTATCTATCAAATTTACTTTAAAAATGTCTAGCTAGTTGTTAATAGTTAAACGCTGCGTCATGACCTCAATTTGCACATGGCAGCTGTTTAAATCTACTAAGCATGCTCCACCCTTACTCAATAACAGCTAAATGCTCATGATCGGTAAATGGACTTGACTTACTGTATATAGCGCTTTTAACCGGTTTTCTCAGCCCCAAAGCACTTTACATTTCTTATCACATTCACCAATTCATACCAGTGGCAGTAGCCGCAATGCAAGGCCCTCTCTGAATCATCAAGAGCAATTTGGGGTTCATTGTCTTGCCCAGGGACACTTGGACATGTGCCGGGTAGGCGGGGATCGAACCTCTGACCCTGCGTTCCAGAGGACTACCTCCCTACCCATTTCGCCACTGCCGCCCTGAATTAGCTGTTAGAGTCAGGAGAGACAAGTGGACCTCCAAGAGGAGATTGAGAAACACTGTTAGGAAAGAACCGTTTGTGCAAGTAGCAGAGTGTGAATCATGTGATGATTAAGTAATATTTTAAAAATAAATCCATGCAATCATTGATCAAATGTCAAACTTCTACTATTGTGTGGATGCTCTTAAACTCATAATACAGACAAGACTGAATCACAGAGTAAACTGTAGGCACATCGAGCTGATAAAACTGATAATCTGAGCAGTGTTTACAAAACCTTGAACCAAGCCAAGGGCCAAAGGTGAGACTGCTCTACCATGACAGCGTGCTCACTTTGAACTGTCGCCACCGTTTAAATTATCAATGAGCCTCACAGCAATGAGAGGTGGAGCTATCAGACACACACACACCCACACACACACACACACACACACCCAGACAGACACACACACACCCACACACACACACACACACACACACACACACACACACACCCAGACAGACACAAGATAACAGACGCAACAGGAGAAGGACAGAGAACACAGAGAGAACGCTGTGCAAGCCAAAACATCTACAACAAAATGGAGCTCTACCTCGACCTGTACTCTCAACCATGCCGCGCCGTCTTCCTATTCGCCAAGGCTGTTGGGATTCCCTTTGAGTTTAAGATGGTGTCCCTCGCTGCAGGTAATGTGAGACATACGTTAAGCTCTATGTGCATGTTTAAGTTTGCTTTTTGATTGCTTTTTAAATTCGCATTCTGCTTTAAAATAGTAGTTCATTGTAACTTGAGCTTTTGAGAATGCTATAGATAAGTTCACAGATGTTTGCAGACTTGTTGCATGCCCTCCAGTCTCAAAAATTTGGAAGGTGTGATTTTCAGCATTTTTTTTTCTCTTTCTCTCTCTCTCTCTCTCTCTCTCTTTTTCTCTCTCTCTCTCTCTCTCTCTCTCTCTCTCTCTCTCTCTTTTTCTCTCTCTCTCTCTATCACTCTCTCTGTCTATGTAAACACATGATGCAGACACTGGGAGTTGAATGTCCTTGAGGCATTTAACCCGCTCCGATAACCCGTCCACTTCCAATGGACATAATTTTTCCAGGATGCGTAGACCGAGAGAGCAACAGGAAATTCCAGGAGTTGCGATTAGATATCCAAACATTACACACAATAGTGAAATTGTGTTAACCTAAAAACAACTTAAAAAAGTTTTACTGCTGTGAAAAAACTGAATGTAGTTCAATTATAGAAATGATAGAAAAAAACAATCCTAGTTTCTTTGTGCATGTGTGTGTGTGTGTGTGTGTGTGTGTGTTTGTGCGCATATGGATCATAATTGCATTCTGAATGGGTTAAAAAAAGAAAAAAGAAAGAGAAAGAAATCCTCCTTTGGGCTATCAGCTTACATTTTCACATTTCACCCAGAAAGTTGACGAACCCTTTCAGTGAAGTGAGAAGTGAGTAGTAGACTTACGTAAACTCCCAGATAACAACACTTTACCAGCACACAGTGGGTGGGACGTACCGAGTCAGAGGTCAAAGCAATCCTGTCAAAACATTCACGTGTCTCTGAGGTGATCGGGTCCAGCAGGGAAGTGTTGGGAAAGAAAATATAGGAACGAGAAGCGTTTGACAGCAGATAAGGACAAAAGGGGGACGGGGGAGTTCAAAACATCCCTGCGTTCCAAATCACATACTCTTTCTTTTTACTACACTACATACTAAAGTACAGAAGAGTTTTAGGGCCACAGGAGAGAGAAAAAATCAGATAAGGAAGATTTGTTTTTCATTATGTCGAGAAATGTCAAGAATAAAAGACGAATACTGCAAAATGCAATTGGAGTTAGTTGGGGCATCTAGGTATTTTCAGCATACTACAATTGACTTGCATGTATTGGGTCATCCTAAATCTTTTTCTGGCATACTATGGAATGCTGTGATTGTTATTCTTCTTTCAGCAGCCATTTTGTCTTGTGGTTTGAACACATCTGTGATTCTCTTATCTGTGTGTTTGACTCAGGTCAGCATTTCAGCGAGGAGTTTGGAAAAATCAGCGTTGTGAGGAAGGTTCCGGCCATGAAGGATGGAAGCTTCATTCTGACTGAAAGGTACAACAATGGACAAATTCCTTAAATCTACAATCTACATAGTTACAATCATGAGGCTTCAAGCTGGGGTGGGGGATTTGGGGAGAAAATGGCAGTTGGGATAGAGATTCAAATCCAAATACCTCTACCGCTCCACTTGTTCTCTTTTGTCCCTCCGCTATGGTCACTCCATGACATGCTCTACACAGACAAATTTGTGCCAAAGAGCCTTGCTCTGATTGGTCAAAGTGTACAGCTCATGTTAACTCACTCACTCACTCACTCACTCACTCACTCACTCACTCACTCACTCACTCACTCACTGTCAACTGATTATCAGTGGTTGGGTCACGGGGGCAACAGATCCAGCAGAGGACCCCAAACTTCTCCTTCCTGGGCCACATTAACCAGCTCTGACTGGGGGATCCCGAAGCATTCCCAGGCCAGTGTGGAGATATCTTCTCTCCACCTTGTCCTGGGTCTTCCTCCTCCCAGTGGGTCATGCCTGAAACACCTTCCTAGGGAGGCGCCCAGAGGGCATCCTTACCAGATGCCCCAAACCACCTCAACTGGCTCCTTTCTACATACAGGAGTAGCAACTCTGCCTCGAGTTCCTCACGAGTGACTGTTTCTCACTCTATCTCTAAGGGAGACGGCAGCCACCCTCTTGAGAAAACCCAAAAAGTCGCCAAAAGTTTTTTCCCGCAGTTTTCGCATTTTTACAACTGTTTTGTGTTTTCTTTACATTTTTGGGGAATTAAAAAAAAAAAAAAAAAAAGTTCGGAATGTTTGCAAAAAAAAATAAAAAATCGTAATGTTCGCGAAAACCCAAGCCGCTTGTACCTCTATCTCATTATCTCGCATGTGCAATACTGTCCCTATGTAAATAAACAAATAGAAGGGAGATATGATTTGAAGTTATGGTGAGAGAGTTGCAACACAGCTCTCCAGCGGGATCCAAACTGTGTGAATCTTAAGGTTCATGGTCTTGACCGCATGACCACAGGGAACAGAGCCGACCGCACCCATTCAACAATACAAGCAGCTGTTGCATAGAGGCCCCCCTGGTCCCAGGAAAGATATTTTAAAATAACACGAAACAATGCCAAAATAAAATGTGAACTTCCTTAACAAAAGCTGACATCATTTGTACTTTGGAGCCGTTTACACCAACAATTCTTGAGAAAAACAGCGCGTTGAGAGATGGAGAAATGGACTGTTAAAGTGAACTGTCCCCAACCGAACAGGCACTGCCATGATTCTCTGGTAAAATTATGAATAATCGTGTTATTCAACAGGTTATCAATAATAATATTTTGCGGCATATATGGATTCTTTATCGCATGAGGGAAATTTCTCACGATTCAGTCTCAAGCATAATAGACTTTTTTTATTATCATTTAATTGTAAGAGCAGAATCAGCAAATATGATGAGACGACTTCTTGCCTTTACTTTTGGAAGTAATTGCCTAAAACAGTGTTGTGGCCAAAAATTATCCATGCAGTCAAGTCACCCCCAAAGGTCCATCCTGAGCCAGGAAAAACACTGGACTTGTTCTGTGTCACTTCATCACTGCAGTAAATATGTATAAATGTGGATTCTGTTGTGATTTATAACTTTATTTTCTTGTTCTCCTCAGCACTGCGATCCTGGAGTACATGTTTCAGAAACATTCCTCCACAGTGGCCGACCACTGGTTTCCAGCCGAGCTGCAGCAGCGAGCTCGTGTTAATGAATACCTCTCCTGGCAGCATATGAACCTCAGGTCTCATGGGTCAAAGGTCTTCCTGCTCCGGGTACGATACCGACAGTAACACAGGCTGTGTCCTCACATGACACACTTCAAATCAATCGCACATTTTAACTTGGGTTGGCAGCAACTAATTTTGGCTCCCTTTTAAACTTTCCCCAAATTCTCCCATAGTATATTGTTTTATTGTCCAGTAAAACATATATTTCATATATATATATACTTCAACTGTAGCCTATTTGTTTTAGTTTCTGGCCTAACTCTACATTTTCTAAGATTACATTGAGCTAATCATGATGAAGTTACATTTGCCAAATACAAGTATTTACTGAACAGCACTTAAACACATCACAATGTAACTCAATACAACCTCTGATAACCTCAATGACTTGTTATTTACCTCACCTGTGCAAGACTGTAGAATAGAGATAGTGGGTCTCTTCTTATGTGGACTCTAACCGACTCTTCTTAAGAAAAAGCAAATGTATACGTGTAAAGGATAATCAAGTAGTAGGTTTTTGTTATGCGGTTGTGTGGCAAGAAGGGGAGATCTGGTGTATGGACAATCCCCAAACTTCCCTGCTATTTAGTATGACAGGAACATATTTAGGATGTCCCAATACATGTGGTCAGTTGCAGCACGCTGAAAAGTACCTGGATGTCCAACTACATTATGTCGTAATATTTAGTGTGGAAATCAGCAGCTTTTTTGGCGATTCTAACCCACAATCCGCCATCCTTAGTCAAAATTGGTCCACTAGCCAACTTAACCACTGCAACTTTTTTTAATTCTTTTTTTATATATTTTATTTATACAAATGTTTCAATACAACATTTTTTAACAATACACAGAAAAACAAGCACATACAAAAGACAGAATTCGACAAAAAAACTAAAAACAGACAGCCAGCACTCACTCATTTTAAATAAAGAACCTCGGGACCCAGTTTGAGGTATTTCCCTCTTAATGTGTTTAATGAAAGGGCCCCAAATATTTATAATAATTTGGAATAACCACAGCAACTTTAAACATAGCGGCCAGAGGAGGCGATCCCAAAAGCCCATGGGAATGTAAATGTTTGGGTTAAAAGACAATTTTTTTTTTTGTAATGTTTAGTTAATGTTTATTGTGTTGCTTAATTTCAAATGTGTCAACATCACAACTGAAACAGCTGGTGTGTTTCATCATGTCTGGAGAGTCTTCATGAATCCTCAACTCGTTAATATTAATTCTGATTGAACAGCACCACCTGCAGGTGAATAATGTATGAAATGCAGTATTGAAAAAAAACTAACAGATCACCTTTTGCATATGTGTAAATGTGCATTTATTACGGTATTCGCCTCAACATCATGCCTTACAACAATTAACGTAGTAATTTCGTAGTGATGAAACTTGAGCTAGAACTACACTTGCACTTGTCAGCCAGACCATTGTATAAACAATTAAAGCTCCGGAAAAAATGAAGAGACTAGTCTGGATTTTTCTTAAATCTTCATCTCTACATTACTTAATGGAAATGCTCTTAATGACGTTTTTTTTTTTTTGAATTTGGTAGCAAGGTTGTCAGAAGTTTATATTATAAAACCAAAATGTTCATTCTACTCAAATATGCCTATAAATAGTAAAACGAGAGACACTGAACATTTGGAGTGATCGCTTTAATTTTTTCCAGAGCTTTATGTAAACACTGATCTTTAACTTATTTTATGTTTGTGTGCTTGAATGAACTGTGTGTGTCTCTGTGCCCAGTCTCTGTATTCTGTCATCATGGACGCTGAGGTTCCTAAGGACAAGATGGACGCCGCCATGGAGGATCTGAACCAGTCGCTCCAACTGCTGGAGGAGAAATTCCTGCAGAACAAACCGTTCATCATCGGAGACCAAATCTCTCTGGCTGATCTGGTGGCTATAGTGGAGATCATGCAGGTAAGAATACAGCACTGGTTAGGCTACTGCTGCTACAAATAATACTTCTTGCCCTTGAAGGCCACCGTAGCTTCGATAAAAGTTTACCAAAGGGAGGGGTTAGCAAGGGAGCGTTGACATCTAGAATCTCACCACTAGATGATGCTCAATAATTCCAATATTACACACTGTCGCTACCTTTTGGAAATGGATCTATTACAATCCATTTATTGATCTCAAAATCTCTCTGGCTGATCTGGTGGCTATAGCTGAGTAAAAAAGTACTATAAAACAAAAAACTAAATACATATACCAGAATCTCACCACTAGATGACTCTAAAATACTTAAATATTACACACTGTACCTTTTGAAAATGGATCTAGCAAAGATCCAATTATTGGTCTGTCTGCATGAGAGAACCCTGACCCCCAAGAGTATTGAATCCTCTCTCTCCATGTACATGTAATTGTAATGTAAACTACAGTGTTATCTCTTATTTGTACATTGAGACAGTATTTACTGTGTGTGTTTTTCAGCCCGTTGGAACTGGTTTTGACGTGTTTGAAGGCCGGCCTAAGCTGACAGCCTGGAGAGACCGGGTGAAGAAAGCGCTCGGGGAAAAGTTGTTTGACGAAGCTCACGAGACGATCATGGCAGCCGGCAACATGAAGGAGATAATGCAGAACAACCCCAATCTGGAAATGCTCAAACCAAAGTTTCGGAAGATTTTCAAATGAGGCAAATCTCTGTTTTCGAAAGTTCAAAAATTGTCCTAATGTTTGTATGTTTGTCATGATGTACTGCCAAAGATTTAACCAAATTCAAGCTTTTAAAATGTCAGGCCAACTGTGCAGCTGTGTGTATTAAAAATAATTTGATAACAATTACTTCTTCAGCTGTGAATATTACCCAGGAAAAATATGTTTTGTTGTGTATGTATTGTGTTCTGTTATGCACAAATGCACATTTATGAGCCTTGTACCACCAAGTATTAAAACATGCATAAAAAAAAATACATTTGTGAAACCTCTGTCATTGTTGAGCAGTGTGTCAGTTTATTAACGGCTGTCTGAAAAATAATTGTTTTGTTTTGATATAAAGCGGTATAAATAAATGTATTCTAATTATTAATTGAACAAACTTTATTTATACAGCACTTTTCAAAACAGATACATCAAGTTCTTTACATGTTTGAAAAGAACAACACATATTTTAATAATATTTTAAAAACTATTCATTTTTATAGAATTTTTTCTTTATTTATCCTCGAAATATCAATTGACCCTCATTTACAATAATGTCGAGTAAATACCAGGAGCATTTATTCAAATAAGTGCAAAATATCCCCTTTTTAATTTTTTACATTACATATACTAAAACAGTTATACTACACACAACTTAAAAACAACCGTTCTAGTAAATTATCATGCAGCATTTAAACTCAAATAAATACAATGAGGTAAAGAGTGATTTATGAAGTATTTATTTTCATGAATTGACCAAAAATCTACTGAATGGAAGCGGCTACATTCCAGCTGTGCACACATGACCGAGTCAGAGACTGAGTCATTGTGTTTCCTGTTTTACCATCTGTCCAGTTTTTCTTCTCACAGCGTTTCATTTGTCTGGTAGGGGAACAACATGGTCTTTATCTCAAAACTGAAACCAAGAACTGTCCAAAAGCAGACTGCATTCCAAACCATGTCAACACTTCTCACTTTTAAACTATCCCTGCGTTCCAAATCACATACTTTTTCTTTTTCCTACACTACATACTAAAGTACAGAAGAGTTTTAGAAAAAAAAAATCACATGAGGACGATTTGTTTTTCATTATGTCGAGAAATGTCAAGAACAAAGACGAATACTCCAAAATGCTGTTGGAGTTAGTGGGGCATTTATGTATTTTCAGCATACTACAATTGACGTGCATGTATTGGGACATCCTAAATCTTTTTCTGGCTTACTATAGGGAAGCATGGGGATTGGAACGCAGGGTAAGAACTGTTCAAACGGAGACATGTTACAGAATGAGAGTGAATTGATGCAGATCCTTCTAGTGACCCGTTTTTACAACACTGCCATCTAGTGCGCGTCTAGAGTTATAAGTACTGTACAATGCAGGTATTTGTTGTCCTCATTTGCCACAAACGCTCCTCAATTTTCTGTGTTAAGACTATTACAAAGGATTTTTTTTAGTACCAATTAATCCAACCAGTTCCCCAGTGCATAAGGTGACGTCTTAATTGAACAACAGGCCAAAAATGCAAAGTTATTTCCATTGATTATGATAGAAAACAGAGTAAAATAAGCCAAATTGTCACATCAGAGAAGCTGGAAGTGGATATATATTGTGCCTATGAGAAATAAACCATCTTGAGTCTTGTATTTGTATCAGATTTCTTTATTAATATTTTATTTTTTAGAATCGTAAGGCAAGGCGGGAGGCTTGCGTTTTCTTGGCAGCCTCCTTAACTGTATGTTGCTGTGGGGAAAAACACATCCTCAAATATTATTGTGATGTTACGCGTCCACAAGTCCATTCAAGCCTAAAATATACTTGCTGTTCAACCACGCGTTTGCGTAGACGTTGGTGAGATATTTGTTCACATAATCGAATATGTATATTAAATTATTTTGGTACGTTTTAGTATTTTTAATTAATGCATGTACGACGCTTGTTACTTGACTTTCTGACACGTTACGTTAATATTTGAGGACGTGTATTTAAACGGCCGCAGGATACGTGTGGATGTCATATTGTGCGAGTGTAGTTAAAAGCAAGTAATTTTTCGTACATGCATTAGGCTAATTAAAGACAATTAGCTAGAACATCGTTTATCTGTGTGTAAATATAGACCTGAAATCATCTTTTAACATGGCAAACAATTACTGCTACATTCACAACCAAGCTAAAGACAGAATTTAACGGATTTACAGTAGACTGATAGAGAGAGTAGCCCAAACTACTAAACTCAGTATTGTCTAAAATACAAACTTAAAATTCTAAATCTTTTGGTTGAACTTTGGAGAAGAGTTTTGTGCAGACTGTTCTGTTTGCTATTATATTTTTTTACAGTGAGTTTGCTTTAGTCGCTCCTTGATGTAGAGGGAGGAATATAACTGTAAACACTCTGAATACATTTAAACTGAATAAACATTTTGGGGGGAATCGGAGTACAGTTATATAAGAAAATAAATGGTCCAATGTTATTGTTTTCCAGTCCAGGGTACAGGCTCTACTCTACTGTACTCTACTTGCCTTTTTTGGTTTTCGACAATGTAAAAGTATCGGGTAACTACTTTTTTGGTACCTACTCAATGCACAAGAAACAGCCAATCTACTGTAGCCGTCGTATTATTTGAAGTTGCTGTCTCTCATGTTTTTGTTCTACTTTCTTCCTAAAATGGCGTCTGTCTTGATGTCTTGTTTCTTGTCTTTTCTATGATGTATTAAATGGAGCTGCTGCGATGCAAGGCAAATGTTTGACATGCCGAAAGTTATTTCATTCAATAACAAAATGTGCAAATAATCGCCTTATGTCTTATGAAGACTACAGTCCAGCTCACTAGCTACACGGAGGCAGTATTATCACGGGAACTACAGCTCTGGAAAAAATAATGAGACCACTCCAAATGTTCAATGCCTCTTGTTTGACTATTTAAAGGCATATGTTTGAGTAGAATGAACATTTTGGTTTTGCTCCATAAACAATCGACAATGTTTCTAACAAATTCCAGGTGAAAAAATGGTCATTTAGAGCATTTCCATGAGGTCATGTAGAGATGAAGATTTAAGAAAAAATCCAGACTGGTCCATTATTTTTTTCCAGAGCTGTATATTGTAGCTGAAAACCTTCTCAAGAAAAGTAGCTGATACTAAAGGCCAGTAGAGTAAAGTAGAGTAGAGTTGATACCATGTGATATAAAAGCACCATTAGTCAGCGACAGAGCTACGACCAAAGCAGCGAGTAAACGGCTTCACAATAGCTTTTGCCACGGATGAAAATAAGTTTCTAATGGTCTTCTTCTT
Source organism: Hyperoplus immaculatus (assembly GCA_949357725.1). Classification (NCBI taxonomy): domain Eukaryota; kingdom Metazoa; phylum Chordata; class Actinopteri; order Uranoscopiformes; family Ammodytidae; genus Hyperoplus; species Hyperoplus immaculatus. The sequence goes on from OX442351.1 coordinate 35,161,268, forward strand.
CCTATTATTCTGAGTCATCCCAGTCAGGTGTATGTCCAAGGCCTTGACAAAATGGCCGCCCACTTTGGGATCCTGTGCCACCATGGATTTCAGCAGCAGCCTAGCGGAGCCACGGTACTGTTTCTTCAGTTCCTTGAGCACAGCCTTGGGGATTTCCTTAAACCTCTGACTGTCTGAGTTTGTCAGTGTGTTAACTAAATCCCTGTCCGCCAGCACCTTTTCTGTCAGGTGCTTAAGAATCCTATCCAAGTCCAATTTGTCCAGGGAGGTCCGTGCCTCTTTGGCTGTTCGCATAACCAACCCTGCAACCAAAAGAGAAAGCACATTTTGGTTCGATTGGGAACTCTGTACGGATGAAACAAGAGTCCGTGTAGGGGTGGGCGGTGGAGTGGGGACTAACTTTACAGGTATCTTCACGATTCTGTCCGTAAAGTGTGTCAAATCCGGGTGTATTCTTGTGGCTCCGCGGGCCTTGAAAAAGGGGTCGGAGACGGCTTTGTATATCGATTGGATATACCTGAGGAGCTCACAGTTCTCCGGTGGCAGTACTAAGCCAACCGACAGCTGACGTTTCAAATAATGGACCACCACGGTTTGGAAAATGGCATCCCGCGACATCATAACATTCTGCAGGGTTTGTGGCGAGCCGAAAAGTCGACAAAGGTCTTTGTATAGAGTCCTGTGGATCTTTTCGAAGGTTTCCGGGTCCGGGGTTCTAAAAACAACAACATCAACATTGTTGGCGCCAAAATATTCGTCCACCATCTTTTCTGCCAAAGTATCGATGACGTCGCTGAAGTCGGTCAGGGTCATCGTTGTCTTGGTTACCTCGGTGATGCGCGACAGCAACTGGACGAGCAGTTGACAGACGAGGCACTTGAAGAGCGTGGCACTTTGTAAAACGTCGTCGTTAGACTTCATTGAGGTTTTAACAAAAGAAGAAACAACGGACGTGCCTGTAGAGCTAACTACACGTGGGGAAGTGTGAGTGAGGGGTGATGTTGGAAAAGCCGTGTCTACAAGGCCAGAGCGGACAGATTTTTTAGATTTTAGAGATTGTACTCTTTTCTGCTCAGAACTCTGTCTTTCTTTTGGGGCATCAAAAGGTCTTTGTCTGTCCAGGGCCAAGCGAATAGATGTAGTAGCGCTGTGGCCGTCACTTCCACTTCTACTGCCTCGAGATGAGTGTTGTTGTTGTTGCGTTGAGGTTGAGGGATTGTTGCTGTTCATCTGAAAAACGTGTTGCATTAGTTTGGCCGCTTGCGTCACCATGCCATCGAGAGCCTCATGCGACGGCTGACATTTTGTGTCTAGATCCGCGAGTAACCGAGGCAACCCAGAGAAGTCACCGCCCATGGCAACGCATACACCGATCGGCTGCATCACCTCCTTAACAACCAGCTTGATGAATTCTTCGGAGCGCGTGGAACAAATCTCCCCGCTTACCTGCATCGCTTCGACTAAACTCTGAGTGAAATGGCTACGTAGTTCGGATAGCACGTTCTTCTCTGTGGCCTCGTAGAAAACAGTGAAGTCGGTTGTCATGGGCGAAAAAATATCCATCGGGTTGTGTCTGCCCGGCACCATAGGCAACACAGCCTTCACCGTAGCAACAGTGACCAGTTTAACAATATCCAGGCACAGTATGGATAGGACGGTCCACACCGAAATGTCAACGTGGCCAGATTTCACCATCTGCTTATGCTCCTCTGTGAAGTTTTTAAGGTTCGATTCGATCAATTCGCGTAGGTCTTGTCTTTGCAGGTTAGGGCAGACCTCGTAACCCATTTCTAATCCTAAACCGTTATCTCTCATGTCGATTTAAAAAAAAAAAAAAAAGTGTTCTGATAAATTTCAGCTTTCCAGAAGATTATACTCACCCAGTCGAGAGGACAGCAAGCGATAAAGTGAAGAGGGAATATTAGAAAACACAAATTCTAGAATAGATCAAAGGCAGGCATTATGACATCACGTTCTAAAGGACTGTCAGAGAAAGATCAAAGGGATTGGAGTAAAATGAACGAGATCAAAGGAATTCCAAATGATGTCTCAGCAGTGTTCCATTCCACAGGCCATTCAACAAGATCTGAAAACTACAAACATGGCCGCCAACAAGATTTGAAACTACAAACTTGGACGTAATTAAAAAGGACTTGGGAAAAAAAATAACATACCAGGAACTGTTTAAAAAAAGTAGTGTCTCTGCGTTCCGAATCGCATACTCTTTCTTTTCTCTATTCTACATCTGACGATAAAAATGATCTAGTTAGGATGCAGTGGGTGTACTTTTGGGACACACTTTTACTTATTTATTTCATCATAACATTGCGCCTTGATCTTGTCTCTTGTCTTTTATATCTGTCGCATCCCCGTTTGTTTTCATATGGAGGCTCCATCGATGCCATGTCACTTAAGGTTTGCACTGGATTATGGGTCAGAAATAGGATGCTGTTTTTAACACTAACAATCTTGGCCAGATGAAGTAGGACATCCGGGTACTTCTAACCATCCTAAATCTGGCCTCAAGAATTGGGAGAAAGTATGCGATTCGGAACGCAGGGAATATTATTTTTGTTGCTTTAAATTGAATAAAGCTTTATTGGCATGAAAGTTGTGTCAACAATATTATAATTTATTTTACTCAAACTTTTCAGGCAAGTAGGGAAGAGCAGGAGCTGTTAGAAAAAGTCCACAAAAGATGTTCTCAACCGGTGGGGCGCACCCCACCGGTTGAGAACCACTCAACCGGTATGTTAATGTACCACGCATTAGTCAGGTCACAATCTTAAAGTTTGATATTTAAATGAAAAATGTAGGCAATTGAAAAACAAAACCTTGAGGAAATATGGAATATTTCTGGTCTCACTCTCTCCAGCTTCCCGCTCCCCCTGGCTTCCTCATCCACTACCTGCTTCCCCACCTCATATATTAATAAACCTTTTTTATATATCCAACATCGTCTCTGTCTGCTCTTGGGTTCAGCATCGTTACCATAACATGATAACCTTTGTGCTGACTTGCTCTTTGCTCTACACACAGAAAAGGATATAGAATGTCAGTCACGTGGATTTAAAAAATAAAGACTCACAACTCAGTCCTCTCTAAAATCTTTATTTTCAACATGCAGATATCTGGATGACCACTGTCAGAATTCATCCCTATTTTCATACATAAAAATATCTACAGAAGTGCCCCATGGGAGAGCGAGCTGATTCGGAGTGATGATGACAAACAGAGAAACACAACTATATGAACTACAACTACAAGTCCCATTTCATTTCCCATGAGACCTCGGTGTTTTGGGGGCAGCTCATTGGAGGACTCGATGAGGAGGGGTGTGGGCGGCCAGATGCAGGAGCCTGAGGATGATGTCACCGGGGTCACTGGCTTCGAACTGGCTGCTTTGGTCGTCTCCTTCCTCCTCGATGAGGCAAGATTGGTCCGTGGTGCAGCTTTCTGTGAGTAAATAAAATGATGGTTTAATAAGAACTTGGTTATCTGTTATTACATTATGACGTGTTGTTATCAGGTTTGGTGACCTGGGCTGGTACACTGAACTCAATAATGACATCATTCAAATGTGATTGGTCGCATTTATCTAAATCAAATCCTGTAATAAAATAGAAAGATACTACAACATCACACAGATCAAACAATCCCTTATGAGGTGGTTGAAGGTGAGTCCATTTGCTCCACTTCAAGTTCAGTTTGGAGGTACCTGTACTTTACATGGGTATTCTAATCCACTACATTCTAGAATGAAACTAATAGAAAAGAATAATATAAAAGATGTTGCGCCTGATAGCATAAATAAACTCATGCCTAACATCTATCACCTACAGCAATATTTCTGTTAATACTTTTACTCACGCACAGGTTTGAACACATGACTTTAACTTCTACTTGACTTCGTCCAACACTGCTTTTCTCTACTTCCTGATGTAGTAGCCGAATCTTCCCCCAGGCTGACAAAAGACAAAGGACTGTAGACTGGACTCTTTAAATCAGTGTTCCAAGTTTATTGCAGGAGTTTCCAGAAGACATACAGAGGATTTCATGGTAGCATCGAAGCAGCAGGCTGAGAGCCGCATGGCACTCTTGATAGCTACAGAACAGTGTCTTATATCTCATGAGTGGGGTGCATCATGTGTCTTAATCTTCTACTAATAGACAGATCGTTTCATTAAAACATGTCGAACACAAGTCCTTACATAGGTGTTTTCGTCTCTCACTAGTGACCCCGCAACCTTTAAAACTGTCTGCTCTTCAAACTGTGGTTGCGTTCCGAATCGCATACTCTTTCTTTTTTCTATTCTACATACTACATCCGACGATAAAAAGAATCTAGTTAGGATGCAGTAGGCATACTATTGGGACATACTTTACTCTCTTATTTCATCATAACATTGCGCCTTGATCTTGCCTCTTGCTTTTATATCCGTCGCATCCCCGTTTGTTTTCATATGGAGGCTTCGTCGATGTGACGTCACTTCACGTGCGCACTGGATTGTGGGTCAGAATCGCCCAAATAGGATGCAGTTTTCAACACTAACAATCTTGGCCGCATAAAGTAGGACATCCGGGTACTTCTAACTATCCTAAATCTGGCCATAAGAATCGGGACATCCTAAATCTTTTTTCTACCATACTATATAAAGTATGCGATTCGGAACGCAACCTCTATTTCCACCACACTGACCTGCGTCACAGCAGAGTCCCGAAGCAGCACATCGTCCTCCCTCCGATCCACAGGGTCTCCCTCCTGCCTGGCAGGGGCTGAGCAGGTAGTTCTCCTTCACACAGTGAGCTGTTTCTGGGGCACCGAGCAGGCAGCCGAGGCCCTCTCCGCAGCAGATACCAGGGCCGAAGCAGCGGCCTCTGTCTCCGGGTCCACATGACATGCACTGGTGGAGGACACGATGGATTTATCAAGACTGATATTTGAATGCAAGTTCTCCATGCAGAGTTTTAACATGTTTGTGTGGAGCTGTCTGAAATTGAGTCCACATTTGATAATTTTCTCTTTTTTTGGTGGGGGGGGGGGGGGTGAGAACAATAGTTTTGACTACTCTTTCATCTGAATGGGCTGAGTTTCAATAAAGTGATTACTACAGTTATTTCCATATACTGTATGCCTGTCTTGGAAGAGTTGTGAGTCGTTTCTTATCAGAATCAAAGGAGTAAGGATAGAGGCTGTTGTAAAAGAGTCTTCGGTCTCAATGGGATATACCTGTATGAATAAAGGTTAAAAAAAAGGAGTAAGGATAGAGGCTGTTGTAAACTGCACAGATTATAAAAAGTTACACAAAAGAAAAAGCCTCTCTGAATCTATAGCAAACATTTGTCAGTTTGGTGCGTCTGAGTTTTTTTGCTCACCTTGCGCAGTGGTGCATCCAGGACGGACCTCTTTCCGCCGATAGGACAGTTAGAGATGTAACAGCCTGAACACACAGACAGGAGGGAAAGTAGGCACACGGATACAGCCGTTCCAGTCATTTCTGCTGAGAAAGAGGGAAAAGCAGAACTTAGTTAGTAGCCAAACATACGATAAAACGTCCACATCACCTATAGCTAAACAGATATCCACCAATCCCGCAGAAACAAAACTCACTTGTTGCTCAATTGCTTGATGATCAGTAGATTTCAAGTTTGTTCCAGACGATCCCAGATGGCTAGTCTTATATACTATCAGATCTTCTTTCAGGAGTGACAGAGAAACCCAAAAGCCACTTAGAGATCCTTAATGAGGCCATTTTAGTTGCTGTCACCTCCGCAGATGACGCTGACCACTGGGCAGGCCTGGGTCAAAGGGCTGGGCGGCGCTGTAGCCTGCTTCGCTTTTTGCGATTGAGAATCATTATAGAAGAGCTTGTGGTTCGTGACCGTGCATGTTAGAGATGACAAGAATAGTCACAGACGTCAAGAGGAGCATGGGGAGATGAAGTTACTCCAAGCACGAGTGGACTGGACACGGGGAGATGAAGTTACTCCAAGCACGAGTGGACTGGACACGAGTACAACTTTTATCTGCTTTAAGTCAAGATACAATTAAATGATTTTTCAAATTTTTGTTAAAATATTATTCATTTAATATTATTATTAATTATCAAGAATATTTTTTCAAGACGGATCAGAATCGTAATAAGCATTAGAACTGGGTTTTGTTGCATGGCATATCAAGCATTAGCTGTGGTCTGATGGTGTACATAATAAACAATAAACATAGAACAGAATTAGATGCATAAAAATTTATAGAAAATGTACGATATAATATAATAGAAATATATGCAGTTATCTCTTTGAGAAGCAGAGCTGTACAGTCGTTCAGGAGATAGCATGATAGAAAATGTGGCCATGATCGGTTTGCAGATGTGAGGGTTAATCACTTGGCCATTTTTCAAAGGTCCCAAGAAGAAGTTTGTCTCTAAACCTCGGCCCTCTGAGCCGCCAAGTTTGTACGGAAATGCTATAAACAAAGATTCATGTAGACCGAATGTTTGCAAACACAATAGGGCTACAACACACACACACACACACACACACACACACACACACACACACACACACACACACACACACACACACACACAAATACATGCACGCACACATACACACACACACACTAACTCATGCACACACACACCGACAAATTTCCCTTTCTATTAATAAAGTCCTTAATTCCTCACAAGAATTGACGCTCACATTGTCCAGGTCTCAGGGTTGATTGGTGTTATGAGCTAATTATCACGGCTAATGATCGGCCACAACCCACAGAAGACAGTTTCACTCTTTCAACGATACGAGCTCAATTACTGCAGCTCTGATCCACTAACTGCCACAGCGTCTCAATTAAAAAACAACGGGACACTCCTGCCTCCTAGTGGCTGTGTTGACACATTCAATCTATATATGCGTTACTGTTCTCACCAACAAGGCCTGGATATTAAAAACTAACTTAAAAAGGTGAAAAAGAAAGAAATAAAAAGCTGAAAGGTTTGCAAGGACTTGTGTTTGATGCAGGGCTTTGTTGCTGGATTGCAAGTGTTTATGTCATACACATATATGAATATGAAAATATAAGATACTTTATTTATATATATTTGAAATCTGTCATCCTTAACCTGCCTTTCTTTCAGCTGTGCAAAGAGAAAGAGCTGGTTTTAACTAACCAGGATCATCTTCATGGCTGTGAAACATCCCAACTGCATTGTGTTACTGTGCAACATCAGATCTCGCCTAATCTCTGAAAAGCCGTGCAAAAAAAAATCCCTATTTCATAGAGAAATGGAGATGTCCTATCTAGTGTTTCCTTATTTTTCTGCAGGAAGGCACTAGGCTTGTTGACTTCCTCTCCCCTCCCTCCCTCCCTCCCTTCTCTCCGAAGGTACTCATCTGATATATGAGAACAAAGTGATTGTTCCTGTTCTCTTTCTTAAGTCACTTCAAATGCTATCCGTGGACGGGCAGCTCATTGTCAGGAGAGTCGCAGTGTGAGCAGGACGGAGCCAAACGCAAGTACAGATATAACGGCAGCAGCACGACAGTCCACAGCATCACAGAAAACACACTGGTTGCGTTCCGAATCGCATACTTTCTACTATATAGTATGTTACGTAGAAAGAAGATTTAGGATGTCCCGGGCTGTGTTCGGAACGCCATAGGCTAGCCTACTAACGTCCTACTCATACTCATTTTGACTTCAATTTGAGTATGTGACGGTTGGGTATGCGAGTTTGGGTATGCGAGAAATTCCCAGATGAGTACTAACTTCCGGGAAGATTTTGGGTATGAATCGATGGCTGTGGCCTTGTCCGGTCTGCCATACTAGCGTCCTACATCCTACATACTCACCATCTATATACTACATACTGTCTACTCAAAGATCGATTGTGTATGCGAGGTGCGTCGAAACGTTTTCAGTTGAAGTATATTCAAGCATGAAGAATTTCTTCTTCTTCTTATAAGATTCAGGCCGTTTAGACGCTGTTTAGCGTATAACCGCCCTCTACAGGTTAGATATTGAACTAGATTTTTACAGTCCTGTGTTCATCATCTGTGTTTTAGACCTCTTGTTTTATAATTGTGTTTTTTTGAGGAGGAGGATCCCTCCGACGCTCTCTGTCCGGCTCATCACAGCACTCAGCTGTCTGTGAGTTGAGCTGGACGAGCCGCGGTGTATGGAACAGCGATCTGTTCTGATCTCTCTCCAGTATCAGACTCACAACACTCATTTCACTTAGTAACTCTAATGTTGTTAGGTATTTATCTTCATCTCTTATCTATTGTAAGAGTTTATGAATGACTGACTGCACGTACAGTTGTCAGATCGCGGACCCCAAACAATGTCGTTGCCTAGCAACTTGCTCGAAAATATTTCATTTTCCTGGGCGGGTAGAATTGACCCAGTGCATTGTGGGGCGGTTGAGTAGGAAAAGTATACAATCGATTCATACCCAAAATCTTCCCGGAAGTTAGTACTCATCCGGGAATTTCTCACATACCCAAACTCGCATACCCAACCGTCACATACTCAAATTGAAGTCAAAATTAGTAAGAGTAGGACGTTAGTATGGCAGTCCGAACACAGCCTGTGTCTTGATTCAGGTATTGCAGCCTACGAAGGCTGCATTTGAAGACCGATTGCGTCATAGCGGCGCGCAAAGGCTGTCCCGTTTGCAAGGCTCCTTGCAAGGCTCCTCATATGCGGTCGTGAAATGCAGCCTTCGTTTCACGGTTTTGAAGGCTGCATCAGATGGATCCTTCGCGTCCCAACATATCCCATGATTCATTGCGTTTTTTTCAGAGATGGCATACAATAAAATAAGAAATAACAAAACAGCAACGTGTTGCTCCATCTTCTTAACTTTTATCTTCCTTTCTTTTTTTCTTGTACTTTTTTTTCTTTTCGTCTGGTAGGCAACTTCTTTTTCTTTTTTCCTCCGTTGACAGGGCTGTCTCCGTTGGCAGCAATCAGGGTTGCTAGGCAGCACAGGAGCGGCGAGTCGTCACGCAAGGTAACGGCTTGTTACGTAAACCGGAAATGCTCGTAAACGGAGACCTGCGGAGACCGTCCCGTTTAACAAGGCTCGTTGGCCTCAAAACCGGCCTTAAAATCGGCCTTCATAGGCTATAGCCTTCATAGACCGCGAGACTGCGTCCTACCAAGTGCGTGGTCTCTGTAATGGGATATAGCCTACTGTATACTTTTCCTACTCAACCGCCCCACAATGCACTGGGTCAATTCTACCCGCCCAGGAAAATGAAATATTTTCGAGCAAGTTGCTAGGCAACGACATTGTTTGTGGTCCGCGATCTGACAGCTGTACGTGCAGTCATTCATAAACTCTTACAATAGATAAGAGATGAAGATAAATACCTAACAACATTAGAGTTACTAAGTGAAATGAGTGATGTGAGTCTCATAGTGAGAGATCAGAACAGATCGCTGTTCCACACACCGCGGCTCGTCCAGCTCAACTCACAGACAGCTGAGTGCTGATGAGCCGGACAGAGAGCGTCGGAGGGATCCTCCGCCAGTCCGCCTCAAAAAAACATAATTATAAAACAAGAGGTCTAAAACACAGATGACGAACACAGGACTGTAAAAATCGAGTTCAATATCTAACCTGTAGAGGGCGGTTATACGCTAAACAGCGTCTAAACTTCCTGAATCTTATAAGAAGAAGAAATTCTTCATGGCTTGAGTATACTTCAACTGAAAACGTTTCGACGCACCTCGCATACACAATCGATCTTTGAGTAGACAGTATGCAGTATATAGATGGTGAGTATGTAGGATGTAGGATGCTAGTATGGCAGTCCGGACACGGCCTTAGTGTTGAAAACTGCATCCTATTTGGGCGATTCTGACCCACAATCCAGTGCGTACGTGAAGTGACGTCATTGTAATTTATTTGTTTGAAACGCTCCCTGGCTCTATATTTTTTTACTGAGATGTTTAATATGTATTAATGACTTGTTGTTGTTGTGTTTTGTATTGTATTGTATCATAAAGATTCAATAAAGATTAAAAAAAAAAACGAAAAAAACAAACAAACGGGGATGAGACGGATATAAAAGCAAGAGGCAAGATCAAGACGCAATGTTATGATGAAATAAATAAGTAAAAGTATGTCCCAATAGTATGCCTACTGCATCCTAACTAGATTATTTCTATCGTCGGATGTAGTAGCCTATGTAGAATAGAAAAAAGAAAGAGTATGCGATTCGGAACACAACCACTCAGCTGGTAAGTTCAACTGCACCACACGGACTTGGCTGCAGCCTCACACCACCCACACACTCTTCTTACATGGCACTGACTGGCATTTGAGGAGGGGCTTCGGGGCTTTAATGGATTGTTTGGAATGCACGGTGTGGCAAAAGTACAGACTGGAGGGGGGGGGGGGGGGTCTCTGCACAGTGCACCTTACGTAGAGAGCGGAAAAAGAGCAGAATATCCAGGAGAGAGTTTGAAACTGGCTGGGAAAAATAAGAGCACAACATTTAACATTTCAGTATGCATCAGAAATTGTATCAAAATCTTGGGAAGAGGCAGATTAACAATCTTCTTGCACTCTGCATGGGGTTTATGTTTTTCTTTACTAATCATGAACCAGCATCCAACAACTTGTGTCCCTCACCTGTATGTTACCTGTAGTCATTTGTTGTGAGCCATATTCCCTGTTTTTAGAGCATGTTGCACTGGCTCGTGAGAAGGTTTTTGCAGGATCAAAATGTCATTGTTAATTGCATAATGGTGTACATGGGAATTTATGTTCTTTGTACTTTCCTGTCCTAACTTTTGTCTTTGTGATTGTTCTATCAAATTATAGCGTCTCCATGTAAGTGAGTCTGGATTTATAATAATGTATAAATAGTTAAGACCTGAAGTACAATTTAATTGTAGTATTCAATTGACAGAATAGTAACTATTGTGGTAATCAATTAATCCTGTAAGATTTTTTTTTTCAAAATAAAATAGCAATGTATTCCCTATGTGGGAGAATTCTGACTGGAGTATATTGGGGGGGGGGGGGGGTGGAGGGGGGTTTCAGTAAGGGGGAGAGTGAGAAAAGGAGAGATGGTTATTTTTTTTTGATATTTTGGCAGTCTCTAGGCACACCGTGGACCCATGGATATGTTAGAACACATTTAAAAAGTGCATTTAGCATAATATGAGACCTTTAACAAATAGTGCTAAGAGTTTTATAAGTTTATTTTGTGTGTATGTTTGTGTTGTGTGTGTGTGTGTGTGTGTGTGTGTGTGTGTGTGTGTGTGTGTGTGTGTGTGTGTGTGTGTGTGTGTGTGTGTGTGTTCCAGCTGCAGCGATGAATTTGAATTTGGAAGTGAGAGCAGCAGCTGGACTGGACTGGAGTCAGACTGGCCATGTGACCTTCCACACAGGAAGAAGAGCGAAGAAATGAGTCAGAAATTCCTCCGCCAACACACACACACAGGCTCTCTCTCTCTCTCTCTCTCTCTCTCTCTCTCTCTCTCTCTCTCTCTCTCTCTCTCTCTCTCTCTCTCTCTCTCTCTCTCACACATACACACAATCCCGAATCACAACTTAGGCTACCGCGCTAAACTGACTGCACCATCCATCCATCCATCCATCCACCATGCCTTGCCGCTGCCTCCTTGGTCTGTGTCAGTATGAAACTATCAAACTGGTCCGCATTCAAAGCGTCCGACTCGGCTCGCTGAAGTGGTGTTTGAACGCTGGCATTCTGCTCGTTATCTGGTGAGTGAATTAGTCAACATCTGTCCGCTGTGACATCGCTTTTACTACCGGGCTCCCGTAGACTAGTCCTACGATGGACAACGTAAATACCATACGCGAATATGGATCAGCGATGAGGCTGCAGCATCAACTATTGTCCATCGTATCAATATACAGACCTGTAAAATGTGGAAAGATGTTTGTAGATTTATGCAAAAGGCGTTCTTTGTTTTTTTGGTATGGTTCCACACCATGCATGGCATTGTATTCTCTAATACACTTCATTATACTGGGAGCAAATTATTACATTCACAAATCAGAATCAAATCAGTTTTATTTGTATAGCCCAAAATCACAAATACATTTGTCTCAGTGGGCTTTACATTCCATACAATATGAAGTTTGCGTTCCGAATCGCAGACTCTTTCTTTTTTCTATTCTACATACTACATCCGACGATAAAAGGAATCTAGTTAGGATGCAGTAGGCATACTATTGGGACATACTTTACTCTCTTATTTCATCATAACATTGCGCCTTGATCTTGCCTCTTGCTTTTATATCTGTTTTCATATGGAGGCTTCGTTGATGTGACGTCACTTCACGTGCGCACTGGATTGTGGGTCAGAATCGCCCAAATAGGATGCAGTTTTCAACACTAACAATCTTGGCCGCATGAAGTAGGACATCCGGGTACTTCTAACCATCCTAAATCTGGCCACAAGAATCGGGACATCCTAAATCTTCTTTCTACATACTATATAGTAGAAAGTATGCGATTCGGAACGCAACCGAAGTCAAAGGTTGGCCCATATAATTGTTGTACTACTGAATGACAACCTTACCTTAAAAGTGCTCCGATGAACCTTTGTCTTGTTTTAATTCTAGCGCCCCCCTTAGGACAAAAGCGGTAGTGTTTTTACTACACCAGCTATAGTTCCTGGGTGAGCGTGTACCCATGACAAAGGCATTAAGAAAAACTATATAAAAACAGCATTATTTGCACTGATGGTCTAGTTTGCTGTTACATGTAATTTATGATCATCAGAGGAAAAATTAAGACTGTTTCAGAAATATATAAAAAAGCTACTCATAGCAACTTTAATGAGTTGAATTTGAGGAATTTTGTATTGAACTTTTTATTCTATATTACTTTTTCATCCTGCAGCATGATGATGCTGTGGAACAGGAAGTACCAGGAGTTTGAGCTGGTGGTGAGCTCGGTGACCTCCAAGGTGAAGGGTGTGGCCCAGACGCAGCTGCCCGGGGTCGGGGACGTGGTCTGGGACGGGGTGGACTACAGCGGGCCCTCACAGGTATGGAGCTCTGGACTCAGGGGTCAACATTTCAACATTCAACATTCAAAGTGTTTTATTGTCATACGCACAAAGAGAAACATGTTCTCAGTCATACAGTGAATTTCTTCCTTTGTTTTCCACAGACTGAACGCCAAGAAAGAGACATGAAAATATGCAATATACACGTAAAATAGTTAAAAAAAACAACAATACAGAATATACAATTTACAAGGCAAACAGATAATAATTATGGCTATTAAACCTGCAGTGTGTAGAATTTTGGGTTTTATTTCCTAGCAGATTTTGTAGAAAGTGATTATAATATCCATAAGTACATTTAATTTAGTGCATAATAGCTGAAAAAAATGTTTTGAATTATTAATTTTCCCTTAGAAAGGGTCTCATATATGTCCATATTTCTGCATATTTTGGACCAAGGCCTAGTGCCGCCATCTTGAAAGCGTCATAGTTGGAATGTCTTCAGGAGCATTGTTTAAAATTTAGAATTGTTCTTGTCCTTGAAGGCCACTTTAGCTTCTGTTATTATTCGAAAGGGTTGGGGTTACCCAGGGAGCGTTGCATTCTAGAACTTTGTAGAACTTTCTTGATGATGTCATATTACACACTGCACCTTTAAAATGTCAATGGCTTGAATGTCTGTTGCATCCTGTTTATGTTCAAATGTCTAGTTTTCACTGTGGTGTGTTGCTAACGGCGATCCTAAATTAATCAAATCAAATTTTAAAAAAAAACGTTTAAAATTGTTTTCCAGGACAAGAACTCCTTCTTCGTGGTGACCAACGTGATTGTGACAAAGAATCAGAAGCAGGGGAAATGTGCCGAGGTGCTACATTACTGTTTTTATTATTTTTCATCATGTTTAGTAACAGTTTAAAGGTGCTACGAGGAACTTTTAAATATATCCGAACCAGTCTTCATTTTTCCTCTGATGATCATAAATGACATGTAACAGCAAACGAGACCATCAGTGCTAAAGAATGCTGTTTTTATATAGTTTTTCCTTAATGCCTTTGTCATGGGTATACGCTCACCCAGGAACAACAGCTGGCGTAGTAAAAACACTACCGCTTTTGTCCCAAAGGGTGCCGCTAGAATTAACACACGCTGAAAGTTCCTCGGAGCACCTTTTTAAGTAATTTAACCTGCAGTAATTTCTCTAATATTATCAATACAGCAGTGTTATAGGTGCTGCTAATAGTACGATGTTAGCAAACCATTCTAATGTGTCAGCAGTGTTTGTATTGCAGGTTCCCCTCATAGGAAGATTGTGTCGAACTGACAAAGACTGTGAGAAAGGAGCCTGGGATCCGCTCAGCCACGGTACAGTGACTTATCCTTTGCATTTACACAGACAGACAGACAGACAGACAGACAGACAGACAGACAGACAGACGCACACACACACAACACACACACACACACACACACACACACACACACACACACACACACACACACACACACACACACACACACACACACACACACACACACACACACACACACCAATAATAAAAGTGAAAGTACAATAAAGCCTAATTAAAACAGTTACAGGTAGAGTTCAGTAGAAAGTGTTTTTTAACTACCAGGTTATATTTATAAGGGTGAGTGATTTAATTGCCCCATAATGGTGATACGGGAGCTATTTATTTCACTATTCTCCTGTAGTCCTACCAGCTGACAACTGTGTTCACAAGTATCAGAGGAATTTATCATTAGTGTGTTGCAGTTGCAGCTTCAGTGTAGTAGCATATGGCCAGAGATATGTGTCACTAGAACTTGAATATGAATAACTGATTCAGATTCAAATATCAATAATTCAAATGTTAGCTGATCAATTTGAATTCAAGTTCTCAACCCCATACTCTCACCTCAGTGCTAAATAAAAGATTTGGGCGACTGTTAAAGGGACACTGTGTAACATTTTAAGTAATTTATTAGCTCAAATCAATATCCTCATTCATAAATATGTCCTCATTGGTGTAAAATCACCTCTGCCAATAATCTGAATTATCCTCCTGAGCGGAGAATTACAAATATTAATATTACATTTTGTACATTGAGAGGGTAAGTCTTATGGAGGAATCCATGTTTTTGGAATGTCATCAGGTGCATTGTTTAAAATTTAGAATTGTTCTTGTCCTTGAAGGCCACTGTAGCTTCTGTTATTATTCAAAAGAGTTGGGGTTACCCAGGGAGCGTTGCACTCTAGAACTTTGTAGAACTTTCTTGATGATGTCATATTACACAGTGCACCTTTAAGATGACACCGTAAAAAACCTATAACTTTTCAAACTTGATTTACAAGTCTAAATGCTACACTGCTCTGTCATTCTGTCTGGATAGATCTTGTCCCTGTTTGTCTGTCTTTGTCTTTTTGACTTTTTTTTCGAATGTCTGCGCAAAAAAATGGAATGTTCGCCAAAAAAAATAACTAATAATAATTACATTTTAGTGAAAAAAAAATAATAATTTAAAAATTGGATGTTTGGGGGAAAAAAAATTAATTGAATGTTCGCTCAAAAAAAAAAAAAAAAGACAAATCCGCTTCCTTACGTCCTTCTGTCTGTTTTTCCTCCTGCAGGGATTCAGACAGGGACGTGTGTGAAGTTCGACTTGTTGAGGAAAACCTGTGAAGTGTCTGCGTGGTGTCCGATCGAAGCCAAGACCAAACCACCCAGGTAAACGCTCATGCAGTATCTCACAAAAGTGAGTACACCCTTGTCACATTTCTTCAAATATTTCATTTGATACGATGTAAAGTAGTCAGTGTGCAGCTTGTATAACAGTGTACATTTACTGTCCCCTCAAAATAACTCGACACACAGCCATTAATGTCTAAAGTGCTGGCAACAAAAGTGAGTACACCCCTAAGTGAATACTGTATGTTGATAATATTGTGATATCTCATTTAGGAGTGATCATAGTACAGTGTGAAACCAAATCAAATCAAATCACTTTTATTTGTGTAGCCCAATATCACAAATAGACATTTGCCTCAGTGGGCTTTACATTCCATACAGTATGACACCCTCTGCCCTTATCTATCTATCTATCTATCTATCTATCTATCTATCTATCTATCTATCTATCTATCTATCTATCTATCTATCTATCTATCTATCTATCTATCTATCTATCTATCTATCTATCTATCTATCTATCTATCTATCTATCTATCTATCTATCTATCTATCTGCCCTTAGACCCTTAAACACCCAGTAAAAACCCTGTAACGGGATAAAACAAAAAACGTTTTTAATATTTCCCGGCTATTTAATGTGCCAGAAATAGTTTTAGGAAGTCCCAATACGAATAGAGTTTGATAAAAATAATAAATGTATTTTACTGAGGCTATAAAGATCCACTTTGTCTCCACCATGATTTTCTTCTCCTTTTTATGATATTTTTTCAATAAAAATTACTAAATAAATGTCTAATAAAGTAAAAAAGTACATTTTCAGTTTTCTTTTGCGACACAAAGTTTGAGTGTGGTTAAGTTGTACGCACAGCTCTAGAAAAAATGAAGAGACCACTCCAAATGTTCAGTGTCTCTCGTTTTGACTATTTCTAGGCATATGTTTGAGTAGAATGAACATTTTGGTTTTATGATATAAACTACTGACAACATTTCTACCAAATTCCAATACATGTTTTGTCATTAAGAGCATTTTCAATAAGTAATGTAGAGATGAAGATTGAAGAAAAATCCAGACTGGTCTCTTAATATTTTCCGGAGCTGTATATGTGATGTAAACTTCAGTCTGTGTCTCTGTCACTAAGACAAACTGTATGTGACTCCAGTGTAATAATGTTTTCAGACCGGCTCTGTTAGCAGCAGCTGAGAACTTCACCGTCCTCATCAAGAACAACATCCGATTCCCCGCGTTCAACTTCATCCGGTGAGAAAACTATAACTCTCCCTGCGTTCCAAATCACATACTTTCTACTATTTAGTAAAAAAGATTTAGGATGTCCCGATTCTTGTGGCCAGATTTAGGATGGTTAGAAGTACCCGGATGTCCTACTTCATGAGGCCAAGATTGTTAGTGTTGAAAACTGCATCCTATTTGGGCAATTCTGACCCACAATCCGGTGCGCACGTGAAATGATGTCACATCGACGAAGCCTCCATATGAAAACAAACGGGGATGCGACGGATATAAAAGCAAGAGGCAAGATCAAGGCGCAATGTTATGATGAAATAAGAGAGTAAAGTATGTCCCAATAGTATGCCTACTGCATCCTAACTAGATTCTTTTTATCGTCAGATGTAGTATGTAGAATAGAGAAAAGAAAGAGTATGCGATTTGGAACTCAGGGTCTGATTCATAACTGAGACACAGCTGTTTGGGCAGGAACTAGAATTCCCAAGATTACAAATCTTTTTGATTATTAATGTGAATGTTATCAATGTTCTGAGGTCGTGCAGCTGCAAAGAGAGAAAGACTTTTTCACTTTTTGGTCTGTTCAAGGACACTCCAGCATTAAACACACACACGCACTCACTCACTCACTCACTCACTCACTCACTCACTCACTCACTCACTCACTCACTCACTCACTCACTCACGCACTCACTCACTCACTCACTCACGCACTCACTCACTCACTCACTCACGCACTCACTCACTCACTCACGCACTCACTCACTCACTCACTCACTCACTCACTCACTCACTCACTCACTCACTCACTCACTCACTCACTCACTCACTCACTCACTCACTCACTCTCACACACACACACACACACTCGGAACGGGTTAACAGTTATCATATAGGAAGAGCTGCATTCTGTTCGATTGAAGGTGTCTTCAAACGTAAAGGAAAGCTGAAAGGGTTGTACAGAAAATAAAATGACGTAGAATAAAAGCTGTATTACTAAAGTGTTAAACTTACTCTATACATTTCTTAAATGCTTTGTAAATGGTCTTTAAGAGTTATTGTATATTGAACGAACAATGTGATTTATTAGCATGTACGCAGCAGAAACATGACCTTCAATAAACAAAAAAAATCATAATTGTCATCCCGTGTTGTAAAAAAAAAAATTAAGTCTGTAAAGAAAGTTCCGGTGCTCTGTAACCAACATCCCCACGATGGTGGCGTCTCTAGAAATCACACAAGGTCCTCTTTATTTTACAAATAGTTTCAAATTAATTACATTTTGATACAGTTCCCAAGCTACTGTGCCCCTAATATAGCCTGGCACCGCCCGCCTACTACTTCCGCTCAATTTTCATTTCCCTTCAGTAGTCAGTCTGGGCGTGCGGTATATTCTTAGGTTTTCCCCGGACAGATTTCTGCCGGTCCAATCAGCGAACAGAAAGAGTGGCTCAGAAGCCGGCGCATGACATGGTTGGTTGGCAGATCCAGAGTGGCACTGGGCAGATCCAATAGTTTTAAACTTCAACAGACACCCGCCTCCAAGTGAGTTAACGTTTGTCAATTGAGTGGTTCCAGACCTTCTGTACAACTGAAATGAAGTGCGATGGTCTGGTAGAACTACGCTACCCCTAATAGGACTTATAGGACAAAAATGAAATGCTGGTGTCTTAGGAGAATATAACTTTGTAGTGTTTTTGGTGTTGCAGAAGGAACATCCTGCCGTCTATGAGTGGTTCCTACCTGAGCAGCTGTCAGAGGAGCAGAGACCCGCTGTGTCCCATCTTCAGGCTGGGAGACATAGTGAGGGACAGCGGGGAGAAGTTCTCTGATATGGCCGTGGAGGTGGATGAAATATTATTATTATTATTATTATTATTATTATTATTATTATTATTATTATTATTATTATTATTATTATTATTATTATTATTATTATTATTATTGTTGTTGTTGTTGTTGTTATTATATTTATTTATTTATTTTTATTTTTTATTTTTTTTCACATTTCTTTATGTTCAGTGGTGGAGTCAGTTATTTTTATTTTTTCTAAATGTATTTATTTTTTATTTACATTTATTTATTTAAAGGGACAGCGCACATTAGTTTGTAGTTCTGAACATTTATGAATCAACATTTTGACAGACTGCCTATGTTGCTGAAACCTCAGTAAATGGGAACAATTCTAGAAAAGTTTCTTAAAGCCTCTAGAAACCAAATAGGTGGTATTTTTTTTAAATCTTTTTTTTTATTATTTACATTTCTTAATTTTTATTTTTTTTTAAAGATTTTTTTTGGCATTTTTATGCTTTATTGATAGTGTAGAGACAGAGGTGAAATGGGGCAGAGAGGGGAGTGACATGCAGAGAACGACCGCGGGCTGGAATCGAACCCGGGTCCGCTACTGGCCGAAGCCCATGGGGGGAGGGAGGGACGCCTTACTAACTGAGCTAAGGGCGCCCCTACATTTCTTTATTTGAAAGGGATAACACACAGGTTTCACTTCTTAAAACACATTTTTATAGACCCGCTTTTAGGTGATGCTGTCTTTTTATTCACTTTCTCAGTTTGGTTTTGCCGTGGAAAGGTTCTCTGACATGGCAGTGGAGTAACAGACTTATGTTTATGAAGTGAAATGTACAGTACACTTGGGCTGTTATGTTTGTAGTTCTGAACATTTATGAATTTGTTTTGAGAGACTGACTATGTGGCTGAAATCTCAAGATGCCGGAACAATTCTAGGCCTCTAATAGTAAAAATCATTATATGATATATATATAAAAAAAAAATTATTTAACTATGTACTCGATGCAAAATACAAAGTTAGGAGCATTTTGTGGATTTGGGTTTACAGGGGCTTTAACTTCCACGTTCCCCTTAGTCGACCTTTTGTCCTCAATAAGTTGAAATGAAACAAGTGAAAAAAGAGGAAGCCTTGCCACACACAGCTTTCTCCAGTCTGTGTGGGTGGAAGTGGAAACACAGCAATGTTAACATAGGAATAGAAGTTAGGTAAATGTTGTCCTGTAAAGTCAGTCAGTTTACCTTTTTTTTTAATAAGTATTTTGTTTTTGGGCTGGATCTTCTGTTGTCCGGATCTTCTATGTGAGTTTGGGAAAAAGGGGAACAGAGTATAACTTATTCAGTGATGTTTTATCTGCCATTGACTACAGATGCAAATGAGTTACTCGCTAACTCAGGTTACCCCAAGGCGCTCACTCACTCACTCACTCACTCACTCACTCACTCACTCACTCACTCACTCACTCACTCACTCACTCACTCACTCACTCACTCACTCACTCACTCACTCACTCACTCACTCACTCACTCACTCACACCTTATCTTTAACAATTCAATGTCCTGATTTGTCCACAGGGGGGCGTGATAGGCATTCTGATCAGATGGGACTGTAACCTGGACCGCTTCATGGAGCGATGTCTGCCCAGCTACGCCTTCAGACGTCTGGACGAGAAGGAGAGCAACAAGACCCTCTATCCAGGACTCAACTTCAGGTGTTACGCACTCACAAACAAGCATACATATACAGTACACACTCCCTCACTCACACTCACACACACACACACACACACACACACACACACACACACTCACTCACTCACTCACTCACTCACTCACTCACTCACTCACACACACACACTCAGTCAGTCAGTCAGTCAGTCAGTCAGTCAGTCAGTCACTCACTCACTCACTCACTCACTCACTCACTCACTCACTCACTCACACTCACACACACACAAGTGCATTATGTAAAAACTCACTCACTCACTCACTCACTCACTCACTCACTCACTCACTCACTCACTCACTCACTCACTCACTCACACACACACTCACTCACTCACTCACTCACAGTCAGTCAGTCAGTCAGTCAGTCAGTCACTAACAAGCATACATACACACACACACACTCACTCACTCACTCACTCACTCACTCACTCACTCACTCACTCACTCACTCACTCACTCACTCACTAACACACACACACACACACACACACACACACACACACACACACACACACACACACACACACACACACACACACACACACATTTTCTAACAACCTATTGTAAATAAAGCTGCTTTATGTTATTATAATTCATCATATCTCCTGTCCGATGGTCAGATATGCAAAGTACAGCACAGTAAACGGAGTGGAGGAGCGGACTCTCTACAAAGCTTTTGGGATCAGGTTTGATGTTATGGTCTATGGACAGGTGGGTGTTGGTTGTCTTTTCACATTGTATTCCCAATTTTAACGATATTTTTTTTTGCATTTTTATGCTTTATTGATAGTGTAGAGACAGAGTTGAAATGGGGCAGAGAGGGGAGTGACATGCAGAGAACGACCGCGGGCTGGAATCGAACCCGGGTCCGCTGCTGAGCTAAGGGCCCCCCCCCCTTTATTCCCTATTTTAAACAATGGTTTACTATATAGGGACATAAAAGGCAAACTAATTGTAATATAATAATAATAAAATTGGAACCCGGGGAGAAAAAAACAATCTTTATCTATAAAATAAATAAATACATTTAAACTCAAATTACCAACAGGAAAACAGTTTTTCTTGTAATTTGTGAGTTTCTTTCACAAATATTTATTGCTGTATTTCATTTATTTTAATTTTTTATTATTATTATTTATCATTTTCTTTCTTAAAGGTACTACGAGGAACTTTGAAATAATTCTGAAACAGTCTAATTTTTCCTTTGATGATCAGAAATTACATGTTACAGCAAACGAGACCATCAGTGCAAAGATTGCTATTTTTATATAGTTTTTCTTAATACCTTTGTCATGGGTATACGCTCACCCAGGAACAACAGCTGGCGTGGTAAAAACACCACCACTCTTGTCCAAAGGGGGGCGCTAGAATTAACAAAGAAATAAAGTTCCTTGGAGCACCTTTAACAAGATACAACTAGAATATTGTTTGTGATTAAATGGCCAGTCTACTGTATTTTGTTGTTGGTCGGACCGGATCTCTTGCTGTGTACTGTCTATGCCTGTGGTGGATGACCTACTTTCAGTCAGATCATTTAGCAGTAATAAAACGGAAACTGAACTCGTGATTTAAGCCCAGAATAAACGTTTTGTGAGCATTTCATAAATCTTTGTTT
>OX442351.1:35185843-35203343 GCA_949357725.1 Hyperoplus immaculatus
TAACCTTGACCAATCAGAAATCACATACCCCAGCTTTAAATTGTATTTGAATACTAAGCAACTTTTCAAATCGCTGTCATAGGATTCTGACCTCTAAACTTGTCGTCACAGTGCATCCTCTGTGTTTCCTACGTGGACGAGAGAAACCTCCGACTGGTGAAAAGATCATTGAAGAAAAGTTTACAAACCATCAAACCCAAGTCTGTCCAGCCACGACAGGTAGATTTACACTGACATCTCTTGCAGCATGTCCGTCCTGGGAGAGGGATCCCTCACTCTGTCCACTCTCCCTGAGATTTCTTCAATTTTTTAAAATCCCGGTAAAGGGTTTTTTACTGGGAGTTTTTTCTCAGCCGAGCTAAGGGTGTAAGGGCAGGGTGTCATATTGTATCATATTGTATCATATTGTATGGAATGTAAAGCCCACTGAGACAAATGTCTATTTGTGATCTTGGGCTATACAAATAAAACTGATTTGATTTGATTTACCCTTTTTTTTTTTTTTTTTATCTGTCACTCACTTTTTACCAATGAAAAACTTAAAGGTGGAGTCAGTGATTCTGGAGAACGCTTGTGGTCAAAATCACTTTTTGTCAAAATCAGTGAATATCTCCACAGGATCCGCCACTTGTACATACTGTGTGCACTGAAAAAAACAATCCAGTGTTAATACGCAGCCTAGGCTCTGTAAACTGGCATGTAAACAAAGGGTATGTAGACGAAAGGGAGACCCACCGTAGCTAACAACATGTCCGTTTACAGAGCCTAGGCTGTGTATTAACACACTGGAGTATTTTTGTTTCAGCGCACACACAGTACAGACAGGTGGTGGATCTTGAGGGAGACATTCACAGATTCTGACAAAAAAGTGACTTTGACAACAAGCGTTCTCCAGAATCACTGACTCCACCTTTTTAAAATAAAAACATAAATAAATAAATAAATGAAATAGAAAATGTTTTCAGTGATATCTCTGTAAGACATTTTGAGCTCTCCAGTATGAAAAGTGCGATTCAAATTAAAATGTATTTTGTTTGATATAATCTCAACCTAACAGGAAAACATTGGACATCTAAAAGCCGCCCTCTCTCTACTACAACCAATGTCCACTTCCCCTTCCCCTTCCCCCTCTGACGCCCACACACCCTCGGACTCGAACCCCAAACCTCTCTCTCCGTCCTGGTGTAAGTGTGAGCGCTGCCACTGCAATACCTCCACCCTGCCACACGAGGAGCTGTGCTGTCGGCATAGCGATGGAGCATGCATTACCTCATCGCCCGTGTTTGAAGAGCTGGTGCTGAGTCGCGCTCTGTTGGAGGCTGAGCTGCTTTACCACGACCCTTTCACTACGCCAGATGTAAGACATGTTTTATCATATTTTTACATTCGCTACATTTTCTAATGTTTATTCTTAAAGCTGGGGTGGAGGATTTGGGGAGAAAATAGCAGTTGGGATAGAGATTTGAATCCAAATACCTCAACCGCTCCACTTGTTCTCTTTGGTCCCTCCCCTATGGTCCCTCCCTGACACGCTCTACACCTACAACGTCGGTGCCAAAGTGAATGGACAGTCCCAACAGCCAATAAGAACAGAGAATCTGATTTTATTTTCGGAGCCTCGCTCTGATTGGTCAAAGTTTACCGCTCATGTTCACGTTGACCAATCAGGAATCATATACCCCAGCTTTAATCTTGATGTATTTCATGCCCCTGTAAAGCACTTTGAATGGCCTTGTGTCTGAATTGTGCCATAGAAATAAACTTGCCTTGCCTTGCCTAAGAAGCAAGACTTTTTTTCATTATATTGCCCTGCGTTCCAATCCCCCATACTTTCTGCTATTTAGTATGGTAGACTAGAAAAAGATTTAGGATGTCATGATTCTTGTGGTCAGATTTAGTATGGTTAGAAATACCCGGATGTCCACTACATCCGGTCGAGATTTTTTTAGTGTTGAAGTCAGCATCCTATTTGGGCGATTCTGACCCACAATCAAGTGCGCACCTGAAGTGACGTCACATCAACGGAGCCTCCGTATGAAAACAACCAGCGATGCGACAGATATAAAAGCAAGAGGCAAGATCAAGGCGCAATGTTATGATGAAATAAATAAGTAAAAGTATGTCCCAAGTGTAGCACACTGCATTCTAACTAGATTATTTTTATGATCAGCTGTAGTATGTAGAATAGAGAAAAGAAAAAGTATGAGATTTAGAACGCAGACATTCTTTTAATTTTTCTTATTTGTGAACTAATTTGAATGATTTATTTTTTTATTTTTCTTGATTTGTTTTGTTTTAATTTAAAATGTAAAATGTTCTGACCAGTTGTTTAATTATTATTGTTTTTTCATGTCTGAAATTAATCCAGTATTTTAATTAATTTATTCTAGACCTCTGCACTGCGACACTGCGCCTACAGACAGTACATTTCCTGGAGGTTTGGGGTCCCGCCCTGCGACTCCCACCCCGTCATCCCCCTCTGCTGCGTGGGGAGAATCAGGGAGGAATACCCCAAGCCCCATGGAGCCTTCAGTGGGTTCAGACCGGTTGGAACGGCTTCTATGCAAGCCTGTGCTAATGGGGAAAAGTGAGGGGAATGGACAGTCTAATACACACACACACACACACACACACTCACACACACACACACACACACACACACACACACACACACACACACACATGGATAGGATAACACAGACGCATACACACAGACGCAAACACACACACATGGACAGGTTCTCACACAGTCACAAACACATACACAGGCACACGCACACGCGGTCACACACACACACATACACACACACACACACACACACACACTCACTCACTCACTCACTCACTCACTCACTCACTCACTCACTCACTCACTCACTCACTCACTCACTCACTCACTCACTCACTCACTCACTCACACACACACACACACACACACTCACACACAGACTGCTTTACCCACTAACCTTAAACCTTAACCCTGCCTTAAAGGTGGAGTGAGCGATTCTGGAGAACGCTTGTTGTTAAAATCACTTTTTTTTTTTACAAAATCTGTGAATTGTCTGTACTGTGTGCGCACGGAATAAAAAGCTGGTGTTGATACACAGCCTAGGCTCTGTAAATGTGCATCTTACTAGCAAGGGAGGGGACCTTTGTTTACAACGCCTAGGCTGTGTTTTAAAGATATTTTTTTGGACATTTTCAAGCTTTATTAGATAGTACAGAGTTGAAATGGGGAGACAGAGAGAGAGAGGGGGGGGATGACCTGCAGTAAAGGTCCACTGGTCGGATTTGAACCTGTGACCACTGCAACGAAGGCCGGAGCCGATATGGTACGCGCTCTATCCACTACGCCACCGCAGCGCCCCGCTAGGCTGTGTATTAACGGCTTTTTTTCTTTCTCCAGCAAACACACAGTAGGGAAAGGTAGCAGATAATATTTTGACAAAAAGTGATTTTGACAACAAGCGTTCTCCGGGATAGCTGACTCATATTACCTTTAACTCTGCTGCCTCAACACAGAAAGAAGACATCGTATTTGCTTCAGCCTTTCTGAACACTCAACGTCTCTGTATAGTCACACACACACACACACACACACACACACACACACACACACACACAGACTGCTTTACCCACTAACCTTAAACCTTAACCCTGCCTTAAAGGTGGAGTCAGTGATTCTGGAGAACGCTTGTTGTCAAAACAAGCGTTCTCCAGAATCACTGACTCCACCTTTAACCCTGTCTTAATAATAATAATAATAATAATACACTTTTTTTGCTGGTGCCTTTCTGAACTCTCAACGTCTCTGTATAGTCTAAACAAGTTTGTTTAAAACACACACACACACACACACACACACACACACACACACACACAATAGTAATAATAAATCAATCAAATGAATAATAATAGAATACAAAGTTTAAAGAATGCACGCACAGTTAAAGGAATGTTCTCTATCTCATTGTCTTGAACCCCAGTGAGACGCAAGAAGCTAAAAATGAAAAAAATATTGAACTATTGCTGTAAAAATAAGCAAAGAAAAATGCAATAACTTCTCCACTAGACTGTGTTGAGAGTGAGTCAGCTTGGGGTTCGTTCACACACCAGTACAGGCAGCAGATCATGAGGAGATATTCACTGATTTTTGACAACAGGCGTTCTCTCCAGAATGGCTCGAGAATCTCTGACTCCACCTTTAACCCTGCCTTAAAGCTGCAGTGTGTAGAATTTTGGGTTTTATTTCCTAGCAGATTTTGTAGAAAGTAATTATAATATCCATACGTACATTTAATTTTGTGCATAATAGCTGAATTTTTTTTTAAATTATTTATTTTTCCCTTAGAAAGGGTCTCATACATGTCCATATTTCAGCATATTTTGGACCAAGGCCTAGTGCCGCCATCTTGAAAGTGTCATAGTTGGAATGTCATCAGGTGCATTGTTTAAAATTTAGAATTGTTCTTGTCCTTGAAGGCCACTGTAGCTTCTGTTATTATTCACAAGGGGTGGGGTTACCCAGGGAGTGATGCATTCTAGAACTTTGTAGAACTTTCTTGATGATGTCATATTACACACTGCACCTTTAATTATAATAGTGATAATAAAATGACTACCTTGTTTTTGCTGGTGCCTTTCTGAACACTCTGGAAAAACGATATTAAAAGAAATACATTTAAAAACACACATAGAAAAAGGATAGGTCTCTACGGCATTGTCTTGAACCCTAACTGGTTGCTGTTGCTATAAAAATAAGCAAAGAAAGGGCAATAACTTCACTACTGGACTGTGTGGAGAGTGAGTCAGAAGAGTAACAACCTCAATAGATCACAGCATTGTCTAAGGGTCATAAACTCTGAAATTATCTATGAGGCAATCCCTCTCACACTCACTCCCTTTTTCTTATCAGCTTTTTGCCTTTTGAAAGGGCCCGAAAATATCCTTTTAAACATCACTTACAGTCTCATGAAAACAGATCTCTCCTGTCGGGAACTGTCACATTATAATTGAAGGTGTTTTTAGTTCTTAGTAAAGATGGAAAGGCAACATTTAAAAGACAATAACACCATTTTTCAAACCACAAATAGGTTGTTGTTAATTCATTAGTTGAAGAGCAGAGATTAACAGTTAATATAGTGCCCCCAAATACCTCTAAAGCTCAATGATTGTGTCTTTTGAACAATATTGAATAACAACACATTAGACACCTTTAAAGGGACACTGTGTAACATTTTAAGTAATGTATCAGCTAAAATCAATATCCTCATTCATAAATATGTCCTCATTGGAGTAAAATCACCTCTGTTAATAATCTGAATTATCCTCCTGAGCGGAGAATTACAAATATTAATATTACATTTTGTCCATTGAGAGGGTAAGTCTCATGAAGGCATCCATGTTTCATCAGGTGCATTGTTTAGAATTTAGAATTGTTCTTGTCCTTGAAGGCCACTGTAGCTTCTGCTTTTATTCTAAAGGGTTGGGGTTACCCAGGGAGTATTGCATTCTAGAACTTTCTAGAACTTTCTTGATGATGTCATATTACACACTGCCCGTTTAAGAAGTAAATGGACTTCATTTATATAGCTCTTTTCCCTGGTTTTTCACAGACCCAAAGCAATTTACATTGTTTTGTACACATTCACCCAATCACACACACATTCATACACCGATAGATAGCAGCAGCAGCTACCACGCAGGGTGCAAGCTAACTATCAGGAGACATTCGGGGTTCAGTGTCTCTTTGCCCAGGGACACTTGGACATGTGGCGGGGAGACGGGGGATCGAACCACCGACCCTGTAACCCAGTGGACGACCGCCCTACACACTTCACCACAGCAGCAGTGTTACAGAACTCTTTTTAAAGGGACACTGTGTAACATTTTAAGTAATGTATTAGCTAAAATCAATATCCTCATTCATAAATATGTCCTCATTGGTGTAAAATCACCTCTGCCAATAATCTGAATTATCCTCCTGAGCGGAGAATTACAAATATTAATATTACATTTTGTACATTGAGCAGGCATGTCTTATGGAGGCATCCATGTTGGTTGGAATATCATCAGGTGCATTGTTTAGAATTTAGAATTGTTCTTGTCCTTGAAGGCCACTGTAGCTTCTGTTATTATTCTAAAGGGTTGGGGTTACCCAGGGAGCGTTGCATTCTAGAACTTTCTAGAACTTTCTTGATGATGTCATATTACACACTGCACCTTTAAACTGAGTTAAAAAACCCAAACTCCCTTTTGATACAGCCATTTTCAGAGCCTAGGCTGTGTATATAAACACACACAGAACACAGAAAGTGTTTTGTATGGAAGTAAATGAGTGTCATCGGATGTGTGTGTGTTATATGCTAGCCATTATATTCTTCCCTATTTAGAAACATGTTTGTACTCACCCAAGCACCATTGTTACTTGCGTTGCCGTTTGACATGGCTAAAACCTGATTTGCCTTCCTGGGGTATCCAAGGCAACAAGCTAATATTCCCACTAGCTCTCTTTGTTTGAACGTGATCCAGCATCTATGATCGATTGCTCTTCCTTGGGTCCCCAAAGTTTTACTCTGAATTTCATACATGGGATTTTGCAGTTGAATTTGGCACGTTGAATTTTTTAACGTTGAATATTTGATTTTGAATTTGAGAACATTGTCAAATAAAGGTGAAAATGAGTTGTTTAAAATGTAATGAGTTAAACTCAGAGGCAAAAAATTCAGATACGTTATTTCAATGCATAAATATTCAGTGCTTAAAATTCAATGGCTTTTTATTTTCAAAATCCGAAGACACTCATTTACTTCCATAGTTTTGGATAACAATGACTAAGTGAGAGTGTCTTTCTAAAGGTTATCTTGTGTGAAAGTATTGGAGCAGAAATCATAGTCGGCCTCAGAGAGATTGAGGATCTTCTCTGGCTGAGGAAACAGAGAACACAACTACCACTCCAACATAAGTACATACGTCTTCAGACACTTAGATAAGACGGTCCATGTATCATATGAGGACAAGGTTTCATTCTTGTCTTATGATCTATAGTACAAACCTCTGCCTCGTTTCTCTTATCTTTACTGTGTGTCTCGCTTATATCGTTTACTACTGTTACTGTTTCTCAAAAGTATGTAAAACATGGTCGTCCTGGTCTGTGATCAAAAATAAACTCTTTGAACTTATCACTTACTCACTCTCTCTCACACACACACTCATTCACACACACACACACACACACACACACACACACACACACACACACACTCACACACACACACACACACACACACACACTGTGACCCACAAGGACTCGAGTCTATAACATCTATTGAGCTACTAACAGATCCCTATAAAACTGGCTTTGTTTAAACAACTTTTTGTAAGTTATTAAAAAATGAAACAACTTTAAAAATGAGTTTAAACTCTTATTTTGAATGTTTTTCTTCACTCCTTTTAGCGTCCCATTTCCGCAAAAAATACTCATGTCCCGTCCGTGGCGCTCCCTAGTAGCCTGGTCCAACCAGACCATCGTACTTCATTTCATTTGTACAGAAGGTCTGGAACTGCCCTATTGGCAAACGTTCACTCACTTGGAGGCGGGTGTCTGTCAAAGTTTAAAACTATTGGATCTGCCCAGTGCCACTCTGGATCTGCCAACCAATCGCATCACGTTTGGTCGTCACGTGTGTCATGAGCCGGCTTCTGGCGGTGCGTTCCAGTTGGACAGGGAACTCGGAAATGTCCGACTTCACTACATATTTTAGTCTATGGATCTACCGGTACCTGGCAACAGTAACTTGTTAGAGCCTAACGTTTAGTTATTTGGACGAGAAAGGTTGTAGGCGTCCATACTTTCGCGAGCAGATGCACTGGAACACAGACGGGTCGGAACTCGGAACTACCAAGTCGGAAATCTCCTTCTTCCGAGTATAAAGGAACGCAGCATTCAACTGAAACTGGAGCGCGACTTCGACGTCATCGTTCTCAGCCACTCGCTCTGTTCGCTGATTGGCCGACTGTAGATTCTCATGCGCTGTACACCCAGACTGACTACTGAAGGGAAAATTAAATTTGGCCGTAAGTAGGCGGGCGGGCGGGCGGGCGGGCGGAGCCAGGCTACGGGCGGGCGGAGCCAGGCTAGCTCCCTTGTGCACCGCAAAAGTTTTCTGCCCGAGAAACGGGACCATGACAGAATGTATGTTATAAAGGCAGTGGTTGCGTTCCGAATCGCACACTCTTTCTTTTTTCTATTCTACATACTACATCCGACGATAAAAAGAATCTAGTTAGGATGCAGTAGGCATACTATTGGGACATACTTTACTCTCTTATTTCATCATAACATTGCGCCTTGATCTTGCCTCTTGCTTTTATATCCGTCGCATCCCTGTTTGTTTTCATATGGAGGCTTCGTCGATGTGACGTCACTTCACGTGCGCACTGGATTGTGGGTCAGAATCGCCCAAATAGGATGCAGTTTTCAACACTAACAATCTTGGCCGCATGAAGTAGGACATCCGGGTACTTCTAACCATCCTAAATCTGGCCACAAGAATCAGGACATCCTAAATCTTTTTTCTACCATACTATATAGTAGAAAGTATGCGATTCGGAACGCAACCTTAGTTTATATTGGTTTATCACAGATTGTGTACAGAAGCAGATGTGTTTTTGACCACACATATGGACTTTGGAGTGAAGTTTTATCATCAGCAGGCATAGTTAAAGTTCAGGGGGCATCCGGATTTGAACCGGAGACCTCTTGATCTGCAGTCAAATGCTCTACCACTGAGCTATACCCCCACACTATGAGCAAGGCGTCAGTGTGTTTATTCAGGTGTGAGTCAGGATCCGGCCTCAGTGTTGGTAGGATATGCTAAAAAATGTGTAGTTGCTTGTTGTGGCCACAGAGGGCGCTGACACCTTGCTCATAGTGTGGGGGTATAGCTCAGTGGTAGAGCATTTGACTGCAGATCAAGAGATCTCTGGTTCAAGTCCAGATACCCCCTGTCAATCAATTATGCCCAGTATATCATTCAAGCCTAGAATGATAACTGTGTCACGTCTGCCATTAGCCTGGCATTCCCAGACCTGCCACTAGGCGCTGGCAAATTAAATTTGCTGCGCCTGTTGGTCTGGACACTCTCCATTGAAGCTTTTTCAGAAAGTCAAGAAATCCGGGCTCACGTTTCAATTGGTTCTATCTAATATGGGCGCGCCAGAGCCCTTTGTATGGTGCTCTGGGGCGGACGTAACCAGATGACGACAGTGACGTGCATGCGACGTCGAAGCCGTGATAGTAAACATCAAAGACACCTTGCTCGTAGTGTGGGGGTATAGCTCAGTGGTAGAGCATTTGACTGCAGATCAAGAGGTCTCTGGTTCAAATCCGGATGCCCCCTGTCTGATTTAACATTACCACCTGACAATATACTAACATCCTGCTTCTCTAACCGGATGACGACAGTGACGTGCATGCGACGTCGAAGCCGTGATAGTAAACATCAAAGATGGCTGCGGATATGATGTGTGAGTTTGAGACTGCTTTGGCCTCGACCCTTAACGATTTGGAAGACGGCACTCAAATCTTTCATTAGCAAGTAAGTGGAATGTTCTGTTTTGCCGACCGACAACGGCAAACGTTTAACTTAACAGTTTAACAGCTGTTTGCTAAACGAAAGGGGCTTACGTCACCTTGTGCATCGCTCTGATTGGTTGTAGTGCTATCCAACTGCGTGCAGTGGCATTTGAAATGCACGAGTAGGAGACGCCCATTGAGTTGGAAATTACTATTGATCGTGGCCAGACCCTCTATCGTTCAAGATATCAGGGTCTGGATTTCCAGGCTAGCCTACCTATAGAGAGAGACATTGGTGTCTTTCGGTCATAAATCACACAGGGGGCATCCGGATTTGAACCAGAGACCTCTTGATCTGCAGTCAAATGCTCTACCACTGAGCTAGACCCCCACACTATGGATATCATTGTCTCTGTTGACATGACCTGGCCCTAGTGTGTTGAGAGAGAATAACGCGTGATAACTGTTTATTCAACTCCGAGCTCACACACTTCCCACTCCACACGTTTCCTGTCTGATACCTCAATACACACACTGACGCCGTGCTCACAGTGTGGGAGTATAGCTGCAGTTTACTGCAGATCAAGAGGGGTCTGGTTCAAATCCGGATGCCCCCTATCCATCAATTATGCAAAGATCATTCAAGCCTAGAATGATAACTGTCTTGTCTGCCATCTCAATGATGAACTAATATACAGCTCTGCAAAAAATGAAGAGACCACTCCAAATGTTCAGTGCCTCTCGTTTTACTCTTTACAGGCAAATGTTTGAGTAGAATGAACATTTTGGTTTTATAATATAAACTACTGACAACATTTCTACCAAATTCCAATACAATTTTTTGTCATTAAGAGCATTTTCAATAAGTAATGTACAGATGAAGATTGAAGAAAAATCCAGACTGGTCTATTATTTTGTTCCTGGAGCTGTAGTCACGTGAATACATCATATGGAAAATGTAATTGTAGTAAAATAAAATTGGATATGCTATAAACGCACAAGTATTCCATAGCTCAGGTATAGATAATATACCTAATATTTATTTATTTTATTATTTTTTTTTCAGACATATCAAAAACAATACAAAACTAAATGAAAAGCATAAAAATACAATAAACAAAATGTATGTTTAGATGACTTCACAAAGAGAAAAAAAAAAGAAAAAAAATTATCTGTATTGATGTGATATGCCTGAAAAGGAGCAGGAAGAAGTATACACTTATTTAATCCTACCCCTTTTCCATAGTAAAAAAAATTAAAATATTTATTATATTCGCTTCTTGTATTCCATATAATCTCTATACAATCTATCTATACAGTTGGCGATACAATATTTGACATTTACGATCTATACATATATACAACTTAATATGTATAGATTGTAACTGTCAAATGTAGTATCACCAATTGTATAGATACATTGTATATATCTTTCATAATATAATTTGTTGACTGTTTTTAGCACCCGAAAGTGTATTTTATGGAGTGTAAGTTGAATACTTTCTTCTTAAATGTAGTGAACAAAACCATAAAAATGAAAAAGTAGCTCAAAATCCAAAGATAAATGTCAGAAAATGATCGATACATCTGCTAGGAGCGGCTTGGCCTTTTGCTGCAGCTCCACACGTGATTTATACCGACAAAATAAACATATAAGTCACGTAAAAAATGTAGTGTACATGCGCACACACACACACACACACAGACAGGCTCACACACACACACACACATGAACAGACACGGACAGGCTCACACACACATATACACAAATACACACACATGCACGCGCGCACACACACACACACACACACACACACACACACACACACACACACACACACACACACACACAATGTAGTTCAGCGTTAACAAATAGCTGTAGCCTTCAGCCCTTTAACACAGTCCAACACTTACACACACACACACACATGCACACACACACACACACACACACGCACGCACACACACACACACACTTCCTCTGTGCAATAAATAGAAAAAAATAAAAATAAAACTTGCTTGTATGTGCCCTATCTGACATTTAAAAGCACTAAACAACCGTTTCACGTCTCCAGTGCTCGACTATTGTTTTTTTAAATGCTCCAGTTGAGCTGAAGAGAGGCCTCTTTGTTATTACAACTCCCGCGGCTTCAAATAGCTCCATTTTCTTTTTTCTCAGAAGCAGACTACAAACACACACACAACTGCAAACGCACAAAACTGCAAACGCACAAAACTGCAAACGCACACACACACATGCTCACACATAAATAAACAGACAGACAGACCCTCACTCACACACACACACATACACAAACACACACACAACTAGAAACGCACACACACACACACACCTACAAACGCACAGAGACAGACAGACAGACAGACAGACAGACAGACACTTACTCACACACTCACTCACTCACACACACACACACACACACACGCACACTCACACACACACACACACACACACACACACACACACACACACACACACACACACACACCCATTGGCGGTGGCTAATCCGTTATCGTGTGTCTTTATTGATAGAATCTTTTCAGAAATAGCCTGGAATGAGAACACACTTTGTTTCCCAGTAAATTAGATTGGCCTACTGAGAGACATATATTTTAAGAATGCGTGACTTATGTGTGTGTGTGTGTGTGTGTGTGTGTGTGTGTGTGTGTGTGTGTGTGTGTGTGTGTGTGTGTGTGTGTGTGTGTGTGTGTGTATGTGTGTGTGTGTGTGTGTGTGTGTGTGTGTGTATGAATGTATGTGTGTGTGTGTATGTATGAATGTATGTGTGTGTGTGTGTGTGTGTGTGTGTGTGTGTGTGTGTGTGTGTGTGTGTGTGTGTGTGTGTGTATGTATGAATGTATGTGTGTGTGTGTATGTATGAATGTATGTGTGTGTGTGTGTGTGTGTGTGTGTCTGTGTCT
Organism: Hyperoplus immaculatus; assembly: GCA_949357725.1. Classification (NCBI taxonomy): domain Eukaryota; kingdom Metazoa; phylum Chordata; class Actinopteri; order Uranoscopiformes; family Ammodytidae; genus Hyperoplus; species Hyperoplus immaculatus. The sequence continues at coordinate 35,198,364 of OX442351.1, forward strand.
GTCTGGTCTGTGTGTGTGTGTGTGTGAAAATATATTGGAATTTGCTAGAATTGTTGTCAGTAGTTTATATTATAAAAACCAAAATGTTCATTCTACTCAAACATATGCCTAGAAATAGTAAAACGAGAGACACTGAACATTTGGAGTGGTCTCTTAATGTTTTCCAGAGCTGTATATATACAAAAAAAAAAATAAAGCTCTCATGTGTTTGTCCCTGTTGGTCGTCACAATCACATTCCATAATCTTTTCTCATGACGAAGATGAAGATGTGAAATTACTGATAACAAAATGTCCGTCTACATCACCAGAACATTTTGTGCATTTCTTCTTCTTCCTCAAAATAATAATAAGATAAGATAGGATCATTTCCCCTCCTCTCACGGTCACAGTATGAGAATGAGAGGCCCAGTGAAAATAGTAAAAGGGGGAGGAGGGGAGGGGGGGGGGGACGCCCTTAGCTCAGTTGGTAGGACGTCCCCCTCATGGGCCTTGGCCAGCAGCGGACCCGGGTTCGATTCCAGCCCGCGGTCGTTCTCTGCATGTCACTCCCCTCTCTGCCCCATTTCAACTCTGTCTCTACAGTATCAATAAAGCATAAAAAATGCAAAAAAAGAAATCTTCAACAACAAGCATTCTCCAGAAATGCTTGTTGTCTTGGTAGCATCATACTCGTTCACAGAGCCTAGGCTGTGTATTCACACTGGATTTATTTCAGCACACACACACACACACACACACTCACGCACACACACACACACCAGGGGCGGATCTAGAAAAATATTCATGGGGTGGCAAGAGGGTGGCAGGAGATTTTAAGGGGTGGCAACCTGTGGCGGAGATACAGTATGCCGATTTAATTAAAGCCATATAAATAAATATTTACTTGGAAAAGCCCCCACATTTAGATATGTTGACTAATACTTAATGTGAAGCCTTACATTTAAACATAAAAGGTGTCAGACAAAATGTTAAAGATTATTATTACTGAATAATTACTACATTACCTGCCTCACAACAAACACCTGCACTAATACACCAGCATGGGGCTCAAAAGCTATGCAAATAGGGCTGCAATAAGTACTTAGTTAACAGTGAGTCTTTGGTATTTGTCTGTGTTAATATGAGATACTCCCATCAGATGTCAATCATCAGTCTAACTTGAGTGCAAATATCAAGTTATTCAAATATTCTAGTAATTCACATACAATACAGATAAAATCATTCATATAAATATTGTGTGGCATTTTCCTATGTTTGGTCACAAACAGTGACCTGTTAAACACACACAAAGCTCTCCATAACCTAGCCCCCAATTACCTCTGCGACCTCCTCCAAGAATACACTCCCTCCCGCTCCCTCCGCTCATCCTCTGCAGGACTACTATCCATCCCCACATCACGCCTCAGCACAATGGGTGCCCGGTCATTCAGCTGTTCAGCACCCAGGCTCTGGAACTCCCTCCCCCCACACATAAAACAGTCAGACACCATAACAACCTTCAAGTCACAACTCAAAACTCACCTCTTCAAACTCGCACACAAAGTATAACTGGTCACTGTCTTGTTTTTCCCACAATGTCTTGTTTTTAATGATTTTATGATGATTTTCTTTTATGCTTTGTAAGGTGACCTTGGGTGTCCTGAAAGGCGCCAATAAATGAAATGTATTATTATTATTATTATTTTTACTGTAAATGGGAAGAGGTTCAGTAATGTCCAACACAGAATTTCAAGGGTTTAAGTTATGATTAAACCAGGGTTTAGGACATTTAAAACAAATTGGAGCATTCATCACTTCCTTTCCTGCCATTTCCTATCAAGTTTATGTAAAGTAATTGACAACATTTAGGTTCCCAGTGACAACAATAGAATAGAATAAAATGCAGTAATATCATGCATTCTGTATTGCTTTCAAATGTGTATTCTCCTCTATTATTAAAAAAAAATTGTTTAGATTGTAAAAAGAAGAAGAAGCGATTATTCACGTCTATCATTGAGAATGTAGTGGCTGGTGGTATTTTACTATCGCCTGCAATCTTCAAATATTCAAAAATAATAAAGTGCAAAATGAGGTTTTAATCCTCATGTAGGCCTACTTCCTTTAAGATACTAGTGACTAAGTGTGCAGTGGACAGAGGGAGGAAGAGATAGCTTTATGTTATAATTTAGCTTTTTGATTTGTGACTCACACGTCTGCTCCGTGAGGCTCGAGCCCTTCAGCTGAGCGAACAGCTGTCCGACACGGAGATGAAAAACGAAACTGAAACTTAACTATCCTGTCCTGCCTGGGCTGACTTAAGGAGGAGCAACCAAATATAAATGAATAAATATTGTACTAAACTGTAACACAAGTAATGAGTTGTGGAATTTGGATCAGTAGCCTACAGTAGTGCACAATCTTTGCTCATGTGAACGTTATTGTAGTTTTTCCGAAGCATTCACGAGTTCCTAACGTTATTACACAGGATAAGATGGGGCCCTGTTTCTCAAAGTGTATCTCAAGTAACAGGAAACTCTTAAATCCTGTAAATGTATCAAATCTGATAAGCATTCCTCTTCAGCCACAGTGTGCTGAAATAAATCGGGCTGACAATGCTTCGAACACACTGAATTTAGCTTTATTAAACATCAGATCCTTGGCAGGTAAAACATTTTTAATTAATGATCTTATTACAAGGCACAATCTTAATTTTATGTTTTTAACTGAAACGTGGTTAGACCAAGATAACAGCTCAGCTGTTCTCATAGAGTCCGCCCCCGCAAATTACAATTTTGTGAGTGAACCCAGAGTGCATAAAAAAGGAGGGGGGTTGCTATTCTGTTTAAAGAATCTCTACAATGCAAAAAGATGTCTTATGGAAATTTTTATTCATTTGAGTATGTGGCTCTGCAGTTAAATTCAGCCTCTAGAGCTATTTTCATCAATATCTACCGGCCACCACAATACAATGCAAGCTTTTTTGATGAACTTACTGAACTGCTGTCTGTAATCTGTACTGAGTTTGACTGTGTATTAATCGTCGGAGATTTCAATATTCATACTGACAAACCAGAGGACAGATGTGCGAAAGAACTGTGCTGTGTCCTTGACAACTTTGGACTAAATCAGCATGTTGACAAACCAACTCATAACAAAGGGCACACGCTGGACCTTATCATTTCCAGAGGAATGAGCATTTCAGACATAACAGTGGCAGATATGGGTCCCCTCACGGACCATTCCTGTTTATTTTTTGAGAGTAAAATGTCTGTGCACACAATTGATCAATCAAAAGTAATCAAAAAGCGGTATATTACAGAAAATACCTGTGAAACATTCATTCAAGCATTTTCTTCGATACCACCCCTCCCCTGTAACTCAGTTAAGGAGCTCTTAGACAACTTTAACGGCAAACTTACAAGTGTTATAGATGCTATTGCGCCCACTAAGATGAAGGTTGTCTCTGGTAAGAAAAGATCTCCTTGGAAAAATGCCCCGCAGGTCAGAATAGAAAGAAGAGAGTGCCGTAAAGCAGAACGCAGGTGGCGAAAAACAAATCTTCAGGTTCATTATGACATCTTCAAAGAGAAACTGTGCACGTTTAACTCGGAACTGAGAAATGCAAGGCATTCTTTCTTTTCTGACATCATCACCAAAAACAACAACAATGCACGTGCCCTGTTTGCTACTGTCGACAGATTAACAAACCCTCCTGTGCCAGTAGCGTCTGAGCATCTTTCCACGAGGGCCTGCAATGAATTTGCCTCCTTCTTTACTGAGAAAATTCACAAAATTAGACAAGCTGTCACTGCATCAATACCAAGTTCAACATATGTGTTCCCTCTTAAAATCAATTCAAATGCTATGACAGAATTTTATCTTATAAACCACAAAAACCTGGAGGACATTATACAACACCTGAACTCCTCATCCTGTTGCCTTGACATTCTGCCCACAGGCTTCTTTAAAACTGTTTTTAGCTGTATGGCCTCAGATGTTCTACACATTGTCAACATGTCCCTTCAGACAGGTGTATTCCCACAGGCCCTGAAAACAGCAGTCATCAAGCCACTCCTAAAAAAGAACAATCTTGATACATCACTCATGAAAAATGATAGGCCCATATCTAACCTACCATTTTTAAGTAAAATCATTGAAAAAGCTGTTTATCAACAGCTAAATAACTACTTAGCAATGAATAACTGCTTTGATGTCAGGATTTCGACAACACCACAGCACTGGGACTGCTCTGGTTAAGGTCCTCAATGACATCCACTTAAAGTGACAGTGGCAAAAGTTCTGTCTTAGTTTTACTGGATCTCAGTGCCGCTTTTGACACAGTTGACCACAGCATATTACTAGATCGACTAGCAAACTGGGTTGGACTCTCTGGAACTGTACTAAGCTGGTTTGAATCCTACTTAAAGGATAGAGAATACTATGTGTCAATAGGCAATTTCACATCTGAGCGGACAAATATTGAATGCGGGGTCCCCCAAGGTTCCATTCTTGGCCCTCTTCTATTTAACATCTACATGCTCCCACTAGCTCAGATTATGAATAAGAACAAATTATGCTACCATAATTATGCAGACGACACGCAAATTTACATAACCATATCACCAGGAGACTACAGTCCGATACAGGCACTGAGTAAGTGCATTGAACAAATCAATGATTGGATGTGCCAAAATTTCCTTCAATTAAACAACGATAAAACTGAAGTAATTGTCTTTGGTGCCAAAGATGAACAATTAAAAGTCAGCGCACAGCTCACATCCATTATGTTAGAAACCACACCCCAAGCCAGAAATCTTGGTGTTGTTATAGACTCCGACTTGAATTTCAAGAAACACATAAAATCAATCAATAAATCAGCCTACTACCACCTAAAAAACATATCAAGAATTAAAGGGCTTATGTCTCAGCAAGATTTAGAAAAACTTGTCCATGCATTTATCTTTAGTAGACTTGACTACTGTAACAGTGTCCTTGCTGGC
>OX442351.1:35215843-35220843 GCA_949357725.1 Hyperoplus immaculatus
AAGATGCTGATTTAAGAACAACAGAACAAAAGCTTGAGTTTTTGCTTGGAGCAAGAGAGAGAGAGAGATATGGAACCAGCAACTTCAGGGTATTAAAGAAAAAAACGGACTTGAGCGACTAAAATCATAGTCAAATTCTGATTTTTTTAATGACTGGCTGGTGGAATACATTTTCAGTACAGTATCCATTTAAAGCTATAGTGCGTAACTTCTGTTGGACCCACGAGGAGTTCTGCGCAATTACAACAACACTGTCTGTCGGTGCATCTACATGAGGTAAAAGCCTTCAGTGATGGCACATGGATTCTATACCTTCTGCTGTACGTCCAGGTTTTTTCTTCTTAGCAGTAGAATCAACAACTGAAACATTTCTTGGGCTCTTCTTGAAGATTTTTCTGAGCTCCTGCACCAGTGTCAGGGTGTTTGACTCCAGTTTGTAAACGCTGCCATACTGAGAAACACAGAGAGAGTCTTGTGGGAGCTGATAATAGGCTTGAATCAACCGGACTTGTCCACGAATCAAACCCTACTTTCCCTATATCAAAATCAGTAGTCTTACCTTACTGAGCCACCCAGCAACAACACACAAAAGTCGACCACAATATGGACTATATCCCTGGCTATTTGTATTCAAACTCCATTCTCCAGTCGGGAAAGTAGAAACTGTTTTTGAATCAGTTTCTCGTCCCGTAAAAAACAACCCTAAACATGAACTCATCTGCCTCCGATTGGAACCAGAGCGGGCCTCCTACCTTCTGCCTACTGGGCGCGATCGGCTACTCTTCCAGCCTGGATACGTGTGTGCTGGAGGTGGCCGTAATATTGTTCCTGACAGTGCTGATAATAGCCGGAAACCTGGTGGTGATTTTTGTGTTTCACTGCGCTCCGTTGCTAAACCACCACACCACCAGTCACTTCATCCAGACCATGGCCTACGCTGATCTGCTGGTGGGAGTGACGTGTCTGGTGCCTTCACTGTCTCTTCTGCAGTATCTACGCACACTCAACGAGGAGCTCACGTGCAAGGTTTGTGTAGTGTTTTTTATTTATTCAGTTAATTTATTGAGCTCTGGGATAATGGTCCAACATAAGCAGTGATTTTTGTTAATCTAATCAAAATTTTATCATTTTCATGCCTAAATGTCTCTGAATTAAAGTAGCTACAAGGAACTTTTTTAAGTAGTCCATCCATCCATCTATCTATCTATTTATCTATCTATCTATCTATCTATCTATCTATCTATCTATCTATCTATCTATCTATCTATCTATCTATCTATCTATCTATCTATCTATCTATCTATCTATCTATCTATCTATCTATCTATCTATCTATCTATCCATCCATCCATCAGACATATATCAAATTAAAATTAAACTTGTGTATTTGTTTTCTTACTTTGTGTGTGTGTGTGTGTGTGTGTTTGTTTTGTTTGCTTGTGTGTGTGTTCTGTGTGTGTGTGTGTTGTGTGTGTGTGTTCTGTGTGTGTGTGTGTGTGTGTGTGTCCCTTTAAGGTGTTTGGCTACCTGGTGTCAGTCTTGAAGAGCGTTTCCATGGCGTCCTTGGCGTGCATCAGCGTCGACCGTTACATCGCCATAACGCGCCCGTTGTCCTACGCTACGCTTGTGACACCGTGCCGTCTCCGTGTCTGCATCGTCCTTATATGGCTCTATTCCGCCCTCGTCTTCCTGCCTTCGTTCTTCGACTGGGGCAAACCCGGCTACCACGGGGACATATTTCAATGGTGCGCCGAATCCTGGAAAACCAACCCTGGATTTAGCACGTTTATAGTGGCCTTGCTATACGCCCCGGCCGCTCTCACCGTGTGTTTCACCTATGGGAGTATATTTAAGATTTGCAGACATCACACGAAAGAAATTACGCAAAGGCACGCTCGGTTCAGCTCGCAGACGGAGAGCGAGAAAGGGGAGAGGTGCGAGGGATGCCCGGATAAACGCTACGCTATGGTGTTGTTCAGGATTACCAGTGTGTTCTACGTGCTGTGGATGCCCTATATACTCTACTTCCTACTGGAGAGCGCAGGCCTGTACCATCACAAGGTTTGTAGGGGTTTATTTTGTTGATTATTTCTGAAATTGTTTTCTTCTTCAACCTTTATTTCTACAGGTAAATCCCATTGAGACCGAAGACTCTTTTTCAAGGGGAGACCTGTTCCCATTTACACGTTACCATTCACACACTGATACACTGATAGACATTCACACGCGGCAAGGTGGGTGAAGTGTCTTGCCCAAGGACACAACAACCATGACACAAGTGGCAGAGCCTGAGTCACAGTCGCCCCAAATGAAAAAAAATCCCTTTTTTAATGCTTCTAGCGTTGAAAACAAAAGACAACAGTCATACATTACATTATGCTTATACATTTTACGGGGCGACTGGGGCTCAGGTGGTAGAGCGGGTCGGCCAATGATCAAAAAGGGTTGGCGGTTCGATTCCCGTCCTGCCACTTGTGTTATGGTTGTTGTGTCCTTGGGCAAGACACTTCACCCACCTTGCCTCGCGTGAATGTCGATAGTAAGCCTGCTATCGGTGTGTGAATGGTAACGTGTGAATGGGAACAGGTCTCCCTTGAAAAAGAGTCTCCGGTCTCAATGGGATTTACCTGGAGAAATAAACGTTTAAAAAAAAAAAAAAAAAAAAATACACTCTGGTGTTAATATTGATGATTTGTCAGCCATCTTGTGCCTAAAAACATTCCTTTGTCGCTCTCTCCCAGGTGGCGTCCTTCCTAACGACCTGGCTGGCCATTAGCAACAGCTTCTGTAACTGTCTGATCTACAGCCTGTCCAACAGCTTGTTCCGTAAAGGCCTGGGCCGTCTCTTCAGCCCTCTGTTCCCCTCCTGTTTCATCGGGTGTTTCAACACCAAAAAACCTCCAACGGCTCCGACTGCTATCCAACCACCTCCGCAACCAGACCCTCGACATGACGTATGAAAACTACAAAAATGGCGGATTCGGTTTTGTCACTTTTTTGGAAGGCGTTTGTTGCCCATCCTCTCCTCTGTGTGTTTGCTATAGCATGCCACAGCAGGTCTTTTTCGGGTCCCGAATAGAAGTATGTCGAGGACCCCAACTGCACGGAGCACAGAGAGGTGCCTGTGTAGATGCCTGTCAGTCGGTCGGTCAGACGGTTGTTCGGTCGTCTGAAAAAAGGCTGATTTTGTGGAGGCTAAAAAGGGAAGATGTGAAGTTCCGTTTTGGGGTTTTTTCTGAAAGGGCTACAAGCATGGACGAACGATGGGTTTCGTGTCAATTTTTTGGGGGACACACATCAAGTTTTGGGGGTACTCTGGGTGTCTCATCCCCCCCTGGAAGAATTTTGAGCGTGGGACACTTAATTTCCTGCATTCTGGTGAATTTTTTAACGGACCAAATTGTGCCAAGTATTTTTTGTGAGTTCAAGAAAGTCACTCGAACAGGGGAAGCTTGGCAAAGTTAAAATGGTACGGTCCACTTTAGGGGGGGTGTCTGAAATAATCCGAAATATATATTTACAGTTAAGAAGGATGTAGATATGTTTGGACTGCGTTGGACTGTTATTTGGACCTTTTCTTGGGGAGTAGAAGATTTTTTTCAAATTTTTTGGGGGTCAGATTTAGCTCTTGAAGTGGACATATCAACCCCCCCCCCCCCCACTTACACATACACACACACACACACACACACACACACACACACACACACACACACACACACACACACACACACACACACACAAACTACACCTATGGCTAGAAGGATCCCGCACTGGACTATCAAGGAGATAAGAAGTTGATACTGATGAAGGAAGTGGATTTTCAGAATAAGAATTGAGGATTTAATGTCACACTCCAACCTGCACGGACTGACTTACAAAAAAAATATATGATTTAAAAAAATATGAAAGCACATCACGTCTTGTGATTCTGGGGCTGAAAAGACATTAAAAAGACTGTTTGAATTTCAACTTTAGACATTTAGTCGTACAGTTGAGGAAATGCAGACCACTCCAAATGTTCAGTGTCTCTCGTTCTACTATTTACAGGCATATGTTAGAGTAGAATGAACATTTTGGTTTTATACTATAAACTACTGACAACATTTTCTACCAAATTCCAATACATTTTTTCGTCATTAAAGAGCATGTTCAATGAGTAATGTAGTGATGAAGATTCAAGAAAAATCCAGACTGGTCTCATTATTATATCCAGAGCTGTATATTGTTTTAAATCTGTTGACGTGTGTTTGAAATATCTGCAAATTGTGGTTCAGGGTCGAGTTACCGTGATAACCGTTATTGATGCAAAAAAAAAATAATAATAAAAGAAATTAAACAGGCTACTGATCTGTTTCCCTTTAGGGCGCAAGAAATCATCTGATAACCAGTGTGTGTGGGTGTGTGTGTGTGTGTATGTGTGTGTGTGTGTGTGTGTGTGTATGTGTGTGTGTGTGTGTGTGTGTGTGTGTGTGTGTGTGTGTGTGTGTGTGTGTGTGTGTGTGTGTGTTTGTATGTGTTTCTATTTTTATGGGAACCAATTTTTCTTCGAAGTGAGGACATTTTGTCCGGTTCTCACTTTGGGACAGGCCTTTAAAGGGCTGTTTGAGGGTTAACACTAGGTTTTAAGGACAGGCCTTTAAAGGGCTGTTTGAGGGTTAACACTAGGTTTTAAGGACAGGCCTTTAAAGGGCTGTTTGAGGGTTAACACTAGGTTTTAAGGTTCAGGTATGAATTAGGTTTATGTTAGGGTTAGTGTAAGGGTTGGGGTTAGGCATTTAGTTTTGATGGTTAGGGTTAGGGTAAGGGGCTAGGGATTGCATTATGTCAATGAGTGTCTCCTCACGAGTAACGGCGTACAAATGTGTGTGTGTGTGTGTGTGTGTGTGTGTGTGTGTGTGTGTGTGTGTGTGTGTGTGTGTGTGTGTGTGTGTGTGTGTGTGTGTGTGTGTTCAAAAGGTTTTATCAGATAGAGTTGAAGCCCAGTTCCCAGACAGATT
>OX442351.1:35235843-35238343 GCA_949357725.1 Hyperoplus immaculatus
AGTAGGGCTTTTAGTATGAGTAGGACGTTAGTAGGGCTTTTAGTATGAGTAGGACGTTAGTAGAGCTTTTAGTATGAGTAGGACGTTAGTAGGGCTTTTAGTATGAGTAGGACGTCAGTAGGGCTTTTACTATGAGTAGGACGTGAGTAGGGCTTTTAGTATGAGTAGGACGTTAGTAGGGCTTTTAGTATGAGTAGGACGTTAATAGGGCTTTTAGTATGAGTAGGACGTTAGTAGGGCTTTTAGTATGAGTAGGACGTCAGTAGGGCTTTTACTATGAGTAGGACGTTAGTAGTGCTTTTAGTATGAGTAGAACGTTAGTAGGGCTTTTAGTATGAGTAGGACGTTAGTAGGGCTTTTAGTATGAGTAGGACGTGAGTAGGGCTTTCAGTATGAGTAGGACGTTAATAGGGCTTTTAGTATGAGTAGGACGTTAGTAGGGCTTGGGACGTTAGTAGGGCTTTTAGTATGAGTAGGACGTTAGTAGGGCTTTAGTATGAGTAGGACGTTAGTAGGGCTTTTAGTATGAGTAGGACGTCAGTAGGGCTTTTACTATGAGTAGGACGTTAGTAGTGCTTTTAGTATGAGTAGAACGTTAGTAGGGCTTTTAGTATGAGTAGGACGTTAGTAGGGCTTTTAGTATGAGTAGGACGTTAGTAGGGCTTTTAGTATGAGTAGGACGTCAGTAGGGCTTTTACTATGAGTAGGACGTTAGTAGTGCTTTTAGTATGAGTAGAACGTTAGTAGGGCTTTTAGTATGAGTAGGACGTTAGTAGGGCTTTTAGTATGAGTAGGACGTGAGTAGGGCTTTCAGTATGAGTAGGACGTTAATAGGGCTTTTAGTATGAGTAGGACGTTAGTAGGGCTTTTAGTATGAGTAGGACGTGAGTAGGGCTTTTAGTATGAGTAGGACGTGAGTAGGGCTTTTAGTATGAGTAGGACGTTAGTAGTGCTTTTAGTATGAGTAGGACGTGAGTAGGGCTTTTAGTATGAGTAGGACGTTAATAGGGCTTTTAGTATGAGTAGGACGTTAGTAGGGCTTGGGACGTTAGTAGGGCTTTTAGTATGAGTAGGACGTTAGTAGGGCTTTAGTATGAGTAGGACGTTAGTAGGGCTTTTAGTATGAGTAGGACGTCAGTAGGGCTTTTACTATGAGTAGGACGTTAGTAGTGCTTTTAGTATGAGTAGAACGTTAGTAGGGCTTTTAGTATGAGTAGGACGTTAGTAGGGCTTTTAGTATGAGTAGGACGTTAGTAGGGCTTTTAGTATGAGTAGGACGTCAGTAGGGCTTTTACTATGAGTAGGACGTTAGTAGTGCTTTTAGTATGAGTAGAACGTTAGTAGGGCTTTTAGTATGAGTAGGACGTGAGTAGGGCTTTTAGTATGAGTAGGACGTGAGTAGGGCTTTCAGTATGAGTAGGACGTTAATAGGGCTTTTAGTATGAGTAGGACGTTAGTAGGGCTTTTAGTATGAGTAGGACGTGAGTAGGGCTTTTAGTATGAGTAGGACGTGAGTAGGGCTTTCAGTATGAGTAGGACGTGAATAGGGCTTTTAGTATGAGTAGGACGTTAGTAGGGCTTGGGACGTTAGTAGGGCTTTTAGTATGAGTAGGACGTTAGTAGGGCTTTTAGTATGAGTAGGACGTCAGTAGGGCTTTTAGTATGAGTAAGACGTTAGTAGGGCTTTTAGTATGAGTAGGACGTTAGTAGGGCTTTTAGTATGAGTAGGACGTTAGTAGGGCTTTTAGTATGAGTAGGACGTGAGTAGGGCTTTCAGTATGAGTAGGACGTTAATAGGGCTTTTAGTATGAGTAGGACGTTAGTAGGGTTAGTAGGGATTTTAGTATGAGTAGGACGTTAGTAGGGCTTTTAGTATGAGTAGGACGTCAGTAGGGCTTTTACTATGAGTAGGACGTTAGTAGTGCTTTTAGTATGAGTAGAACGTTAGTAGGGCTTTTAGTATGAGTAGGACGTTAGTAGGGCTTTTAGTATGAGTAGGACGTTAGTAGGGCTTTTAGTATGAGTAGGACGTCAGTAGGGCTTTTACTATGAGTAGGACGTTAGTAGTGCTTTTAGTATGAATAGAACGTTAGTAGGGCTTTTAGTATGAGTAGGACGTTAATAGGGCTTTTAGTATGAGTAGGACGTTAGTAGGGCTTTTAGTATGAGTAGGACGTGAGTAGGGCTTTCAGTATGAGTAGGACGTTAATAGGGCTTTTAGTATGAGTAGGACGTTAGTAGGGCTTGGGACGTTAGTAGGGCTTTTAGTATGAGTAGGACGTCAGTAGGGCTTTTAGTATGAGTAAGACGTTAGTAGGGCTTTTAGTATGAGTAGGACGTTAGTAGGGCTTTTAGTATGAGTAGGACGTGAGTAGGGCTTTCAGTATGAGTAGGACGTTAATAGGGCTTTTAGTATGAGTAGGACGTTAGTAGGGTTAGTAGGGATTTTAGTATGAGTAGGACGTTAGTAGGGCTTTTAGTATGAGTAGGACGTCAGTAG
>OX442351.1:35251388-35256388 GCA_949357725.1 Hyperoplus immaculatus
CCTTTAGAATGATAACAGAAGCTACAGCGGCCTTCAAGGACAGGAACAATTCTAAATTTTAAACAATGCACCTGATGACATTCCAACTATGACACTTTCAGGATGGCGGCACGAGGCCTTGGTCCAAAATATGCAGAAATAAGGACATATATGAGACCCTTTCTAAGGGAAAAATAAATAATTAAAAAAAAAAATCAGCTATTATGCACTAAACTAAATGTACTTAAGGATATCATAATTACTTTCTACAAAATCTGCTTGGAAATAAAACCCAAAATTCTACACACTGCAGCTTTAAGAGATGCAAATGTGTACATAATTAGTCATTGATATTAGAGTGATTATTTTTTTCTCCAAATATCCCTGAAAAAATTGTACATACATAAAGTTATTGTTTTCATGTCAGTAATCAACTGGCAACGTTTCATTATGATATTTATAAGTTAAATATTTTACCCTGTTCAACTGAATATTGAATTTGAAACAATGTCTCAAGCCTTGCATATACAGCTCTGGAAAAAAAATAAGAAGAGACCAGTCTGGAAAATGTTTTTGGGGGGAATTTGGTAGAAATGTTGTCAGTAGTTTATATTATAAAACCAAAATGTTCATTCTACTCAAAAGTATGCTTATAAATAGTAAAACCAAAACGAGAGACACTGAACATTTGGAGTGGTCTCTTCATTTTTTCCAGAGCTGTAAGAGTTTTCCTCCACCAGAAGAGGGCGCTGTGGCCACACATTAAAACTGCTAACAGGCTGAATATTATGCGTTCCAAATCACATACTTTTTCTGTTTACTACACTACATGCTAAAGTACAGAAGAGTTTTAGTCTTTTTACTACACTACATACTAAAGTACAGAAGAGTTTTAGTCTTTTTACTACACTACATACTAAAGTACAGAAGAGTTTTAGTCTTTTTACTACACTACATACTAAAGTACAGAAGAGTTTTAGTCTTTTTACTACGGTACATACTAAAGCACAGAAGAGTTTTAGTCTTTTTACTACACTACATACTAAAGTACAGAAGAGTTTTAGTCTTTTTACTACACTACATACTAAAGTACAGAAGAGTTTTAGTCTTTTTACTACACTACATACTAAAGTACAGAAGAGTTTTAGTCTTTTTACTACACTACATACTAAAGTACAGAAGAGTTTTAGTCTTTTTACTACACTACATACTAAAGCACAGAAGAGTTTTAGTCTTTTTACTACACTACATACTAAAGTACAGAAGAGTTTTAGTCTGTTTACTACACTACATACTAAAGTACAGAAGAGTTTTAGTCTTTTTACTACACTACATACTAAAGTACAGAAGAGTTTTAGTCTTTTTACTACACTACATACTAAAGTACAGAAGAGTTTTAGTCTTTTTACTACACTACATACTAAAGTACAGAAGAGTTTTAGTCTTTTTACTACACTACATACTAAAGTACAGAAGAGTTTTAGTCTTTTTACTACACTACATACTAAAGTACAGAAGAGTTTTAGTCTTTTTACTACGGTACATACTAAAGCACAGAAGAGTTTTAGTCTTTTTACTACACTACATACTAAAGTACAGAAGAGTTTTAGTCTTTTTACTACACTACATACTAAAGTACAGAAGAGTTTTAGTCTGTTTACTACACTACATACTAAAGTACAGAAGAGTTTTAGGGCCACAGACAGGAGAGAAAGAAAATCAGATAAGGAAGAGATTTTTTTCATTATGTCGAGAAATGTCAAGAATAAAGACGAATACTCCAAAATGCTATTGGAGTTACTGCGGCATTTATGTATTTTCAGCATACTACAATTGACGTGCATGTATTGGGACATCCTAAATCTTTTCCAGGCATACTAAATAGTAGGGAAGTACGGGGATTGGAACGCAGGGTAACTCTCCCTTGCTGCGGGGTTTGGTTTGTATGGATGCCAGGATTTTCCGCAAGTAAAAAAAACTTCTTGATAAAATATATATATATATCCCCATGGTAAGTCAAAATGATTATTTATAGTGGCCCAAGTGGAAAGACATTCCAACCTGTTTCCTTGAATATGCCGAAAAAATTACCTTTTTTTTTCGAATCTCCGGCCAACTCCTGTAAACGCTTTAAAAAAATAAGGAAACGTATTGTATAACATAATAAATAATTAAACACATTCTATCATGGTGCAATAACAGGTAATTAACCTGCATTACATCACGGGGCTGATATTAAATGTCAGTCTGCCATCATCACACACACACACACACACACATACATACACACACACACACACTCTCACACGCACACACTCTCTCACAAACACTCTCTCTCACACACACACACACACACACACACACAGATAGAGACACACACACACTCTCTCACAAACACTCTCTCTCACACACACACACACACACACACAGATAGAGACACACACACACAAACGCGCGCACACACACACACAAACATACTCATGCAAAGGCAGGGACACACACACACACTCTCTCACACAGACACATACACACTCTCTCTCACACACACACAAACACTCTCTCCCTCACTCACACACACAGACACATACTCTCACACACACACAGACACTCTCTCTCTCACACACACATACACTCACACACACACGCTCTCTCTCTCACACACACACATTTGCCCACACAGAGTAATCTAACACCTTCTGGCTTCTCGCTCAAAGCTAAAAATACCTCCGGTGATATGGACGCTCCATCTGATACGGTCCCTCACCGTCTCACTGTCTGCACGCGCATGAAAAACTAACACACTGAAACACATCTTCATCAAGTTATCACTGACTCCATCACACACACACACACACACACACACTCACTCATTCACTCACACACTCACTCACTCACTCACTCACACACTCACTCACTCACTCACTCACTCACTCACTCACTCACACACACACGCACACACACACAGATAGAGACACACACATGCATCATGCTGTCTACTAAAGAAGGGACTCTTTTATAAAGGTGGAGTCAGTGATTCTGGAGAACGCTTGTTGTCAAAATCACTTTTTTTTGTCAAAATCAGTGAATATCTCCTCACGATCCACATGCAACATACCAGTTTACAGAGCCTAGGTTGTGTATCAACACTGTTTTTTTTTGTTGAGCGCACACACAGTACAGACAGATCATGAGGAGATATTCACTGATTTTGACAAAAAGTGATTCTGACAACAAGCGTTCTCCTTTAAATGTGAAATAAAAGACTGACTCTGGGCGAAGAAATCAGAGAAATTAAAGTTTATTTCAATCAATGTAAATAAATATTTCATTCATAAACCAACAGAGTGAAAATAATAATAATAAAACATTTGATATTTTTCTATTTGCCTCTGTTGTGTGACACTGTGTAACAGCTGGAGAAGTTTTAAAATATTATTAGATAAAACCTGGTTTTCTCAAATTGTATGTGATGTTTGAGAGACAGAGTGTGTGTGTGTGTGTGTGTGTGTGGGAGAGAGAGTTTGTGTGTGTTTGTGTGGGAGAGAGAGAGAGTGTGTGCGTGGGAGAGAGTTTGTGTGTGGGAGAGAGAGTTTGTGTGTGTGTGTGTGTGGGAGAGAGAGTTTGTGTGTGTTTGTGTGGGAGAGAGAGTTTGTGTGTGTTTGTGTGGGGGAGAGAGTTTGTGTGTGTTTGTGTGGGAGAGAGAGACATTGTGTGTGTGGGAGAGAGAGTTTGTGTGTGTGTGTGTGTGTAGGAGAGAGTGAGTTTGTGTGTGTGTGTGTGTGGGAGAGAGTTTGTGTGTGTTTGTGTGTGAGAGAGAGAGTTTATGAGTGAGTAGTGTGTTTACGCGTATGTGAGTAAGTATGTGTGACAGTGTTTTTGTGTGGTTATGAATATGTGTGTGTGTGTGTGTGTCTGTGTGTGTTTCAAGTTTGCTTGTTTTTGAAATGGAAAAATCACAATTTTTTTCTACTACATGTCATTATGTTTAAATAGGGATTATATCAACATACCAATACAGTGTTATAGACAGTTTGTAAAATGTGTTCAACTCTTAATATTTATAGATAGCATATCTGAGAGAGCTTTAAATACAACGCTCACTCGCTCACTCACTCACTCTCTCACTCACACACACACACTCACTCACTCACTCGCTCACTCTCACACTCACTCACTCTCTCTCTCTTACACTCACTCTCACACTCACTCACTCTCTCTCACACTCACTCACTCACTCACTCACGAATATACATTCAGAAATACAGTACATTTTATAAATACGGTTTTGGGTTTTACATATTCAAACATATTAACATCTTTATATATATAATTATATATAATCAAAACAGACACACATCCATATATACGGATAGCAAATGTCTTATTTTTGGGTAACATACAGTAGTTGTGAATGTCCCAAATTTCGCTGATGGTCTATTTGAATTCAGATGAAAAATAAATAAATAAAAAATTCAAGGCCCCCCCCCCCCCATAGAGTCTCAGTCCTCTTCACAGCAGACCCGGGTTAGAATCCAGCCCGGGTCGTTCTCTGCATGTCATTCCCCTCTCTCTGACCCATTTCACCACCTGTCTCTCTAAAACTGTCTAACAATAAAAGCAAAAATACCCCCCAAAATAAAAAATAAAAAATGCTTTGGAATAAGTTGAATTCCCCAAAGGCATCAGAAGATGACATATTGCTTTGTGTATTATTGATGTGTACAAAACAATGTGTAGAAACCAGTATGTTTAAAGGTGCTCCGAGGAACTTTCAGATTGTGTTCATTCTAGCGCCCCCTTTGGACTAAAAGCGGTAGTGTTTTTACTACGCCAGCTGTTGTTCCTGGGTGAGCGTGTAGCCGTATACCCATGACAAAGGCATTAAGAAAAACTACATTAAAAAATAGCATTATTTTGCACTGATAGTCTTGTTTGCTGTTAACATGTAATCTATGATCATCAGAGGAAAAATGAGACTGTTTCAGATATATTGAAAAGTTCCTCGTAGATACTTTAATTTA
>OX442351.1:35273888-35291388 GCA_949357725.1 Hyperoplus immaculatus
GCATTAGTTGACTGCCATAAAAAAGGGAACTGAAAGTGCTTGTGGGCGATAGAAGATGCTACACGCAATATTAGTTTCCTGTTAATGAGGAAGCATATGGTGATAACATCGAATAATTACAAAAAAAAAAATTCAACACATCCTTTGTGCCGTGCGTAAGCAATATCCAGAAGCTCAGGCCAATCTGATATACGAGCCACAGGAACACACACACACAGACACACACACACAGACATACGTTTCTTGCTTTATAGATAGATAGATTAGTCAGACACACAATTGATCGCTACAGGAGGCAAATCTCTCTGCATCTCTCAAGAAGAGTAAGAATGTTCTACACTTCCTTGTATTTTGAAGAAGATTATATTCTCAAGATTGTAATACAATTTAAGAAAAGGTTAGGATTGATAATTATACTATTTCATTAAACATTTAAACTGCTTATTGCTGCTTGTCCATAAAAAGTACATACGGTACTGTAAACTCTTGTGAGGCATGCCCTAATAGGCCTAATAGTATTCTTTATAGCAATTTTAAAGGAATGCTGGAAACAAGAACAGTATGTTTCAAAGTCATGTGCATAGCTGAAGGGTCCATTGGTCGCTTTATGAGTCTAGAAATCAAGATGTGGCACTTTGATTACTTTTACTGAACAACAACATTTAGGAAAGTGTTGTTTAAAAGGCCAGTGCAGATACTGGCACGATGGAAGTGAAGAACGCTGCATTAAGATTAAGTGCAACAGCCTATTGTCTTTAAAACTCTGTACAATTACAACTGACTTATCATTTGGTTGATTTCAGGAGTTGCATTTTCTTGCAATGCGATAATGGCTTTAGTGACACAATTAAATGAGCAACTGACAGATAAAGGTAGTATCCGAATGAGGACGTCGACACTAAACATGATAGAGATAGAGTCATTTTAAAACTCATGTTTTTACATTTGGCTGTGCCACTGCTGTAATAATCCTCAGTTTTTAGACTTCATTTGCTAGCATCTGCAGATTAACCATGCAAACCTGCAATGATGCATGTCGTCTTACATTATAAATAGGTGAATACATATTTAGTAAAAATATGAAAGATGAAATTGTTTAAGTGGAGCACTCTTTTCTGGCAGAAGGATACCAGGGAGAGATTAAATGAAGCGGTAAACAGCAGTTGGAGCAGTCATTAACAGGTTACATTTTTTCAGACATGAAGCTTATTGATGACCCTTGTTTCAAATGCATTTAGATGATCACAAATGCAAGAGACATGTCATGGGTGTTCAAACAAAGGTTTCATGTCTGCTAGGAGGTTGTTTGCTTTGTATGATCATTCCATTTTGAATATTACAATTGAACTCTGTCTAGTGCCTGTGTGCCAACTGTAAATGGAATTGTTATTGTCCTTGGATTTTCCAGCCATGTCATATAAGAAGGCACCAGTACCTGCATAACTCAGTGTTAAAGGGGACATATTATGCAAAATCTCGGTTTTAAAGATGTATTTCCAAGGTCTACTAGAAAAGGTTTTCTTGGTTTATTGTTCAAAAAACCCAATAGTTTTCTACCATTTCCCATTTCTTCATCGCCTTTTCCAGCCTTCTCTGCCCTCTATCTCAAAAGGTAGGTTTTGACAGCTTACCCCCCTTCGCAAGAATACTAGTCTGCTCTGACTGGTCAGATCTACATGGGCGTGCATGCACCGCCCTGCTCATTTACTCTATACCTACCTACATGGGCATGGCACACGCCCAGCTGTCAGTTTTGTTTACTTTTGGCCAATGCAGCATGGACACCAATGTAAACATGTTTAGCTTCATTTCTACCACAAATATCGGCACACTAACCAGTTCTAAACTAAAAGATGTACAACTGAACCTGTTCAGACAGGAGTCTGAGCTGAAAACTGTGAAAATGGCATCAAGATTTCTGATTTCCCTGACATTATCCTCAGGTAAATACTGTTTAATTATGTCACAGTCAATAACATAATTTGAGCTAAGTAGTTATGCATAAACTCTCTAAACTGGTAACATACACCCTGTTTTACGTTTGTCTTTACAGGTCTGTGGAATGATCTACAGCCCAGTGGAGTGAAACAGCTTTGGTTGTGAACCGATACTGAGTTGGCATGTAAAAATGTACAGTAACCATGATGGAAAAGAATGTATCCTGAATCATGTCAAGATTCACTGGAAAGGCATTATCTTTTGTAAAATGTATGGTTGAAATAATTATGCTTTAGGTTTGTCAGAGCTGCAAATTATCTGACAACATTTCAATATCTAGTAGATAATGTATCATTTGTATTGTGATCACTCATTCATAATAAAGTTTTACCGTTAAAAAATGTATTGTGTTGCTTACTGTCACTGTTTGCTACCTGTAGTAAAGGATTACTTGAAACTCACATTTTCATCTCGCTGAAGATTTTCTCTGATAAAACAGTATCATTACATTTTAAAAAGACCAAAAACATCCTTAAAAATAAAGCAGTTTATTCATAGCCAGTGGAATGAAAATATGAAGTGTACATATCAAACAGAAGCAAAGCCATAACTTTTATGTAACTGTCCAGTCGTTGTTGGGCCCTGAAGAAGACCACCTGTCCCCCCCCAGTGAACACATCCTCCTCTGAAGGAACGGATAGTGTGACGGTCTTGGTGGCTCTGTCCGGCTCCATCAGGTCACTCAGACACCTGTAAAACATGGCACATTCAATGTTACATCATGTAGCCTAGCTGACATGTATAGGCCTACATCATACATCTGTTATGGCAAAGCTACAACAAATTCAGTACATGCAGTATATGCTCGATAAACAACAAGTTCTGAGTGATACTGTGTGCTTTTTGAAATATAATGGACAGGAAACAAACACCAGCAGAGACAACTTACAGTATTCCTGTCTATGTACATTACACTGGAGATCATGTAATAGGCCTACTGCTGCTTGTACTACAGGTTTATTTTGCTTAAAAAAAACGGCACTTTGTCCCGCATTCTCCCGCACAAACGTAGTCTTTGTCCCACATCTGGTGAATTGGGATCTGGTCACCCTAACTACACACGGTCCGCAGACTTATTGCGGTGTGTACTTGAGCTATACAATCAGACAGCTAGCAGGTAGCAGGATGAAGCTATTAAAAAAAATACTCTTCAGTTTCCAACACACCCTACAGTTTCACCGTCTGTTTTTCACTCAGGGGCTGTCACGGCAGGACTAACGTGAGCTCACAAAAGAGCCAAATAACAGTCACAGCAAAAGACTCACAGCTCTAACCGTTAGCATAAAGCTAACGGTAAAGCTAGCGGGCGCTAATGCTAACGACTAAACCCGCATTCTCTCATTTCAGTCGGTGTTGGTTATTATAGGAGGGATAAAATAAAGCACATTACAGACATTGAACTAACAAACGGACAGAATTATTTTTAAAATAGGACTACTTACATTTCGGACGGATGGTGTCTCTCAGTCTTCCTGGCACAGTCTCCTCCACACTCCAGTAAAAACGCTTTGATCAAACAGATTGCAAACCTTTGCTGGAGATAGCCTAACAAAAAATGAAGTAAATCCATTCAGCCCTAGTGTGCTTCGAGGCTGGGGTGTGATGGTAGCTTGAGGTTGAGCTCACACTGCAGCTTGCTTCTCCTCTGTTGTTGCATGAGCGAGTGGAGGCTCAGCCAGGTGTGTGTGGTTACCAACGGGGCGTCTTGATTGGCCAATCAACTGCCGAGTTTCTGGTGAGCTTTCCCGTGGGAGTATTTATGATAATGAAAACCGACCGATTTCGTCATCAGTCGGTGTTTTTTGGAAGAAACCTTCAAATCCCCCCTTTTTCGAAATAAATGTCCCAGAAGAAACTGACATATTTGTCTTTTTGAAGCTTGTGTGTGCTGGTAGGGACGCCAATAACCTAAACAGTGTGCCCAAACACCGGCAATGTTTGGTTTTTCATAATATGTCCCCTTTAACTGTTTCCACTGCACCTGCTCATGATCACACTCCCTATTCTCACAACTTGCAACTACTGTACTCCAACTACCACAGCATGGTAAGTCTTATCCTGACACATACAATATATGTTGTGCTAATTTCTGTAGCCTTGAACCTAGATTAGTTTTACTGAATTTGTTATTGAAGTTCTATCATCACTAACACAGTTTCCTCCCCACCTCTTGTATTCCCCTATTCCCCTCCCTAACCCCTTCATTCTATGTTCTACCCTTCTCTCCTCTCCTCTCCTCTCCTCTTCTCTCCTCTCCTCTCCTCTCCTCTCCTCTCCTCTTCTCTTCTCTTCTCTCCTCTCCTCTCCTCTTCTCTCCTCTCCTCTCCTCTCCTCTCCTCTCCTCTCCTCTCCTCTCCTCTGAATGAGTTCAATTGTACATTAATGGACACCATCCTGGAGAGGTACTACCTGTCACCGTTTTATGGCATAGAGTTCTGCATTGGTTTCCCTGGCAACCTTTTGGTTGTTCTTGGTTACATTTTTCTTTTGCCGAAGTGGCAGAGTTGCAATATTTACCTCTTCAGCCTGGCAGTCTCCGACCTCCTTTTCCTCTGCACTTTGCCACGCCTCTCGTATCTCTATGCAAATAACCAAGCACTGAGCAGTCCCTTTGCTTGTGTTCTCAACCGATATATCTTGCATGTGAATCTATACTCTTCCATCCTCTTCATGGTTTGGCTAAGCATGGACCGCTTCCTGCTCATTAAATATCCAACCCGTAACCATCTCCTGCTGAAGCCACGGGCAGCCCTGGTCGTGACAGGGCTGAGCTGGCTAGCTGTCAATGTGGAAGTTTCTCCCATGATAGCACTGATGGTCCATGATTTGAAAAGTGGAAACTGGAGTCGCTGCCAGGATTTTGCCAGCCTCAAAGGATGGGATAATCCTTTGGGCTACAGCCTGGGGCTAACCTTGTCTGGTTACATTCTCCCTCTGCTTGGACTGTGTGTTTTCTCCTATCAAATTGCACATCTGCTCCGTGTCCAGGAAAGGTCTATGCAGCGCAAGACAAAATCCTTCAAGCGTCCTCTTAGGGTTGTTGCATCAGCTGCAGCCATGTTTCTGGTTCTCTATACTCCCTACCATGTGCTAAGAAATGTAAGAATAGCATCTGGAGAGCTCCAGTCAGGGCTTCAGCTGTGTACAAGGAAGGGAATAGTACATCTGTACACCTTGAGCCGCCCGTTTGCCTTCTTGCACAGTGTCATCAACCCTGTCTTCTACTTCCTCATGGGTGATAAATTCAGAGAGCTCTTAATGGCTAAGTTCAGAAAGCTTGTTAGAAAGAAAGAGCGGCGAGGAGAACCGGTCTGACATAGGTCAACACATACATCCACAGGTGAATCAGCTTACATATTGTATTTTGTTTAAAGTTTAGTTGAGATTTTTTTTTTTAAATAATACCTCACATACAGTATTGTGTGAATAGGTTGTTGTTTAAATTTGTGTCTGCATAATTATATGTATGTGTGGTGTCATGATGGAGATGCATGTGTGTCATATACAGCATGCTTACTATTTTTGGTCAGCATTGTATTTTATTACCTTTTTATGTGCTACAATTAACTGAACTGCTACTTACATTGATATTGGAAGTTTAAGGATATGTGAGAAAATAAATATATTTTGAAATATATGTTTTTCAAAAGATTGTGCCGAGGTATTTCTTCTTCTGTGTGACTCGAACATTTAGTTTGGTGTGTTTGTGTGTGTGTGTGTGTGTGTGTGTGTGTGTGTGTGTGTGTGTGAAACCCCGTTTGTGAGTGTGTAGGTATATTTGTATGTAGGTGTGTTTGTGTGTGTGTGTGTATGTAGGTATGTCTGTGTGTGTGTTTGTATGTAGGTGTGCTTGTGTGTGTTTATGTAGGTGTCTGTGTGTGTGTGTGTGTGCGTATCTGCGGTCAGTGTGTTTGTGTGTGTGTGTGAAACCCCGTTTGTGAGTGTGTAGGTGTATTTGTATGTAGGTGTGTTTGTGTGTGTGTATGTAGGTATGTCTGTGTGTGTGTTTGTATGTAGGTGTGCTTGTGTGTGTTTATGTAGGTGTCTGTGTGTGTGTGTATGCGTATCTGCGGTCAGTGTGTGTGTGTGTGCGTATCTGCGGTCAGTGTGTGTGTGTGTGTGTGTGTGTGTGTGTGTGTGTGAAACCCCGTTTGAGAGTGTGGGTGTATTTGTATGTAGGTGTGTTTGTGTGTGTGTATGTAGGTATGTCTGTGTGTGTGTTTGTATGTAGGTGTGCTTGTGTGTGTTTATGTAGGTGTCTGTGTGTGTGTGTGTGCGTATCTGCGGTCAGTGTGTGTGTGTGTGTGTGTGTGTGTGTGTGTGTGTGAAACCCGTTTGTGAGTGTGTAGTTGTATTTGTATGTAGGTGTGTTTGTGTGTGTGTATGTAGGTATGTCTGTGTGTGTGTTTGTATGTAGGTGTGCTTGTGTGTGTGTTTGTAGGTATGTCTGTGTGTGTGTGTGTGTGTGTGTGTGTGTGTGTGTGTGTGTGTGTGTGTGTGTGTGTGCGTATCTGCGGTCAGTGTGTGTGTGTGTGTGTGTGTGTGTAAACCCTGTTTGTGAGTGTGTAGGTGTATTTGTATGTAGGTGTGTTTGTGTGTGTGTATGTAGGTATGTCTGTGTGTGTGTTTGTATGTAGGTATGCTTGTGTGTGTTTATGTAGGTGTCTGTGTGTGTGTGTGTGTGCGTATCTGCGGTCAGTGTGTGTGTGTGTGTGTGTGTGTGTGTGTGTGTGAAACCCGTTTGTGAGTGTGTAGTTGTATTTGTATGTAGGTGTGTTTGTGTGTGTGTATGTAGGTATGTCTGTGTGTGTGTTTGTATGTAGGTGTGCTTGTGTGTGTGTTTGTAGGTATGTCTGTGTGTGTGTGTGTGTGTGTGTGTGTGTGCGTATCTGCGGTCAGTGTGTGTGTGTGTGTGTGTAAACCCTGTTTGTGAGTGTGTAGGTGTATTTGTATGTAGGTGTGTTTGTGTGTGTGTATGTAGGTGTGTGTGTGTGTGTGTATCTTCGGTCAGTGTGTGTGTGTGTGAGTGTGAGTGTGTGTGAAACCCCCTCTGAGATGTTTCAAGGTCTCACGAGCAGCATGCAGGATGAGTTGCTAATGATGAAAGCTAAGCGTCTGAGGCTGCTGCTTCTTTATAGCAGGAGAACAGGAGAGCGCTCGGAGCGACATGTAGAGACACAATCTATAAAAACTCAGAGTTCAAATGAAAGACAGACACACACACACACACCCACACACACACAAACTTACACAGGCGTACACACACACACACACACACACACACACACACACACACACACATGAAAGACAGACGATCACACAGGTTGTATAAGCGCTAGGTTTATAATGAGGGAAAACCTCCTGGGAAAACTAATGCTGCTTAGGAGCTGGAGCTAAAGAGATGGGCCTTAAATGCTGCCTGCTGAATACTTAAAGGAATACTTCACCCATACGGTACCGGCGTTCTATCATTATAAAATCACTATTATAATATAATAAATGAGGTTTTTCTTCCCTCAGTCTTCCCGTGGCCCAGCTGTCCTGTTAATCCTAACCCTACATTTTACCATGTGTGATGTCACATCAGGAAAATGTAGGGTTAGGCAGTGAGACCATAAAATTCTCTTTCTGCCTTTTTCTCAGGCTAGGATGAACCGATTTCTAAAAATGTTTGCACATTTATACTACATAGGATCTCAGAGTTCAATACACCTTCATATTTCCACCGGTGAAGTAGGGCTTTAAATGCTGCCTGCAAAATACTTAACCATCAACTACTTGGCTTCAAATCTGAAACTTCTCTAAATGATTTAAGGGTTCTTTTACACCTGCTTTGTAAAAACTCGGGTTCTTTTCCACATTTGCTGTTGTTCCTTTGTTAAGGTGAGACAACAGCAATCACAGAGAATGCTTGTTGTCAAATTCACTTTGTCACAATCAGTGAATATCTCCTCATGATCTGCTACCTGTCTGTACTGTGTGTGTGCTGACCAAAAAGTCAGTGTTAATACACAGCCTAGGCTCTGTAAACAAGCATCTAGTTAGGTACGGCGGGCCCCAAACTTTTGATATATTTAGTTTCAAAATGGCCGTGTATTAACACTGGATTTTTTTTCAGCTCACACACAATATGGACAAATTGTGGATTGTGAGGAGATATTCACTGAACAAGCATCAAATCAAATCAAATGAGTTTTATTTGTATAGCCCAAAATCACAAATACATTTGTCTCAGTGGGCTTTACATCTCATACAATATGATACAATATGATACAATATGACATCCTGCCCTTACACCCTTAGCTCGGCTGAGAACAAACTCCCAGTGACTCAACCTTTAAACTGCGCGTAAACACATGTGAACAGAAGCAGCTTGGCCCTGGGTGAGAAATGGAACTAACAGAAGCAATTTGGAGTATACAGTAACTCATACTCAATGCTACTAGAAGCAGCAGAGATGGTGTGGTGAACTGACCTGTGCGCTGTGTGTGATGGCGTCTGCCTGCAGGGGCTTCAGGTCACTCAGGACGTCAGTTGGTTTCCTCTCACACGGGTCACACACTCCTGGACCTCCTGCAAAGAGAGAGACACCTCATCAGAGTTTCAATCTATCTATCTATCTATCTATCTATCTATCTATCTATCTATCTATCTATCTATCTATCTATCTATCTATCTATCTATCTATCTATCTATCTATCTATCCATCCATCCATCAATCCATCCATCACTCCCTCCCTCTCTGCCTCCCTCCCTCCATCCGTCTATCCATCCCTCCTTCCCTCCCTCCCTCCATCCATCCATCCATCCATCCATCTACACACACACTATGAACTGCATTTCATTATAACTAATTATCCGTCCCCTGCTGTGGACAGTGAACGCAGCACTGAATCATTGAGGGCCCACTCACACTAGTGCCATTTGCCTGTTCCGTGCTCAGCACGATTCCCCCGCCTCCCCACTCCCCCCGCTGGCCCGTGCTCACACTGCTTGTGGCCTGGGCACACTTGCACCTTGCCTACGTCACCGTGCGCGTTTAGGATTTGGAGCGTAGTCTACTTGTAGGCTATACGACTGTTTGTGAATATTTTCATCCGGCCAAATTTGCATCAAATATTCCACTTCCACATTAGAGCAACGAGAATCCTTAAGCTAAGCTATTGTTTTTTTTTAATGTAGCCTTGACGTAATAGGTCGCGGTGGACAGTCTCATATTTGTGCAGCACGCTGTTTATTATAACAGCCCGTCATCAGACCATACGTACCGGATGGTTTTATACACATCGATCGCTCCATCAAATCCAAGTCAGAACTTTTTGTATGGGCAGAGATCGTTTTTTTAAGTGTCTTTATAAAGTTTCTTGTTAGTGTAGGCTACTGTTTCTTTATCACCGGACCGCGGTGTGTTATTTTGGGTTCGTCTCCACCGCCATGCGTAAAGGCAGTTATGAAAGCTGACGGGAGGAAAAAGAAAAAAAATCATCTGACGAACGTGAGTAAACACGAAAACCTTTTTGCTTTGCTTTCTGAGCTGACCTATTTAGCTCTCTCCCTCTTTTATTAGCCCACACCTAGGCCTACACACACGTTAATTCTCACACATTATAGCTACAAGTCCAAGTGGTGGGCAATTCTGGTGCCGACTAGTAAGGCAGCGGACGTTAACGGACTATGCATCCTTAATAAATTCACGTCAGGAACGCCGCCTGTGCGCTTGCTTGTGCGCGTGTCATCTCATTAGCATCTGTACTTTGGCCACGGCACACCTCTCCCAGGTGTGCCGTGGCCAAGGGGCTGTTCCGTGCTGGAATACAAGTTGGCGTGGTCACACTAGCCAAACGTTCTAGACTTTAGTATGCTAATGAGCTTTGGGCCGCGGCCGCGGCCCTAGTGTGAGTGGCCCCTAATGTTCAAGAGGCCTTCAGGGACCGAGGGAAATACCAGAGCCTAAATGTTTAAACACCCAATGACTTCATCACAACAGCTCACACAAGGGAGCGAGAGAGAGAGAGAGAGAGATAGACAGACAGACAGACAGACAGACAGACAGACAGACAGACAGACAGATAGATAGATAGATAGATAGATAGATAGATAGATAGATAGATAGACAGACAGACAGACAGACAGACAGACAGACAGACAGATAGACAGATAGATAGATAGACAGACAGACAGACAGACAGACAGACAGACAGACAGACAGACAGACAGACAGACAGACAGACAGACAGAAAGAGAGAGAGAGAGAAAGGTGGAAGAAAAAAATCTACCCTAAGAACACCAAAAAAAACGTTTTGTTCACATGGACAGCCTTAGGATATAATAAGAAATAATTCATGACATACGCACGTTGAACCCCTACAAGATTCCCCGGCTCATCCTCCACTGTGCATTAACATCATAATGCACTGAAGATAACTCAGTCACTAAGAGTACGTCGGCCTACATTCACATTTATTATTGCAATAACTCAGTCATAAAAGGATTTTTTTCATCACTAGTTGGCAATACATATTTTTGCAGTGGCCTTATTTCATAAAATAAAAAAAAGCGCTGTTCTAAGAAAAACTCACACGACTATTGAATTTATTCTAAAGCTGTAACCTTATAATAATGGATTGGATTTATATAGCGCTTTTCTAGGCACTCAACGCGCTTTCCAGGGTTCCAGGTTCCTTTCATTCACACACAGTCATACCGGTGGTGGAAGCGTGGCTGCCATTCAGCGCATACGGCCCCTCCGACCACCACCTCAAACACACAGCAGTCACACACATTCACACCAGGCAAGGTGGGTGAAGTGTGTTGCCCAAGGACACAACAACCATGACACAAGTGGCAGGGCGGGGATTGAACCGCCAACCCTTCGATCGTTTGCCGACCCGCTCTACCACCTGAGCTACAGTCGACCCAGATAGATAAATAGATAGATAGATAGATAGACAGACAGACAGACAGACAGACAGACAGACAGACAGACTGACCTGGCATTAGAATCCCTGAGGCGAGACACTCCATGACTCGTCTGAGCGCCTCCCCGGGGCCCAGTGGTCGGTTACAGGTTGCTAAGGCCTTCTCACAGAGCAGCTCCAGAGGCTGGACACAACAGGACAATACAAATACATCTGTTATAGTTAGACAGTTTAGCACACAGACAGACAGACAGACAGACAGACAGACAGACAGACACACACACACACACACACAGACTCTCACTCTCACACACACAGACAGACAGACAGACAGACGGACAGCATAAGACAAAATCATCATGGCAAACTGTCTACTTAAAACCTCAAAAACTGGCTGCATTTATAGAATAAGTTAGAGTTGAGCACACAGACACACACACACACACACACACACACACACACACACACACATACAAACAAACACAAACAAACACACACACACACACACACCAGTCTTAAAGGTGGAGTCAGTGATTCTGGAGAATGCTGGTTGTTAAAATCACTTTTTTTTGTCAAAATCAGTCACGATCCACCACCTGTATTTTGTGTGCACTGAAAAGCAATACACAGCCTAGGCTCTGTAAACTGGTATGTAGAAACAGGGAGCCAACTTAGTTAGCAACATGCCCGTTTACAGAGCCTAGGCTGTGTATTAATGCTGGATTATTTTTCACACCACACACAGTACAGACAGGTAGCAGATTGTGAGGAGATATTCACTGATTTTGACAAAAAGTGATTTTGACAACAAGCGTTCTCCAGAATCACTGACTACACCTTTAGAGCATAAGACTCATACAATTTGACTAAAAGCAAAACAATTTCAGACACAAGGCCATTCAAAGTAGCCTGGTGCTACCAGACCATCGTACTTCATTTCATTTGTACAGAAGGTCTGGCAGTGCTGTAATTGGAAAACGTTCACTCATGGAGGCGGGTGTCTGTTAAAGTTTAAAACTATTGGATCTGCCCAGTGCCACTCTGGATTAGCCAACCAATCGCATAACGTTTGGTCGTCCCGTGTGTCATGAGCCGGCTTCTGGCAACTGAAACTGGAGCGCGACTTCGACGTCATCGTTCTCAGCCACTCGCTCTGTTCGCTGATTGGACCGGCTGTCGAATCTCCGGCAAAACTGGGAAATGGGCTGTACACCCAGACTGACTACTGAAGGGAAAATAAAATTTGGCCGGAAGTAGGCGGGCGGGCGGAGCCAGGAAGTAGGCGGGCGGGCGGAGCCAGGAAGTAGGCGGGCGGGCGGAGCCAGGAAGTAGGCGGGCGGGCGGAGCCAGGAAGTAGGCGGGCGGGCGGAGCCAGGCTACATTCAAAGTGCTTTACAGGGGCAAATTTAAAAGATATCAAGTATAAAATACACATTAGAAAAGCAAATTAAAAATATAAAATATGACATATGACTAAATATGACATGTTGAAGTTGCCGTAGTGATAGTGTGTTGATCACCTGACACCTACCCATCCTCTGATTGGCTGCCACACCGCCAGTCTGTTGCACATGTCTCTGAAAATCCTCAAGACCACCACGCAGGACTTAAGATCTGTGACTCTGGCCTGAGGGGGACAGACAGACAGACAGACAGACAGACAGACAGACAGACAGACAGACAGACAGACAGACAGACAGACAGACAGATAGATAGATAGATAGATAGATAGATAGATAGATAGATAGATAGATAGATAGATAGATAGATAGGCAGGCAGGCAGGCAGACAGGCAGGCAGGCAGGCAGGCAGACAGACAGACAGACAGACAGACAGGCAGGCAGACAGGCAGGCAGACAAACAGACAGACAGGCAGATAGACAGCCAGATAGTTGGACACAGACAGACACAAACAGAGACAGACAGACAGACAGACAGACAGACAGACAGACAGACAGACAGACAGACAGACAGACAGATAGACAGACAGATAGTTGGACACAGACAGACACAAACAGAGACAGACAGACAGACAGACAGACAGACAGACAGACAGACAGACAGACAGGATTTAGTGACAGTATAACTCACAACCTCAAAATCTGGATGCATTTATATAATAAGTTGAAGTCAAAATGATTAAAGGTGAAGCACAATGGTTTTAAGACACATTAAACCAAGGCACAAAACTTACATAAATAGCGATAGAACACTTGTTTGGTTGACACTTAGACGTTGCACACAAAAGTTACTGATTAACCATCCAAAATTGTATTCATTGTCTATTTACTTTAGAGTAAAATAATTGAGCTGTTCATTTATTAATAACAGAAGTAGTTTTCTGGGCGACAGAAAAAAAGTACTTTAAAAAAGTTATAAGAAAGCGTGTTTTTCAAAACCTGATTTATTCGAATGTTACATTGAATATTCATGTTAGATATAATATAAGTTGCATGGAGGTTATATCTTTTATTTCAACCATAATCATTGTTTTTAGCCTTTTATTTCTACAGGTAAATCCCATTGAGTCCGAAGACTCTTTTGCAAGGGAGACCTGTTCCCATTTACACGTTACCATTCACACACATATTAATACACAACGTTTCTGAAACCCATTTCAAAGAGGCGTAGCTATGCTGAGACACTTGCCGTTTCTCTTCGACCACGATCAGTGCGCGAGTAAATACAATGTTTCTGGCATTTTGTCTGCCTGTATTAGTTCTTTGTTTTCGTTATCTCTTGAATGCAATTTCTAATGTCTAATCTTGATGTATTACACGCCCCTGTAAAGCACTTTGAATGGCCTTGTGTCTGAATTGTGCTATAGACATAAACTTGCCTTGCCTTGGTCTGAATTGTGCTATAGACATAAACTTGCCTTGCCTTGGTCTGAATTGTTTTGTATTAGATTTTAATTGGCGCTCCGTACTGCTGTATGAGATGTATTTGTGTTAAGTCCTATTCGCTCTGCCACTCAGCTGTGAAATGCTCTGTAGAGACATCCGGGCCAATTGCTTGAAACGTCCTAGACATTCATAGCACTTACGGCTCCGGAAAAAATGAAGAGACCACTCCAAATGTTCAGTGTCTCTTGTTTGACTATTTAGAGTTTGAGTAGAATGAACATTTTGGTTTTATAATATAAACTACTGACAACATTTCTACCAAATTCCAAGCTGTATATTATTATCCCTCCGTGCTTTGCATCCAGACATAGACAACTGTATTTTCTAATTGGTGGACTTACGGCAAATGTTTCGCTGTATTCGGCTACATTTAATGGAATGCATTTCATATGTTTTGTTCTAAAAAATGTTTGTTCTAAAAAAAACTGTCAAAGATTCTATAGGTTAAAAATTCAGTTGCAGTTAAGTTGCCTTCAATTTGGGATACACATAAGGGAGGTTTTATAGTATTGGTGGTGGAAGGAGCCACTGAATGAACCAATCATCACTCGTTTCAGTGCGTTTCCATGGGACAACTGGATTGGATTATCACATATACCGAACTTGCCACTCGAACGGACCGTGTCACTTGTCTGAGTATACATGGCATTAAAGGAATCGGATAAATGTCCGATGCAAGAGGGCGCCCTTAGCTCAGTTGGTAGGGCGCCCCCCCCCCCCATGGGCCTCGGCCAGCAGTGGACCCGGGTTCGATTCCAGCCCGCGGTCGTTCTCTGCATGTCCCCTCTCTGCCCCATTTCAACTCTGTCTCTACACTATCAATAAAGCATAAAAATGCCAAAAAAATCTTTAAAAAATGTCCGATGCATGGCTGTCTCCACTATGCTAGGTGGCGCTGTAGACCTTTCAACAAGTGGTTATAGAGCCACGTCCGGTTCCCTTCCGGCAACAACCTTACTATTTGTGAAATCCTCCGCAGGGATTCTCGAGCAAGCGCAGAACGAGAACTCCGATATGCGATATCCGATCCCAGTATACATGCAGAGAGAATGCCGACTATGAACGAGTTATCTAGGTGTTCTTATCCGACTTCGCTTGTCCGTTAATGTGCCGATTTGTGTGCGAAGTAGATCGGATAAAGGTGTCTACATGCATTTTACAAGTCCTGTTGAAGTCTTATTCGTTTATTTACCCGATTATGAGTCTGCATGTAAACGCACTGACTGTGAACGTGTATGAACCAGCTGGGGCCTCTCAGCTGACTCGATGCTTCATTAAAACCATGTCCCTATAATGTGATTATGTTTCATTCAGAGCCTATTGACTGTTGAACTAATGTCATTACAGAGAGGTGAGTACTCAGGCTCAGCTGTTTGTGTCCCTATGCCCAGCTGCTCTCACCTGGTCCTTGACATTATGATTTTTCTCTACTTATGACATCTATTGCAGCATGTCCGTCCTGGGAGAGGGATCCCTTACTTTGTCAACTCTCCCTAAAATGTCTCAATTTTTTAATCCCGATAAAGGGTTTTTTACTGGGAGTTTTTTCTCAGCCGAGCTAAGGGTGTAAGGGCAGGGTGTCATATTGTATGGAATGTAAAGCCCACTGAGACAAATGTCTGTTTGTGTTATTGGGCTATACAAATAAAACTGATTTGATTTGATTTGAGACATGGGCTTGTATGATATTCTGATGGTGTGATAACCTTAAGCCAAAATACCACAGTTTTAATGTATCAAGTTTTTGCTCTCATGTGTCTTATTTTGAAATGTCTGGAAAAAAAATAATTAAAAAAATTCCGACTGAACACCATATTTAGATTTTTAAACAACATATAGCTAGAATGTATTTGAAACTTGTTGGATAATAAAAAAAGTGTGACATCACACAAGGTAAAATGTAGGGTTAGGATTAACAGGGCAGCTGGGCCAAGGGAAGACTGAGGTAAGACTGAGGGAAGAAAAACCTCATTCATTATATTATAATGGTGATTTTATAATGATAGAATGCCGGTTCAGTATGGGTGAAGTATTCCTTTAAATGTTTTTTAAGGGAGTTTTTCCTCATCAATATTTATACCATAAAATGTTTCATATTGTGCCTTTAAACCGGTTATCGGCCTCACACTCACCTGGAACCATTTGGCGCGTCTTAGTGAAGCTAGAGCCGCCCGACACTTCTGCCTGTCCAGGACATCTTCCTCTTTCTTCTCCTCTTCCTCAAGTCTCTCCATCTTTCCCTCTGTAGAGAAAGACAGGATGAAAACAGACAAATTGAGTGAGACCTCCCAGACAGACAGACAGACAGACACCCTCACTCATACACACACACACACACACACACTCACACGTGACAACGCTTGTTGTTCATTGCTCTGATTGGTTGTACTGCTATCGAATTGCGTAGGAGCCGCCCCTTGAGTTGGGAAGGTCTATTGATCGTGGCTCTATTGTTCTAGATATGGGTCTGGATTTCCAGGCTAATTTCTGTCCAAAATGATGGATGTTTTCATGAGGAAACTTGAGCTAGACGTCTTGCTTTCCGCCAATACCAACCCAACCGATCCCCAGCAGAAATCCTCCTTTTTCATTTTTAATTCTCTTTTCTAATGTCTATTCTATACTTGATGTATTTTAATCTTGATGTATTTCATGCCCCTGTAAAGCGCTTTGAATGGCCTTGTGTCTGAATTGTGCTATAGAAATAAACTTGCCTTGCCTGCTTTGCCTTCTACAAGCACCTGCTCTTTCCACCACACTTGACCCAGATCCATATCATCTCCTCTCCTCTTTCACCCTGTCCGCTTCTCAGCTTTAAGTTTCTACCCTCTCAAAGTGTCCTTTTCCTCCAATCCTTCCCTAGTCTGTCTCCCATTTCAGGCTCCGTTTTTTTTCTTCACAGCAGACCCGGGTTAGAATCCAGCCCGTGGTCATTCTCTGCATGTCATTCCCCTCTCTGCCTCATTTCATCTCTGTCTCTCACAAAACTGTCTAATAAAACAAAACACCAAATGCCCAAAAAATATATTCAATAAAAATTTAAAAAAAATTAAAAATGTAAAAATGCTAAAAAAAAAATAATAATAATATTAATCTAAAAAAAACCAGTATTGTATTTTATTTACAAAAATAAGATAAAAATATGAAAAAAAAATTGTCAGTAGTGTTTCCATACCTTGTTCAGTGCTGGTGTGTCCCTCCCTCATGGATAAGGAGGACAGGCTGATCTTCAGGGTGAGTTTGGGCTCTGTGGTGGTGCAGACCAAGATGGCTGCTTCAGGCACACACAGCTGCACCTCGTATTTGTCCTCCGTTATCGTCTGTAAGGCAGCGCTGAGAGATTAATTCAAATATCCAATATCACTGTCGCAACATTGACTTCCTTTAACAGTTTTTAATTCAATTGATTGTATTGTATATAGTTTTCTGATCGTACGGTGTCCTTGAGAGTCGTGAAAGACGCCTTTAAATAAAATGTATTATTATTATTATTATTATTATTATTATTATTATTATTATATTTTTATTATTATTATTATTATTATTATTTTATTATTTTTATTATTATTATTATTATTATTATTATTATTATTATTATTATTTTTATTATTATTATTATTATTATCATTACTTGATTGGAGACTGTGTTTTTGACAGGCAGTATCTTTGTTGAACAGA
>OX442351.1:35293264-35317264 GCA_949357725.1 Hyperoplus immaculatus
GGTGCTGGTGTCAGGGAAGTCCATTTTGGTCTTTTTTAATGTGATTGACCAACGATTGGGCCTTATGCTTGGAGTTATCTCTCTCTTTGTTCATCATTCCTACTACACCGTGGGCCAGTGATAAAATTGAAGTGTTAACAAAGATGGCATCATAGGGGGGGTGCCCTTAGCTCAGTTGGTAGGGCGCCCCCCCTCCGCCCCCATGGGCCTCAGCCAGCAGCGGACCCGGGTTCGATTCCAGCCCGCGGTCGTTCTCTGCATGTCACTCCCCTCTCTGGCCCATTTCAACTCTGTCTCTACACTATCAATAAAGCATAAAAATGCCAAAAAAATATCTTAAAAAAAATATATATATATGGAGGATGTGGAGGTAGGTAGGTCATGGACATAACAACTTCTTTATCAACTTAATTTCAAGAAAGAAAGTGAGTCTTGACCAGATGACCCAATTCTATACAGCTTTACTCTAACACACACACACACACACACACACACACACACACACACACACACACACACACACACACACACACACACACACACACAGACTGTATGTGTGGGTGCTCACTCATATCTCTGCAGACAGTAAGTGAATCATAATGTATTCCAGCGCAGTTGCTGTAACCCTGACCGCTATGAATGCTCACGCTCACTCGCTCACTGACTGATTTTACACACACACACACACACACACACACACACACACAGTACAGAACATATTTCAAATGCTCCACAAATTCTCTGTGCTTTCCTTGTAACCTGACTGTTACAGAGAAAATGAAACTGACTACAAACGAGGACACAACACACACACACACACACACACGCACACACACACACACACACACACACACACACACACAACACACACACACACACACACACACACACACACACAACACACACACACACACACACACACACACACACACACACACACACACACACACAACACACACACGCACACGCACACGCACACGCACACGCACACGCACACGCACACGCACACACAACACACGCGCGCACGCACACGCACACACACACACACACACACACACACAACACACACACACACACACACACACACACACACACACACACACACACACACACACACACACACACACACACACACACACACACACACACACACACACACACACACACACACACACACACTTCACCCTTCATCTTCTCTACACACACCTACTTATGTCTCTCTTCTGCTATAGTTTTGTACAACTCACTGCAACATGTATCCTTATTTTTGTGTTTCATTGTGTGAAGAATATAAAGTACACACACACACACACACACACACACACACACACACACACACACACACACACACACACACACACAAAGTAGATGTTGTAGACAGTTAAAGGGAGGAGTCTTCTGCCTTCAGATAAAATAGAATTTTTTTTGCCATGATGAGACGTATTGTTTTTTTTTTTTTGTTTTTTTTGTTAGGGGACAGTGCATATTCATGAACAGCTGTAGTAACATTTACAGCTGTAAAAATGCCAGATTTTAGCACAAATGCTAGATTCCATCTGTTGTCCCGGGCATGCAAAGACATACAGGTTAAGAAAAAGAATACATATACAAAGGCACAAATAACACAATATAATAGAGTTTAAAGGTGGTCACAGACTTGGTTTTCTTTTATCCACTGTCTGAGGTGTGTTTTGAAGGTTGAATCATTGTGTGAGTCTCTTATTGTGAGTGGGAGTGTATTCCAATATTTAGTTCCTTTGACTGACAGAACAGTTTGTCCGAATGTAGTGCGTCTGTATGGGACGTCACGGTCTCCTCGGGCTGTGGCCCTGGTGCCTATCTCACTCGCAGACTTCAGCTTAATAAAGTCTTTCAAAGGTGGAGGAGCAAGTCAACATTTTATATATAAAACGTGCATTTTTAAAAATAAACAAAGTTATGACAATGTAATAAATGATGTTCATCTAAAACAATGCAGTGGTGAAACGAAAATGGCTGTTTGTCAAAGATTTGTATGGCCTTTTAAAAAAGGGATTGTATTGGTTTTAGTGTTGTGACCGCAGCAAGTGACCATGTGGTTATACAGTATATGTGAAACAATCATAGAGTGTAAACCATTGGAGCAGCATTAGTAGTCTTGAAGGATCTTACTTGTCTGAAATTGTATATATTAAAATGTACCGTCTTTGTTCATTGTTTGATATGTTTTTTTAAATGTTAATGTTGGGTCCAATGTTTGGCCCAAATATTTAAACTCATTAACTAAACTAAGTTCTACACCGTTTGTTACACACTGATTCACAGAGGGTTCTGTCTGTCTGTCTGTCTGTCTGTCTGTCTGTCTGTCTGTCTGTGTGTGTCCGTGTGTGTGTGTCCGTGTGTGCATGCGTGCGTGTTTGTGTGTGTGTGTGTGCGTGCGTGCGTGCGTGTTTGTTTGTGTGTGTGTGTGTGTGTGTGTGTCCGTGTGTGTGTGCATGTTTGTGTGTGTGCGTGCGTGCATGCGTCTGCCTGTCTGTCTGTCTGTCTGTCTGTCTGTCTGTCTGTCTGTGTTTATGTGTTTATATTCCCAAGGCTGTGAATGTCATGTTTTTTTTTCTATCCTTGTAAACGATGCCAGCTGTTCTTTCAGTTCATAAACAGACATTAGCTGCCTGTGGAGAATGTGTAACTTTATAAAACTCCTCTATAACTGCTCCAACTTTAAAATATAAAATATATATATATTTTTTTTAAGATATTTTTTTGGCATTTTTTTATGCTTTATTGATAGTGTAGAGACAGAGTTGAAATGGGGCAGAGAGGGGAGTGACATGCAGAGAACGACCGCTGGGCTGGAATCAAACGCGGGTCCGCTGCTGGCCGAGGCCCATGGGGGGGACGCCTTACCAACTGAGCTAAAGGCGCCCCCAAATCATTTCTAGCCTGAGATATTCTGAACATAACATTATAGGGGTCACACTGATACTCAGTAAAGACATGTGGAAACAATAGTAGCAGACTTCCTATCTATCTATCTATCTATCTATCTATCTATCTATCTATCTATCTATCTATCTATCTATCTATCTATCTATCTATCTATCTATCTATCTATCTATCCATCCATCCATCCATCCATCCATCCCTACTTCTGAGCTAGTTCTGACCCACTACATTCAACTGTCTCTACTATAGATTGTTGTATTCGCATTTAGTTTGAAATTATTTCAACGTGATGGGCAAACCAACAATACATGTGTGTGTGTGTGTGTGTGTGTGTGTGTGTGTGTGTGTGTGTGTGTGTGTGTGTGTGTGTGTGTGTGTGTGTATGTTTGGATTTCCAGGCACCGTGGCTTTATACCAGGAATAAAGGGAATTGAATAATTTGAATCTGTTCTATTTAATAGCATTACAAATCCCTCCAAGAGCGGACACACTGCCAAATCTAAAGATGAAGCGTTTGGCTGGAGACTAGCGGAGCGATGCCAGACCATCGTCATCAAACACACTTCAAAATAGCATCATGCAGATCAATCTCATTATTGAATAAAATACCAACACACACACTTTCCAGCATAAATAGAAAATACGACCGCAAGCCTGCGAAAAGGGGCAATCTGATGGCGTAGTGGATAGAGCGTGTACCATATTGGCTCCGGCCTTCGTTGCAGTGGTCGCAGGTTCAAATCCGACCCGTGGACCTTTACTGCAGGTCATCTCCCCCTCCCCACCCTCTCTCTCTCTCTCTCTCTCTCTCTCTCTCTCTCTCTCTCTCCATTTCAACTCCACACCCAAAACATTTTTTTTAAAGTCTGAAATTCTGGTAGCCGAATGATTGGACGCTACTAAATAATTTTTTATCATATTAAATATATTATTCATGAGTATATGTTTTAATTAGTTTATAATCGCTTGTAATATATAACGTGCGACAGTCCGTTGTTTATGTTTTATGTTCGGACCAGATGGAAGAGTAGCTCTCACTCAGGTGTGTTACTAATTGGGATCTGAGAGTAAACAAATCAAATCATCTCACGCACGCACGCACGCACGCACGCACGCACGCACGCACGCACACACACACACACACACACACACACACACACACACACACACACACACACACACACACACACACACACACACACACACACACACACACACACACACACACACACACACACACACACACACACAGCTGCTTTGTTATGAAACAGCAGATTCAGTGGTTTCAGGATTAGTCCTTTTATTAATGCATTAATGGATCAGTGCTGCACTAGGGCTCTGAAAACAGCACAGTAAGCACATCACTCTAGTCCCCTGTCTGCCACTAAAAGCAGTGTGAGTGTGTGTGTGTGTGTGTGTGTGTGTGTGTGTGTGTGTGTGTGTGTGTGTGTGTGTGTGAGTGAGTGAGTGAGTGAGTGAGTGAGTGAATTAGTGAGTGAGTGAGTGAGTGAGTGAGTGTGTGTGTGCGTCAAATTGAGAACTACATTGCATGTTTAAGGTGGATGTTGGATGCTTTTTGTATAGGCGTGTGTGACATTGCTGATACGAATATGTATTTAGCGTTAAGAAATGAAAAATTGAACCAATTCTAAATTACACCGATTTACATTTTAAATTAAAAACTATTAAGCCAATCAGATCTTTGTAAAGCACACACTATGAATGTGGACTTCATATACCTGTACCAGAGCCAGGACAAATGGGAAGAGACATAGGGCCAGAAAATGGCAGCGAGAAATACACTTAGACATCTATTTATTTATAAACCATATTTAGTGGCCAGAACATATAAATTAAAGGTGCAGTGTGTAATATGACATCATCAAGAAAGTTCTACAAAGTTCTAGAATGCAACGCTCCCTGGGTAACCCCACCCCTTTTGAATAATAACAGAAGCTACAGTGGCCTTCAAGGACAAGAACAATTCTAAATTTTAAACAATGCACATGATGACATTCCAACTATGACACTTTCAAGATGGTGGCACTAGGCCTTGGTCCATGATATGCAGAAATATGGACATATGAGACCCTTTCTGAGGGGAAATTTTTTTTTTAATTTTTGCACTAAATTAAATGTACTTATGGATATTATAATTACTTTCTACAAAATCTGCTAGGAAATAAAACCCCAAATTCTACACACTGCAGCTTTAAATGGAGGTTTAATAAATAGATTCAGACAGAAATCTGAAAGGAGGATTTTTGCATTGTCTATGTCACTGGTC
Source organism: Hyperoplus immaculatus (assembly GCA_949357725.1). NCBI lineage: Eukaryota > Metazoa > Chordata > Actinopteri > Uranoscopiformes > Ammodytidae > Hyperoplus > Hyperoplus immaculatus. The sequence goes on from OX442351.1 coordinate 35,298,477, forward strand.
CTTCCTAATCACCTATATGGATGCAGCCTCAGCTCCCTTCACTGTCATCAGCCAATCAGAAGAGAGGGACACATGAAGCAGGCTGCCCGCTGTGTGTTCTAGCAGCAGGCGGTGTGTGTGTGTGTGTGTGTTTAAAAAATGTGTGTGTGAGCGTGTTTTGTGTGTGTGTGTGTGTGTCTGTGTGTGTGTGTTTAAAAAATGTGTGTGTGAGCGTGTTGTGTGTGAGTCTGAGTGTGTGTGTGTGTGTTGTGTGTGTGTGTGTGTGTGTGTGTGTGTGTGCGTGTGTGTGTGTGTTTGTCATCCAGGTAATTGAGACATCGTGTGTCCCAGCACGGCTGACTGTTCAGAGGAGAGTAAACCTGGAGTGACTGCGTATTACAAAGGCTTGTTTGTTGTGTGCTACTCAACTGATAAAAGCTATTTTTTCTTAAAGGAATACTTCACCCATACGGAACCAGCGTTCTATCATTATAAAATCACTATTATAATATAATGAATGAGGTTTTTCTTCCTTCAGTCTTCCCTCAGTCTTCCCTTGGCCCAAGCTGTCCTGTTAATCCTGACCCTTACTGTGATGTCACAAGAAGGAAAATGTAGGGTTAGACAGTGAGACCATAAAAACACTCTTTCTGCCTTTTCTCAGGCTAGGATGAACCGATTTATTTATTTTTTTTTGCACATTTATACTAAAAAGGATCTCCGAGTTCAATACACCGTCATATTTCAACCGGTGAAGTAGGTCTTTAACAGTATAATAAGAAATAAAAATGACTTAGACATTTTTTCATCCAACTACGGAAACTGTAAGAGATTTGGGTTGAATTGGGCTGAACTAGATGAGGCTCTCAATTGCTATTTTTATTCTCAATTTATATTTAGCATTGTGGCGCTGGTGATTTTCCTTTGATCCTGGATAAAACATCTCTGGTGGTCGCCCAAAATGTCTCAGGAAAAACCCTGTATGATATTTGAACATTAAAAAAAGAGATGTTCATGGCTTTAAAGCTGCAGTGTGTAGAATTTTGGGTTTTATTTCCTAACAGATTTTGTAGAAAGTAATTATAATATCCATAAGTACATTTAATTTAGTGCATAATAGCTGAAAATTTTTTTTTTTTATTATTATTTTTTTCCCTTAGAAAGGGTCTCATATATGTCCATATTTCTGCATATCTTGGACCAAGGCCTAGTGCCGCCATCTTGAAAGTGTCATAGTTGGAATGTCATCAGGTGCATTGTTTAAAATTTAGAATAGTTCTTGTCCTTGAAGGCCACTGTAGCTTCTGTTATTATTAGAAAGGGTTGGGGTTAACCAGGGAGCGTTGCATTCTAGAACTTTGTAGAACTTTCTTGATGCACCTTTAAATTGCTATTTTTATTCTCAATTTATGTCATTGTGGCGCTGATGTTTTTGGTACATTGGTCCTTTGGTCTATCAGGGCGGCAGTGGCGAAGTGAGTAGGGAGATCGCCTCTGGAGTGCAGGGTCGGAGGTTTGATTCCCCGCCTACCCGCCACATGTCCAAGTGTCCCTGGGCAAAGAGACACTGAACCCCAAATTGCTCCCGATGGTTCAGAGAGCGCCTTGCATGACAGCTACTGCCATCGGTGTATGAGTGTGTGTGTGAATGGGTGAAAGTGGTAAGATATGTAAAGCGCTTTGGGGCTGAGAAAATCTGCTAGAAAGCGCTATATAAGTCAAGTCCATTTACCATAAAACATCTTTGGTCGGCGCCCAAAATTTCTCAGGAAAAACCCTTCTATATTGGAACATTAAATAAAGAGATTTTCCTGTGAGTCCAGTGTGTGTGTGTGTGTGTGTGTGTGTGAACTCAGACTTCAGTCCCAGTGGGAGGGAGAGGTTAATTATAATATCCAGCAGTGTAGTAGTATTGGGCATGAGGCCAGCCAGCCAGCTTCCATGGGCCAGGGCCAATCCATTACATCCATTCAGCTCATAGTCACACAGCCTGGGAGGGAGTTATTACAGCGGAGAGGCTTTTGTAGCTCACAGTACGGGCTGCAGACACCTGGGCTGTCTGATAAAGCTGTGAACTGCACTATTTATTTATTTATTTTTCATTTTTCCCTTATTTATTCTCGAAAGATCAATTCAGGGGTGACACTCATTTACACTGATGTCGAGTAAAATCACAATATACACAAACACAATGCAGATATACAACAAGCTGACAAAGAGACCAAAACTATTAAAACATTCCGAGCAAATGGTTGAACCAGAACATTGACAAATCAAAACAGTTACAGATGGAGTGGGGCTGATTCAAAATAATATGTTTGAATTTGTTAACAGATATGAGGGTATCTATTTTTATTTTATGCTGTAGGCTGTTCCAGGAGTCACAGCAGTTATTAGCCTGGTCCAACCACCAGACCATCGTACTTCATTTCATTTGTACAGAAGGTCTGGAACTGCCCTATTGGCAAACGTTCACTCACTTGGAGGCGGGTGTCTGTTGAAGTTTAAAACTAGTGGATCTGCCCAGTGCCACTCTGGATTAGCCAACCAATCGCATAACGTTTGGTCGTCACGTGTGTCATGAGCCGGCTTCTGACGGTGCGTTCCAGTTGGACAGGGAACTCGGAAATTTCCGACTTCACTACATATTGTAGTCTATGAATCTACCGGTACCTGGCAACGGTAACTTGCTAGAGCCTAACGTTTAGTTATTTGGATGAGAAAGGTTGACGGCGTCCATACTTTCCCGAGCAGATGCACTGGAACACAGACAGGTCGGAACTCGGAACTACCAAGTCGGAAATCTCCTTCTTCCGAGTATAAAGGAACGCAGCATTCAACTGAAACTGGAGCGCGACTTCGACGTCATCGTTCTCAGCCACTCGCTCTGTTCGCTGATTGGACGGCTGTAGATTATCCTGAGAAAACTGAGAAATTCACTGCACGCCCACACTGACTACTGAAGGGAAAATGAAATTTGGCCGGAAGTAGGCAGGCGGGCGGAGCCAGGCTAAGCAGTTATCACAGCGGAGAGGCTTTTTAGCTCACAATACGGGCTGCAGACACCTGGGCTGTCTAAAAAAGCTGTGAACTGCACTTTATAAATCCACTATACAAGTTTGGAAATTGTGAATGTTTTTAGTCAATAATCTTATTTTTATTTTTATGTTTTATAACTAGACTTAACATTGAACTTGTATTTTGTATAGTGTTTTATGTGTAACTGTGTTCTGCTGTCCATCTTGGCCAGGTCTCTCTTGAAAAAGAGATTTTAAATCTCAATGAGACTAACCTGGTTAAATAAAAGGATAATTAAAAAATTAAAAAATTAATTGGAGACTTCACACATTAAGGGAAGAAGCAGCAAACTACTCTATGGGTGCTTATACCTTTGTTTTATAAAGTTTTGATGATTGGATTCTAAATCTTTCTAAAAATTAATGCGTTTTTGATTTCCTGTATGAGACAAGATCTTTGATAGGAACTGCATACTATACTTTTATGTCTCATCATTGGTGATAGCTGAATTTTTTTGTGTAGGGAAAATCCACCAGCACCATGTGTGCTTACGTAACCCTTTCAAAACCCTGTCTGGAGGATAAACACAACATCCATGGATCTCAAGCTAAATCCAAAGTATTTTTTTCTACTGAATCCCTAGAAATTTGGAGACTAAAAGTTTCTTTTGACACGACCACAGTTCTGTTTCCTATTAAAAAGGAGAATTTAAGTGTAAGAGCAAATTCAATTCATTCAAAAATATTTAAACAAAAGATGAATTCATACGTTGCCAGTGTAACAACTAGAGCAGCTTTCTCACATCAGACGTTCGCTTCCCAAAAATCCTCTCAGTGGCTGATGGAGAAATAACTAAACACATTCCAGGCAGCTGTGTAGGTCCTGTGTGTGTGTGTGTGTGTGTGTGTGTGTGTGTGTGTGTGTGTGTGTGTGTGTGTGTGTGTGTGTGCATAGGTCATGACTCAACTTCCTCTCTGCACTCAACTGCCACCACACTCTCAACATACACATTTTCTAGGAAAGATTAGCTCTGGGAGTTTCACACTTTACCTAGCAACACCATAGGAATTTTAAAGCTGTAGCCTAGTACATGTGTTAATTTTTCATATGAATGAATTTAGCATTTTGCATTCAAGCCATCGCCAGACCAGTTGACACAAAGTTGATAAAGCCTATCAGCTCCACAAAACTCTCTCTGTATTTCTCAGTATGGCAGCGTTTAAAAACTAGTGTCGCCCCCCCCTTCCCCTTGACACTGGTGCAGGAGCTCAGAAAAAAACCCAAGAAGAGCCCAAGAAATGTTTCAGCTGTTGATTCGACTGAGCTCAGAAACAAAACAAACTTCCCATTGCTTTTTAACCATCTCTAAAAAAAATTATTTCAAAACGCAGCTGTTGACACGGTGGAGCTGCTGTTGATAATCTGCCTTTGTTATTCCCTTTGTCAGCCGGCTTCACAGTCAGTGATTTGATCAATAGCACAGACACAGTGTTTTGCCGTTTGCCTACAGATAAAAGGCAGCGACTGTTATCTGCGGTCAAATCACAATTTCGTGCTTGTTAAGAAACAGAAAAATATCTGTTATGTCCATGACTGCTCGTAAGAAAGTATAAAGGAAGCAGGAGGCTACGTGTTCTTGGGAACCCATCACATATTTCTAAGATGTATAGATGAAAAAATCTATACAGTGTTTTACTGCTGTGGAAAGCCAGGAGATATGGCTGAATTATTTTGTTCCATACACAAAATACATTCCCCGGAAAAAAAATTAAGAGACAACTCTGGATTTTTCTTCAATCTTCATCTCTACGTTACTTATTGAAAATGCTCTAAATGACAATATTTTTTATTGTCAGTTTGGTAGAAATGTTGTCAGTAGTTTATATTATAAAACCAAAATGTTCATTCTACTCAAACATATGTCTCTAAAGAGTAAAACGAGAGACACTGAACATTTGGAGTGGTCTCTTCATTTTTTCCGGAACTGTAGACGTTCATCAACTGAAAGAGATTGAACTGTTTCATTTATTGTTTCGGTTTTCCAACTGATATCTTTATGAAGACAACTAAAAACGCTAGAATGGGGGCGTCCTCAGCTCAGTTGGTAGGGCGTCCCCCCCATGGGCCTCGGCCAGCAGCAGACCCGGGTTCGATTCCAACCCGCGATCGTTCTCTGCATGTCACTCCCCTCTCTGCCCCATTTCAACTCTTTCTCTACACTATCAATAAAGCATAAAAATGTCAAAAAAAATCTTAAAAAAAAACAAAAAAAAACGCTAGAATGTAAAACTGGGTCAGTAATCTCTTAGTCTCTTCTTACACGTGTGCCCCCTTTGTTTACTAACCCGTTTACAGAGCCTAGGCTGTGTATTAACCTAAAAAGGACAGACTAAAAAACCAGCCTGAACACACCAACAAAAACACATGGAAAGTTAAGCTTACATGTTCTCATCCGAGGAGATAAAAGCCCAAAGCGTGGCGTATATTTCTGGCTTGACTGATCTCAGGTGAAGTGACACAGTCTGCTAATGGCTTTCATTAGTGCAGCTGGATGCACAACATTCATCCTCCGCTCACGTACTGCTCCACTTCACTCACACTACGGACACACACACACAACTTCACTACACATCTACTACGGCCGGTGTAAAACAAGAAAGGGTCCTTTAACACAGCCGTGCAACCACACACACACACACACACACACACACACACACACACACACACACACACACACACACACACACACACACACACACACACACACACACACACACACACCTTTATTTGATAGTATTGCAGTGAACAGCCCGGGGCCTCAGTCGAAACTGGGTCCAGTGCCTCCAGGACTTAGCCTTAATGGTGTAGCGATGAGCCCCAGGATGTGAAAATGTTAACTAGCAAATCCATTCCCTGAAGAAAATGCGTGTGAATGCTTGATGCTGAAAAGCTGCCGATAAACTAGATAGCCGAGTCGAATGATCATGAAGTATGAATATATGAATGGTGCTGAAAAGTTGAATTATGTTGAAATTTAAAATAATTTTAAAGACAATAACATTTTAATTAATTATTAGTTGAAAGTCTATGAAGAAATCCCAAAAAAAGTTTGAAAAGCTCTACAGTAATTAATTGAATAGTTGATACAAGTTTCAAGTAAGTTTCTAGTGGATATTATGAAAAAGTAAGACTGCTATAGAATCTTTGAAATATAGTCATTTAAAGCTGCAGTGTGTAGAATTTTGGGTTTTATTTCCTAGCAGATTTTGTAGAAAGTAATTATAATATCCATAAGTACATTTAATTTAGTGCATAATAGCTGAAAACATGTTTTGAATTATTTTTTTTTCCCTTAGAAAGGGTCTCGTAAATGTCCATATTTCTGCATATTTTGGACCAAGGCCTAGTGCCGCCATCTTGAAAGTGTCATAGTTGGAATGTCATCAGGTCCATCGTTTAAAATTAAGAATTGTTCTTGTCCTTGAAGGCCACTGTAGCTTCTGTTATTATTCGAAAAGGGTTGGGGTTACCCAGGGAGTGTTGCATTCTAGAACTTTTTAGAACTTTCTTGATGATGTCATATTACACACTGCACCTTTAATGGGCAGCACGTAATTACGACGTGGAACTCTCAAAAAGGCCATAACAGAGAAGCCTGAGATGAACCCTATTTGCAACAGCAACATTAGAGGACAAACCTGAGATAAAAGCCTTTACAGTGAATATAGTCCGACAGGGTTCAGATATTTTTAGACTAATAATGGATCACAGAGTGCTACAAAGTGGGGCTTGGGGGATGTGAAATATATACCATGCATTTGTCATTTACTGTTTCATACGGAGGTGGTCATCCCTTTAATATAGCTGAATGTATTAGTTAATGGTGGACGTAAGTGGTAATCAGTGAGCAGATCTGCTTGATGTGCCCATTCTAGACAATCAAGACCATTTTCCTGCTGTTACAGAAGTGGCAGTGGTGTACTGTAGTGTAGTGCTACGACATTTTCCACTTTCCTCATGACTTTTTTTCTTTTTTCTTTTAAGATTATTATTTTTGGGCATTTTCTAGCTTTATTTGTCATAGTACAGAGTTAAAATGTTGTTGTTGTTGATATTGAATTAAAGGCCAAAATGAACTCAACACACATTATATCCATATAACCCTGAAATACAGTTTTTATGCTCGTAGACACTTGTCAGCCTTATGTACGAGCTCCATCCTTCACCTGCAGGAGACTAGCTACACGTTACAGAACACACACACACACACACACACACACACACACACACACACACACACACACACACACACACACACACACAGGATGTGAAAAGTTCCTTTCATGCTGCCAGAGAAGCCGAAATGCCTGTGTGAATATTTCAGTCCCTGTCAAATCGTTAGCAAAAAGCTCTCTGTAGCACACACACTCAATCACACACACACACACACACACACACACACACACACACACACACACACACACACACACACACAGATGTTCAGGGGAGATCTTAAGGGGAGTGACAGAGCCCGGTGAGGGGATTCACTTCTGGGATCGCTATGATCAGACGCGCCTGTTCATCTGAGTTTCAGCAAACTGCCTACAGCAAAAAAGTGTAATGGTACCGTGTGTGTGTGTGTGTGTGTGTGTGTGTGTGTGTGTGTGTGTGTGTGTGTGCGTGCGTGCGTGCGTGCGTGCGTGCGGTACAAGATCAACTGCCGCTAGGGGAGAAGGAAACTTCCTAAATTCAGAACCAGAATGAGGTCACAGAAATGTAGATACTCCTCTATCACAATCAGGACATAGTGTAACATGTTCAACTCATAGGTATCTTCATGAAGCTTTGCTAGTTGATTACTGACATTATTACATGGCAGCAGTGACGTGCGGTGAGGTCAGTGAGTGGGTAGGCCCTGAGTTCTGAAAGCCAGATTTCTCTAAACCTATATATTGTTAAATCAAAAACAATAAACAACAAACAGGCACGCACGGCCGATTTCAAATAAGTTCCTCCCTTTCTTTCTTTCTTTCTTTCTTTCTTTCTTTCTTTCTTTCTTTCTTTCTTTCTTTCTTTCTTTCTTTCTTTCTTTCTTTCTTTCTTTCTTTCTCTCTCTCTCTCTCTCTCACTCACTCACTCACTCACTCACTCACTCACACGGGACATATATGAAATGTCACGACGGTGACTTCAGGTTTGCCCGTAGCCTACTGTAGTTTGGTCTAAATGATTAAACATCACATCCATCGACTTAACGGACCCGTCCCTCACACCGAGGGCCGAAAAAACGGAAGGCAACAAGTCGATTCAAACTACCGGTACTACTTCTATTCAACTTAGAAATAAAAGACAGCATTCATCATTATGTAGGACTACAGCATAACTGATGGCAACTCCACTCCATAAACTTTATCTTAATAGATAAAGTACCAATAGCATATGCCCCATGGACCTGTCCAGCATCAGAATGTAACCATTTATCCACATTGCAGAGCTTAGGTTTGTCCGTCAGTAACAATGAAAACACAACTGCTCAATTGAATATAAAATGCAGAATGGATTGCACTCGGTATCAATTCATCCAACTTTATTATTAAATAAACCCCCAAAAAGTTTCTGACTCACCAATCTGACTCCCTGGCTGTAGAAATAAGCAAGACGATAGTAATCCAGTGACAGTCTGACTGACAGCACAGCTAGCTAGCATCCTTCCGTTCATGTAGGCTACCTGTCCGTTTGAAATGCTCGAACATTGTTTGTCCCTGTTGCTGCTGTACACCGTCCAAGGCTGGCGCAGGCCTTTCTCTTGCTATTCGTTCTGTTCCTTTTTAAATTATAATCCAATTTGTTAAAATTCCTCTAGTCTGAAATATCTGCGGGTACGGCACGGCAGCTGCAATGTTGACTTAAAAATCCGCGGGGGTAACGCGACGTGAATGAGCACAGCCAACGTAATGACGTTGGCCTGAGCTGCGTAAATGTCTAGTAATATCTCGATTTTAATTGGTCCATGAATGATATGTAACGTAAAGGCTTATGTGGCATACCATTTACGTAAAACAAATTTATTTTATTTATTTTTTGCACACGGCGCCAGGGTAGGCACTGCCTACCTTGCCTACCCTGACCGCACGTCACTGCATGGCACTGATAAACTCTATTCTGATTGGTCAATCACGGCATTCAAAAGGGCTGATATTTCCAGCAAGACAGACCGCTGTCAAGGGTATAATGACCGTTGCCAAGGACCTACGTTATAGTTTTGATGGATTGACGTCCACAAACAGGGCTACTACTCGTTCAGAAAACAATGGAAAGGGGGCGCCCTTAGCTCAGTTGGTAGGGCGTCCCCCCATGGACCTCGGCCAGCAGCTCTACACTATCAATAAAGCATAAAAATGCCCAAAAAAATATCTTAAAAAAAAACAAAAAACAATGGAATACTTTTTCAACATGACTTTGCATGTATCAGGAGAGCAGGGAACACAGGAGTCATGCCTGCGCGTCGGGCTCCTGCTTCACCTTGTCGGTCTTTATTTCTCGCGAGTGACACCTTCCTCCTACATTATCCATTATTAAAATTTTGTACAACAACATGTCATTTAGCAGACGCTTTTATCCAAAGCGACTTACAACTGGAGCACACATTCATACACCGATAGCAGCAGCAGCTACCACGCAGGGTGCAAGTAAACTATCGGGAGCACTTTAGGGTTCAGTGTCTCTTTGCCCAGGGACACTTGGACATGTGGCGGGGAGACGGGGGATCAAACCACCGACCCTGCAGTTGCGGGTCGACCACCGTCCCCGAGCTACATCCCCACATGTTAGACCTAATACCGGCATGAAAGAAGACATGTTATGGAAGCAAAACAGTCAAAAATTACCAGTACTTGAAACAACTATATTTTTGCCTGTAGTGTCTCACCATAAAACCATAAAAGTGAATGTAACGTGTGTGAGCTAATGGCCGATTGATGGAACTGCATGAGGGGTTTGGTGAATGAGTCCCAGTGTGTGTGTGTGTGTGTGTGTGTCGCACTGCCAGCTTCTGACACACACACACACACACACACACACACACACACACACACACACACACACACACACACACACACACACACACACACACACACACACACACACACACACACACACACACACACACACACACACACACACACAGTGCTGCAGGGTTTCTGTTTTGAGAGCAGCACATCAAACGGCTCAGAAGAAGAAGAGTGGTCCTCGGGGACTGTCATAAAAACACAGTGTGTCCTAGATGATGAGGAGGTGTTTGTGTGTGTGTGTGTGTGTGTGTGTGTGTGTGTGTGTGTGTGTGTGTGTGTGTGTGTGATGGTGTATGTGTGTATGTGTCTGTGATGGTGTGTGTGTGTGTGTGTGTGTGTGTCACTGTGTGTGTGTGTGTGTCAATGTGTGTGTGTGTGTGTGTGTGTGTGTCACTGTGTGTGTGTGTGTGTCAATGTGTGTGTGTGTGTGTGTGTGTGTCACTGTGTGTGTGTGTGTATTTCAGTCAGAGAAGAAGAAAACTGGTTCAGATCGAATTTCTTATTTGGTCCTGTCAACTTCACAAGCTCTGAAGCGAGGGTAGTTTCTGAGGTTTATAGTGCACCATGAGTTGAGTTCTCCAGGCTCTTTGGGTGGGTGGGTGTGTGTGTGTGTGTGTGTATGCGCGTGTCTGTGTGTGTGTGTATGCGCGTGTCTGTGTGCATGTATGTGTGTGTCTGTGTCTGTGTGTGTGTGTGTGTGTGTGTGTGTGCAACTATATTTGTGAGAACCAATTTGAGTTTTAGGCCTAGGAGTGATGACATTTTTTGAAAGTGAGGAAATGTTGTCTGGTTCTCACTTTGGGACAGGCCTTTAAAGTAGACCTGTCCCAGACGACCTAAGGGCTCTGGACGGTTCATGACGCATCAGCAGGTCAGTAATGTATTTTGGCCTCTAAACCATTTAGTGCTTTATAAACCAACATCAGTATTTTGAAATCAATTCTTTGAGTGACAGGAAGCCTAAGCGAGGAGAAGAAGGCAGTGACAATGTCCATATGAAAACAAACGGGGATGCGACGGATATAAAAGCAAGAGGCAAGATCAAGGCGCCACGTTATGATGAAATAAATAAGTAAAAGTATGTCCCAATTGTAGCATACTGCATCCTGACAAGATTATTTTTATCGTCGGATGTAGTATGTAGAATAGAAAAAAGAAAGAGTATGCAATTCAGAACGCAAGACAAATCCATTGGCCAAGGCAGCAGAATAGAAAAACTTGCTGCACTATCTTTGGTATTGAATCAAGCCCCAACCTCAGCGATTTTTACCAGCATCCAATAAGGAAGTGACCACAACTGTAGTAACCCGGAAGTGCCACTAGGGGGGTGGTGCCAAGACCGAGCAGTTTTTCTTTGACTCACTTGTTAGTTTTCAAAGTCTTATTAAACCTATTTACAGCCTGGGCCACAAAACCATTCTTGTCTGTATGTTTAGGTCATATCTCCATGACAACACTGAGGGGGGTGAATTTTTTTGGACCACGCTAGTTTTTATTCTTTTGGAGGTTAAAATGTATTGGCGCGATCTCTTGAGTGACAGCTCTTCCGTCCGTTGTCCCTCACTTTACCTCGGAGGTATACGTCAGTTATCTCCCTCCCCCGACGTGAGCCGGAGTAAAGATCTCACAAAATGGCGACGTGCACAAACCAGGATTATTGGATGCCGTGTGAATAACTGAGGTCAGCCCGGATGCTACATCCATATCATTTACTATCTCTGTATTGAACAAGCCGGCTGTTTAAAATGTAGATGTGAGAATTTGAATGGGCACGCAGCCTTGCCTGTGTGATCGCCCATTATGAGGTTCCTCTCACGAAAAAATGCAATTATGATTTGTTTTCTGTCCCAACAAGGCATTTCATTAGTCCGGTTACCATGGAGAGCTTTAATATATTTTCCTATTATCCGTCTCAGGGCCGAAAAAAAACTAAATAAACGATGAATGTCTGAGATATTCACTTATATTATATTCACACACACACACACACACACACACACACACACACACACACACACACACACACACACACACACACACACACGCGGTACCATTACAGCCAGCATGGAGCACAGTGCCAGAGGTTCATTTGAAAAACTTGCCTTGCCTTGCCTTGCCTTGCCTTGCCTTGCCTTGCCTGGGTGAATACCTTGGACATTTATCTAGGCTACAGTCAGGCACAAAACATTCACATTAGTTTTGTATTTGTTGAAAAGATGCCGCCATAAAACATGTGCTATGATATGATAGAAACATAACACTCCACATTGGTCTCTGACATTCCTGTTCTAGAGCCTAAAAGAGAAGGCCATCTGACTGTGGCCTAGCAGTTGGGTGCTGAGAATTGATTCGCTTACTGCCTTATTGGTTTTGACTAAGAAAAATAAAAAGTACCACCACCACTTAAAGCTGGGGTATGTGATTTCTGATTGGTCAAAGTCAACCTGAGCTGTACACTTTGTGTGTGTGTGTGTGTGTGTGTGTGTGTGTGTGTCCTTACTGAGAATGTACTGTTAAGAAAACATGAGTGTATTCCTTACACCCAGCACAGACCGACTCTAATCTTAAACAAAATGTCACACACACACACACACACACACACACACACACACACACACAAACTTGTTATATCGACGTCTCACCGACAGGACCGTCCCAACGCATTTAGCTACATGAACATTATATTATAGGCTCCGGTTTCCGCTTCTATTTACATTCTTTATAGACTACTTAGCGAGCACACACAGACAGACAGACAGACAGACAGACAGACAGGCAGACAGACAGAAAGACACACACACACACCGACCCCCTCGCCAACAGAAACCTGACCTGACCTGATGACGCACTGGCAAAGTGTGTATCAGGGTCAGGTTAAGGCAAGAGACACATGCAGGGAAAAGTGCAGTTTTTTTTCAAACACTGTTTTTTTAAAGAGGACCTATTATGCTACTTTTCTGGTCTTAATTTCTTGTTTTACACTGCTATAGAGCAACTTGACACGAATCACATCACAAAAAACTATGTAGATTTTCGGGAAGCTCTTTCTCTTATTTTGGCGATCCAGCACATCCTGTCAACACTTGAGTGTGTGTGCTTCGGCTCCCTCCGCCTGTGCTTCGGCCATCTCCGCTCCCCTCCCCCCCTCCTGCAAACCCCACTCCGTTGTGATTGGTTACCTTCCTTCCGGAACACTTTCAGTGGCGGGAAGCGCGAGCATGGACCTATAAGGGCGCGAGGCAGACGCGAGGCAGACGCGAACAGGGAAGTGACAGCATTACCATACATGGAAACATCCGCGTGGAAACGTCACAAAGTTTTATGCGACGTAACAAATTATGAAAGGGTAGACCGCTTTGAACACGTGACTTCTCGACTGGCTAGAATAGTGTTTAGTGCTCTGCACAGACACCCCAGACGGTCAGCAGGGAATATGTCGAAATGCATGTAAGTCATTATTTGATAATTTAGTATGGTTAAGCATGACTATGAATCATCATAACAACGTTTATAGGTCATAAAAGTCAAAAAGCATCATAGGTCCTCTTTAAGATGTTTTGTCTATTCCAACACTGAGCGGACAGCAAACACACACACACACACACACACACACACACACACACACACACACACTTGTTTATTCGACTAAATCTTGTCAGTTTGCTGCTGGTTACAAAATATGTTCTGAAAAAAAAAGTTGGACACTTCTTGTGTGCAAAAAATGAAATCATGATTTTTCCTCTTTTACGCTTCATCCAACATGTTCGTTTTTGGTTTTCACAAAGATGCAGATGTGCTCAAAATGAGTTAGATATCGCCACATTTCTTATATTTATCCAAAACATTTCCAGACAAAATGTGACATCACACATGGTAAACATTTATGGTTATAGGATTAACAGGACAGCTGGGCCAAGGGAAGACTGAGGGAAGACTGAGGGAAGAAAAACCTCATTCATTATATTATATTATAATAGTGATTTTATAATGATAGAACGCCGGTTCTGTAGGGGTGAATTATTCCTTTAAACAAAGTAATCAACTGGCAATGTTGCAATGTTTCCTGATGATATCTATAAGTTAAAAATGTTTCCCTATAACCGTGCAGTGTCTATGCTATGGTTGGCACACTGTGGAAAGGCGATCCAGTGCGTAGTTTGGGTTTCAGGAGCAGGTGGGGGAGGGAGGGTCTTAATGACACTTAAACAGGGTGACACAGTGATGATACGTTATGGGACAAGCTCTTAAACCAGTTTGCCAAAAAATAACCCCCCCCCCCACCCTTCCATCTGTAGTAACAACCTGGACCGGATAGGACAGCTATACCCAGATATGCTGTCGTTTAGGTCAGAACGCCACACACACACACACACACACACACACACACACACGCACGCACGCACGCGCGCGCGCCGCGAATCTGTAGTTTAGCTCATAATGGCATATAAAGAATTCAAATCTACTTCATTGTCAATTTTATTTCTACAATATGTGCCAGACATGCAGAGGCATAGAAAAAAAACATACACTTATAAAGCATTTTAAGGACTATGAGTTGGTCCGTGTGTGTGTGTGTGTGTGTGTGTGTGTGTGTGTGTGTGTGTGTGTGTGTGTGTGTGTGTGTGTGTGACTGTGTGTGTGTGAGCTCATAGGGTGCCCCATGTAGCCTACTTTCGCTGAACCACCAACTGCCCACCAACTGAACCCCAACGGCCGGTGTTTCCGAGAAAAAAAACCCGTTAACAAGCGAAATGTTTAGTTTAGTTTGAGTTAAATACACACGCTACCGTCATAATATCATTGAGAAATAATTTCATGATACACTTGGAAAATGAGGGACCCCAAATAATTAACCCAACTAAAAGCTTTTCTGACATGGCCCAATAACGTTAAACGTATGAATGACACAAAACCAGATTTAACACACTTTGGTCCTGGACTAAATGGAATTTTTAATGGAGATTGTCCTTTGAAAATAGCCTACAATTTACTCGAGCATTTAGCTTAATCCATGTCTGTGATGTGAAACTGTCCAATACAGTCATAAAGCGGCGTTGGGGGGAACCAGGGGAGGGGGGTGAGTGAACCAGCAAGCAATGCCCGTTTTCATCATCCCGTAAACGGACACTTACCTTCACAACCAGCGGTCCCGTTCACAAGCACCGGGATAGGAGCGCGCTCGTCTGTCGGTCAGCGTGTCCTCTCAAAACCTCCCGGTATAGAAGAAAAAAAATCACTTTAGTTGTTTTATTGTTTCCCGATCCGGTAACAAAGGTTAATCCCAGTTCTGGAGTCAGTTTTAGTTTAGTATCCGGATAGCGAAGCAGTTCACAGCAGCGACAACAACAACGGACTGTCTCCGGGCTGCTGTCAACGCGTGGAGCAAGGTGGTGTCGGGGGGGAGGAGGGGGGGGGGGGGAGTGTAGGATGCGGCTGCGCATGCGTACAACTAACTGCTACTGCGAAACAAAGATCGTCTAGTGATAAAGATGATCCGCGCAATAAAAATGATAAATCAAAATCAATCTTTTTTTGTGTAGTGTAGAATGTAGAATTCAAGAGTAGAATCCGCTTGCAGCATTGTCCCAATATAGGATAATTTACAAATTAGATACATATGTCAGATGATCCACTCTATAACAAAGCATTATTAGTTTTTATTTTATATGAGAGCTGTGAAAGGTGCCTTTAAATAAAAAGTATTATTATTATTATTATTATTATTATTATTATTATTATTATTATTATTATTATTATTATTATTATTATTATTATTATTATTATCACATCAATACGAAAACAAGGAAGCCCTCAACGGACATGAAATCATAGATTTATTTTTCCCTGTCTTCCGATAATAACAAATTCATTGCAGTGGTTTTGAAGAGAAAAACAGGATACATTTTGTCTTAAATCTTTTAGAATTTTTTTTTTTTATGTTTTATTCGTCAAAGAAAATGATAAAAAACTAAGTTAAATTCACCATGATGAAAATATTCACTTTGAAGAAGTTGCAGCCAGTGATTTTTTGGCATTTTTTCCTTAAAGAGGACCTATTATACTACTTTTCTGGTCTTAATTTCTTGTTTTACACTGCTATAGAGCAACCTGACACGAATCACATCACAAAAAACTATGTAGATTTTCGGGAAGCTCTTTCTCTTATTTTGGCGATCCAGCACGTCCTGTCAACACTTGAGTGTGTGTGCTTCGGCAATCTCCGCTCCCTCCGCCTGTGCATCGGCCATCTCCGCTACCCTCCCCCCCCTCCTGCAAACCCCACTCCGTTGTGATTGGTTACCTTCCTTCCGGAACACTTTCAGTGGTGGGAAGCGCGAGCATGGACCTATAAGGGCGCGAGGCAGACGCGAGGCAGACGCGAACAGGGAAGTGACAGCATTACCATACATGGAAACATCCGCGTGGTGAAGTCACAAAGTTTTATGCGACGGCACAAATTATGAAAGGGTAGACCGCTTTGAACACGTGACTTCTCGACTGGCTAGAATAGTGTTTAGTGCTCGGCACAGACACCCCAGACGGTCAGCAGGGAATACGTCGAAATGCATGTAAGTCATTATTTGATAATTTAGTATGGTTAAGCATGACTATGAATCATCATAACAACGTTTATAGGTCATAAAAGTCAAAAAGCATCATAGGTCCTCTTTAAAAAAACATTGATTTTCCTGCACACGTGTCCGTGCAAGTGGAGATAGGCTATTTGAAACAACTCTTTTAGACTTAGCTAAAAATAGACGCCTGATGACACACTCAAAACCTTAAACTGTGAAGTGTTTATATCAGGAATGCCACTAAAGTAAAGTATGAGCTCAGGATTTATGGCCGTTCAACCATAACTATTTTTACCATGCAAACAAATCTCCCTCCGTCCGTCTGCAGGCATCAGGGTGTGTATTAAAGCTGGGGTGGAGGATTTGGGGAGAAAATGGCAGTTGGGATAGAGATTCGAATCCAAATACCTCAACCGCTCCACTTGTTCTCTTTGATCCCTCCCCCTATGGTCCCTCCCTGACACGCTCTACACCAACAAAGTCGTGCCAAAGTGAATGGACAGTCCCAACAGCCAATAAGAACAGAGAATCGGAGCCTCGCTCTGATTGTTTCGAAATGTCGGCTCATGTTAACTTTGACCAATCAGAAATCATATACCCCAGCTTTAACATGCAATTTTATTGTATTTAAATAATCTATTTCTACTCATTAACTTTTAAATGTTTTATTTTTTTATTCATTGGCTTTTCTAATGTGTATCATGTGTTTTAATCTTGCCCCTGTAAAGCACTTTGAATGGCCTTGTGTCTGAATGTTGCTATATAAATAAACTTGCCTTGCCTGTGCTTCATCTGATCTGGAACCTGTAATTTTAAACGGCTCCGTGTGGTTATCCTGAGCATTTAACATTGTTTACTTTGTGTCTAGCCAAAACCAGGCTGCAGCTAAACAGACACTCACAGCTCTGAGGCTCCTCAAAGTGAAGTGGTCAGTTTGAGGTTTCAGGCACATTTTTCACAGGAGTAATTCTATTTTAGGCTTAAATGAATCTCAGACGTGACACATACCCTGAGTTCCGAATCGCATACTATCTACTATTTAGAAAAAACATTTAGGATGTCCTGATTCTTGTGGCCAGATTTAGGATGGTTAGAAGTACCCGGATGTCCTACTTCATGCGGCCAATATTTTTAGTGTCGAAATCAGCATCCTATTTGAGCGATTCTGACCCACAATCCAGTGTGCACGTGAAGTGACGTCACATCGACGAAGCCTCCATATGAAAACAAACGGGGATGCGACGGATATAAAAGCAAGAGGCTAGATCAAGGCGCAATGTTATGATGAAATAAGAGAGTAAAGTATGTCCCAATAGTATGCCTACTGCATCCTAACTAGATTCTTTTTATCATCAGATGTAGTATGTAGAATAGAAAAAAGAAAGAGTATGCGATTCAGAACGCAAGACAAATCCATTGGACAAGGCAGCAGAATAGAGGTAGTATGAGATTTGGAACGCAGGGATATTGTCCAATGAACCAGAACTGCCTTTAAAGACTTTAAAATCTGATTAAAAATGAAAGTTCATAAATAAATGTTGAGGTGCTCACTGGAACCTTCGGCTTTTGTTAATACTTTTTTTTTCTTTCAGCACACAGGACAGAAAGCTAGTGGATTATGAGGAGATATTCACTGATTTTGACAAAAAGTTATTGCAATGGAGTGCTCCGGTGGCGTAGTGGATAGAGTGTGTATACCATATTGGCTCTGGCCTTAGTTACAATGGTTGCGGGTTCAAATCCAACCCGTGGACCTTTACTACCAGGTCGTCTCCCTATTTCAACTCTGTACTATCAAATAAAGCTTGAAAATGCCAGAAAACAATCTTAAAAAACAAACAAAGAAGTGATTTCGACAACAAGCATTCTCTAAAATCACTTGACTCCACTTTTAAAAAGAGAGTTACACATAAAACAGGCTTGTGTTTAGTTATTCTTGGTCTGCACAAATAATCAGCAGAGTGACACATCCCAGTTATTTTTCCTCCTCTCTGGTGTACAATCAGAACGCTGTCCCCCAGCACAGGCGATTCAGGTAACGCTAACACTACTGCTGGTGACTCATCGCCAATGAGAAATGCACCATATTCAACTTGGTGTGTGTGATGTGTGTGTGTGTGTGTGTGTGTGTCTGTGTGTGTGTGTG
>OX442351.1:35317464-35319964 GCA_949357725.1 Hyperoplus immaculatus
TGTGTGTGAAAAAGTGTGTTATTTGTCATATTTTCACTTTAGCCAAATGAGCGGATTAATTCACATCACTTAACGGACGTCAAATGTTAAACAGTAATTGCAAAACACTTCACATGCTTAGTTGAGTTTTTACTTGTTAATTAAAAAACACCCTGGTGGATAATCACACACACACACACACACACACACACACACACACACACACACACACACACACACACACACAGGGACGCTCACACGCACGCACACACACACACACAACACACACACACACACACACACACACACACACATGAACGCTCACAGACACGAACACAGCTTTGCATGAAAGTTGAAGATGACACATGACAGCTTCATTATCACCTCACACACACACACACACAAACACACACACACCCACACCCACACACACACACACACACACACACACACACACGCAGACACTGTCTTTCTCACATTCAAACTCAACTCATTTTCTTCTTTCACATACAAAATCTCGCTCTTTCACACACACACACACACACACACACACACACACACACACACACACACACACACACACACACTGGTGATGCTTCCCATCTGGTGTGTTCTTTGACACCGCTTCTATCCATAACACCGAACGAGCATCACCGCCAGCCTTCTGTAGGCTCTTGAGACGCTTGTGTCTCATTTATCATGTTCCAGCAACACACACACACACACACACACACACACACACACACACACACACACACACACACACACACACACACACACACACACACACACACACACACACAGAGAGGACGACACACACTGGCTGTTGTTCTACTGCATAGTGCAGGGTTACAGGGACGAGCATGTGTGTGTGTGTGTGTGTGTGTGTGTGTGTGTGTGTGTTTGTGTGTTTGTGTGTGTGTGTGTGTGTGTGTGTGTGTGTGTGAGCATGTGTGTGTGTGTGTGTGTGTGTGTGTGTGTGAGAGCTCAGTCTACGTCACTTAGCAGCAGGTGGACTGGAGAGTGAGAGAGCCTCCCTGTCTGCAGCAGCCTGTTTCCATACACACACACACACAAACACACACACACACACACACACACACACACACACACACACACACAAACACACACACACACACACACACACACACACACACACACACACACACACACACACACACACACACACACACACACACACACACACACACACACACTTTGCAGTTCTCACTTGGTTTCACAGTCATAAATATCCAGTGAAAAGTATTGAAGGTTTTTAGTGACAAAACTAAACAGATAAACTAACTTAACAAGCGCAACATTTTACATCCGTCCGTCCGTCTGAGCCATCGTTGTGAACTCAATATCTCCAGAACGCTTTGAGGCACTTTCTTCAAACTTTGCACCAATGTCCTAGCCTGGTCCAACCAGACCATCGTACTTAATTTCATTTGTACAGAAGGTCTGGAACTGTGCTATTGGCAAACGTTCACTCACTTGGAGGCGGATGTCTGTTGAAGTTTAAAACTGTTGGATCTGCCCAGTGCCGCTCTGGATTAGCCAACCAATCGCATCACGTTTGGTCGTCACGTGTGTCATGAGCCGGCTTCTGACGGTGCGTTCAAGTTGTACAGGGAACTCGGAAATTTCCGACTTCACTACATATTGTGGTCTATGGATCTACCGGTACCTGGCAACGGTAACGTGCTAGAGCCTAACGTTTAGTTATTTGGATGAGAAAGGTTGTAGGCGTCCATACTTTCCCAAGCAGATGCACTGGAACACAGACAGGTCGGAACTCGGAACTACCAAGTCGGAAATTTCCGAGTTCCGAGTATAAAGCAACGCAGCATTCAACTGAAACTGGAGCGCGACTTCGACGCATCGTTCTCAGCCACTTCCTCTGTTCGCTGATTGGACCGGTTAAAGAGAAAACCCGCGAAAACACCGCAGACCCAGACTGACTACTGAAGTGAAATGAAAATTGAGCGGAAGTAGGTAGGCGGGCGGAGCCAGGCTACCAATGTCCACTCTGACTCAAAGATGAACTGAGTAGATTTTGGAGGTCAAAGGTCAAAGGTTACTGTGACCTTTACATAGTGTGAGGTCTCAGTGACCTTGTACCATATTGTATCTTCTGAGGAGCTTTACCTTCTTTAAAGCATTGACTACCAACCAAAGCACCAACCTCAGCGATTTTTACCAGCATCCAATAAGGAAGTGACCACAACTGTAGTAACCAGGAAGTGCCACTAGGGGGGTGGCGCCAAGACGAGCAGTTTTTCTTTGACTCACTTGTTAGCCGTTTTCAAAGTCTTATTAAACCTATTTACAGCCTGGGCCACAAAACCATTTTAGTCTGTATGTTTAGGTCATATCTCCATGACAACACTGAGGGGGGTGATTTTTTTTGGCCCACGCTAGTTTTTATTCTTTTGGAGGTTAAAATGTATTGGCGCGATCTCTTGAGTGACAGCTCTTCCGTCCGTTGTCCCTCACTTTGCCTCGGAGGTATACGTCA
>OX442351.1:35327464-35332464 GCA_949357725.1 Hyperoplus immaculatus
GGTTTTTTCTCAAATTATGTTCATACTTTTGGCTCATAAAATGTTCTCAAACAATAATACAGTGATCTCTAAACTATGAATGGGGACACTGTGTAACATTATAAGTAATTTATTAGCTAAAATCAATATCCTCATTCATAAATATGTCCTCATTGGTGTAAAATCACCTCTGCCAATAATCTGAATTATCCTCCTGAGCGGAGAATTACAAATATTAATATTACAGGCAGGTCTTATGGAGGAATCCATGTTTTTGGAATGTCATCAGGTGCATTCTTTAGAATTTAGAATTGTTCTTGTCCTTGAAGGCCACTGTAGCTTCTGTTATTATTCAAAAGGGGTGGGGTTACCCAGGGAGCGTTGCATTCTAGAACTTTCTTGATGATGTCATATTACACACTTCAAAGAACTCATTTAACACATCATCTACAGGTTACTTGTGTACATTTTTCTGCAATTAATTATCCGAATAAAAATATTGAGAACTTTTATCATATTCTCTTTCACACACTATCTGCTGCATCAGGATATCTGCTGCCACCTAGTGTCCAAAGATGGGATATCACAACATTATTCACTGATTATCAAGTAGATACAGCTCTGGAAAAAATGAAGAGACCACTCCAAATGTTCAGTGTCTCTTGTTTTACCATGTATAGGCATATGTTTGAGTAGAAGGAACATGTTGGTTTTATAATATAAACTACTGACAACATTTCCACCAAATTACTATTTTATACCAATTCACAAGTTACTTAAACTTCAGGCTTTAACCTTCAATTCATTCCTCCATCCTGAACAAATGAACAGATCTAAGTTGTTTTGATTGATATGCTGCAAATTAAGTTTGTTGCCTTGAAATTTCAAGTTTTCTCACGTATCTCTTATTTGTTTGTGTGTCTAGTTTGGTTTTTCAGTTCATTTGTGTTTTTCAGGTTCTGCACCAGAAGAAAGGAAATCTCTAAAGGACAGAATTAAACTACTTACAAAATAAGGGGAAAAAAAGGTTGATAAAACTCAGAATTTCAAGGCAACAAACTCACATTTTTAATTAGCCAATTAAACTCGCATTAGTACCTGGGATTCATATCAAAACCACTTTCACCTGGCGAAATTTGTAAGGATAGAGGAATGAATTGAATGTTAAAGCAAGCGTTTATGTAACTTGTGAAACACCCCTGCGTTCCGAATCGCATACTTTCTACTATATAGTATGGTAGAAAAAAGATTTAGGATGTCCCGATTATTGTGGCCAGATTTAGGATGGTTAGAAGTACCCGGATGTCCTACTTCATCCGGCCAAGATTGTTAGTGTTGAAAACTGGCTGCATCCTATTTGGGCGATTCTGACCCACAATCCAGTGCGCACCGGAAGTGACGTCACATCGACGAAGCCTCCATATGAAAACAAACGGGGATGAGACGGATATAAAAGCAAGAGGCAAGATCAAGGTCAAAAGTATGTCCCAATAGTATGCCTACTGCATCCTAACTAGATTCTTTTTATGGTCAGATATAGTATGTAGAATAGAAAAAAGAAAGAGTATGAGATTCTGAACGCAGGGAGAGTTTTTATTGTGTTGTGTGTAGGGTGCACACATGTAATTCAATCATTGGAAGGTCGTCTGTTATGTTTTTCCATAAATCACACACTCAGGGGGCATCCGGATTTGAACCGGAGACCTCTTGATCTGCAGTCAAATGCTCTACCACTGAGCTATACCCCCACACTATGAGCAAGGTGTCAGCGCCCTCTGTGGCCACAACAAGCAACTACAGAACTGTTATTTTAACCACCTCTAACACTGAGGCTGGATCCTGTCTGATACCTGAACAAACACACTGACGCCTTGCTCATAGTGTGGGGGTATAGCTCAGTGGTAGAGCATTTGACTGCAGATCAAGAGGTCTCCGGTTCAAATCCGGATGCCCCCTGTGCTGAAGCATTCTCTCTTCTGATTGGTTATCAGTGGTGGGATTCTCGAAAGGTTTATTTGCCGATTACATGCAGAGCAAGTGACTGAGAGATCAGCTTTATGAAACACACACTATATAAGTGATCACTGTATGAATAAAGAGTGATTTAACACTTATATTAACATGAATAAATTGCTTACTTCACCTTTAACTTACCGTCATTTTTAGTAACAAAATGCTTTGTGGACATCTTAAGCAAGATCCCTTGTTCAACTTTTAACCTACAAGAGAAATAAAACTTTCATGTAATGTAACTAGTGGCTTGGAGTAACAAACAGAAGCTGCTTTCTGTGTCAACCTTTTTATCAAATAGCACATAGTGAACTTACATATAGAATGAAACACATCTGGCCCAATGAAATGTAACATTCCCTTCGCTCACGGTGCAAACAGCAACATAACAAACATTTAGTCCAGTGCAAGGCATTGTGGGAAATAGGGGAAATCTTCCTGCTTCATTAGGAAATGCATTTTCTAGTTTTTAATTAATGTCATATATAAAAAGTATTGCATCTTAAAGTAACAGGCAAAGCCATATTATATTTTTCAGAAAATATATTTTATTTTGGATGAAAAACACATAAACCGGCAAAAAAAAAATTAAAATTAAGAATGCATTAAAAGTAAAAAAGTACTTAATAAACTAAACATTTATTTGAATTATTATTATTTTTTAAATATATGATGGTTTTATTTTGTTGCAATCCATGCACTGCAGGGTTAAGTGTCTGTCCACTGTATTGACCACTTGTTGTGAGAGACGGAGAGAGGCTTTATGAATACAGTGACACATGACTGACTGTGTAGAGACGTCTTCATTCATGTGACTCTGAGACTCTATTGTTCAACACATAACAACTCTTATATGCTCCACACAACATAGCAACTCTTATATGTTCACAGATAGAGAGTCAGTCAGGACACACAGCTGGGACAAGAGCACTTTTGCTTTAGTACAATTCATACGAACCTACTTAAAGTGTGTGTGTGTGTGTGTGTGTGTGTGTGTGTGTGTGTGTGTGTACTGTGCACTTACACTGTGAACCACGAGCGGTGTGATCAAGAATTAATGGGTTTTCTTACAATATTTTACTTGCTTCCATAAATAGTCTTAAACCTGCAGTGTGTAGAATTTTGGGTTTTATTTCCTAGCAGATTTTGTAGAAAGTAATTATAATATCCATAAGTACATTTAATTTAGTGCATAATAGCTGAACAATTTTTTAATTTTAATTATTATTTTTTCTCTTAGAAAGGGTCTCATATATGTCCATATTTCTGTGCCGCCATCTTGAAAGTGGCATAGTTGGAATGTCATCAGGTGTATTGTTTAAAATTTAGAATTGTTCTTGTCCTTGAAGGCCACTGTAGCTTCTGTTATTATTCTAAAGGGTTGGGGTTACCCAGGGAGCGTTGCATTCTAGAACTTTGTGGAACTTTCTTGATGATGTCATATTACACACTGCACCTTTAAGGGGTAAAACCTCAACATTTAAAAAAATATCAAATGTTCACATCTGTTGTCAGAGACATTGGTTTTTTAAGCAAAATAGTTGATTGTTGACTTTATGTCCACAGTTAGCATGAGTTGATCTGCATATGTTCGTTTAAAATGTCATCACAGTATTTACAGTAGTTTAAGTGGATAAAATGTTCTCTTGTTTTTTTGCAGGGATTCTTGTTCTCCCGGGAACTTTGGCAGGAAATATTGCGAGGTGTTAGACAACTCTGAACTGAGCCTGCAAATTGAGACAAGCCTTCATGCCGTGGTTTCATCTTCCTGTCTCTTGAGTCAGTGATTCTGCAGAACGCTTGTTGTCAAACATAACTTTTGGTCAAAATCTGTGAAAATCTCCTCATGCTCCGTATACCTGTCTGTTCTATGTGTGTGTGTGTGTGTGTGTGTGTGTGTGTGTGTGTGTGTGTGTGTGTGTGTGTGCTGAAAAAAAATTGAGTACACAGCCTAGGCTCTGTAAACTGACACGTTGCTATGGAGGCCCTCTTTGTTTCTATACCAGTTTACAGATTTATTTTGACAATAGGGGATTTTGACAACAAACATTCTCCAGAATCGCTGACTCCATCTTTAATTTAGGTTTTAAGACAATGCACCAGTGTTCTGCGGACAGATTTCTCGATATTAATTGTTTATGAATCAGTTAATTCGCTGTATGTTAGGAAGCATTTAAGCCCTTCTTTCCATAAGGTCCAGTTCTGTACTATGTGTTTCAGATGTTTTAACATGAAGGTAATGCAGAGGTCAGCTGGACAGAGAGTGGAGCTCCACCCAAACATTTAGGAGAACTGAAACGGGAACAGAAATTATGACTTATGAAAGACTTCATGCGTTGCTTGTTTTTTCCTCAGCCACACAGTATACATCGGACGTGAGTCATATTAAATAAATACTTCACCCATACGGAACCGGCGTTTTATCATTATAAAATCGCTATTAAAATATAATGAATGAGGTTTTTCTTCCCTCAGTCTTCCCTTAGTCTTCCCTTGGCCCAGCTGTCCTGTTAATCCCACACATGGGAAACTGTAGTGTTAGACAGTGAGACCATAAAACACTCTTTCTGCCTTTTCTCAGGCTAGGATGAACCGATTTCCAAACATTTTTTTGCACATTTATACTACATAGGATCTCAGAGTTCAATACACCTCCATATTCCCAACGGTGAAGTAGGCCTTTAATGGTAGTAAGTGCAAATCTAACACTTTCTTTAGCTCCAGTTTGATATCACAGCGACCCTATTGGTGGGAGGGGATTTAGCCTTTGTTGATTGCTCTTAGTTTAGATAAACATTCAGTGTCAGAGCAGTCAAACACCACACTACTTTACTGATTACTGATTTATTGCTTCAGTTGTGTAAACGTTGAGTTATTTAATAAATGTAATTTGGTATTTAAACTGTCTCTGTATGAACCTCCTTTCTTGGTTGTGCTCTTAAGTGAGTTGGGCACAACTATTAAAGCATATTGTTTTTATTTAAGGAAACTCTGAACATCTCCACATTAAA
>OX442351.1:35337464-35342464 GCA_949357725.1 Hyperoplus immaculatus
AGAATTCAATACACCTTCATATTCAAACCAGTGAAGTAGGCCTTTAAGTTAAGAGAAAATACATTACCAAAATGTTCACTTCTCTGACACACATAGCGCACCTTTAATCAACTCTGTCTCAACTCGTTTAGCGATGGCTTGACTGTAACCAACCTTCCTTTATATTAAAAAAAGTTACGCACTATAGCTTTCTTTAACCACCTCTTTCTCTTTCCAGGTTTCAAATGGTTTGGCAGCCTCACCAATCTCTCCCTGCGCCAGCGAGAAGACAAGCTCAACGTCAAGGCTGCCCCAGTGCATGATGGTAGTTTTGACTTTATCAAATCATCATCAACAATAACAACAACAAACCATGCTGACCAATCGGTGGATGATATGGAACCTTGCCTACACAGCCCCGGCTACGCGCGCTCCTGTGAAATGTACACACATGTTGGCACCATCCCACGCGCACAGAAGCATAAGAAAAGCTGCAAAGAGAAGAAAAGGGGTCTTAAAGGGGACAGAGCGGGGTGTGTGAGTGGAGGGCAGAGCCAGTGTAAGCCAGGGGATCATGTAAGAGCATCCCCACTACTTAGCGCCCTTTCTAGGGATAGTTTGACCAGCCCAGACAACCGGCAATCGTCTTTTTGTGGTTCGACTACTAGACCACTGCCCGCCACACCTCCTCAAATTCAGGCTTCACCATTGATTTCAGTACCCAAAGGAACCTTCAATGACCCAATTAAGAGCCTGGAGGTGCCTTCATGGAGCAGGGATAATATAGGAAATTGTAGATACACGAAAGAGCCTTGTTTGAATATGGCAACAACGAACATCAACACAAACGCAAACCAAAGCAAAGTGACTTCTCAGGATTTATACGTACCGATGGACCCGATAGCAGAAGCAAGTCACTGTCGCCACGGAGACGAGCACCAGCAGCAAGGCATTGTGGGTAAACAGGAAGTGAAGAGAGGTGACAGGTGAGAACGTTGGTTTGTTTACTTTCATCGGATGGGGAGATAGAGTTCCAGAATTAGACTGTGTGTGTGTGTGTGTGTGTGTGTGTGTATGTGTGTGTGTGTGGTTGTGTGTGTGTGTGTGTGTGTGTGTGTGTGTGTGTGTGTGTGTGTGTGTTTCAACCTGCCCTAAAAAGTTAAGTCCAAGTGATAGAAAAACAAATATGTTGAAGCAACACTGCAAACAAGTGTCATTGTAGTGAGACTATTGCAACTTGTTTTGTTTTTTCTTTTGCAAGTTGACTTATTTGAAGAATTTTAAAGAACTGAGTCTTTATATGAGGAAGAACAAGTCAGATTTCTGCTCTAGGTTGGATCAAAGAAAGACTATTTCATATTTCAGAAAAAAATAAAAATTTAAACCTGCTCTCATAAACATAGTCTGACACAACACTGTAACAGTTTTAATTTTCTTAAGAACCATCTGTCATAGAGGGGAAATTATTTCAACTCTATTTTACTTTTGCATTTTGTGAATTGACTTATTTGAAAGTCCTGCTCCAGGATGCATGAAAAAGCTACTTTCAGATTTCAGAAAAAATCTTGAAACATGTTTTTTTTTGTTTTTTTTGTTTAACCTGCCCTTAAAAGTTTAGTACAAAGGACTTGTGTTTACGTCCTCGCAAAAACGTCATATAATAACAAAAATTCAGACAGTTAAGTTTTAATATCACAAGAAAAAGTCATAAATATAATGGTTTTATTGGACAGTAGTTAGTAGTGGTAGGGGCAGCAGTGCACATGCGCAGTAGCTCCCTCCCTGCTCACACAGTCAGTCAGCTGGGTGGATCAGAGCGGCAGAGTGTGGTGGACTGTGGCCGAGAAACATGTGTGAAGTCCGGGACGTTACGCGTCGGTCTGACCGCTGCACGGAGCGAGAGACCTGGTGAGAAAACTATAATGTTAATAACTAAACTTAGCCTTTTTAGTTTGTTTCAGGTTGTGTGTGTGTGTGTGTGTGTGTGTGTGTGTGTGTGTGTGTGTGTGTGTGTGTGTGTGTGTGTGTGTGTGTGTGTGTGCGTGCGCGTGTGTGTGTGTGTGTGTGCTTGTGTTTGATGATATACAGTTAGTGTTTTTTGATTGCATTGTGGTTTGTAGCCTAAATATGTCAACTGTCATAAACTGCTCTTAAAATTTGAATTTAAATCGAACGGCTTTTTCTTGCATGCACGCTGTTGTTGATGCAATAGGATTAATATTTAGGCAAACATGCACGCGCTAGGCTAGCCTATACATTACAGAAAACTAATGTCCAAAACTAGACTTAAGCTTGATGATATAAAGGTATGGTGCTTTGTTTGTGTTGCGGTTTAAGTCGAGAGAAAAGTAGGCTAATGTAAGTTAATATGTCACCTGTCAT
This sequence comes from Hyperoplus immaculatus, assembly GCA_949357725.1. Taxonomy (NCBI): domain Eukaryota; kingdom Metazoa; phylum Chordata; class Actinopteri; order Uranoscopiformes; family Ammodytidae; genus Hyperoplus; species Hyperoplus immaculatus. Next base: position 35,339,826 of record OX442351.1, read on the forward strand.
AAACTGCTCGTAAAATTTGAACTGAAAATCGAACGACTTTTGTCTTGCATGCACGCTGGGATTGACGCAATAGTACTGTATATTTAGGCAAACATGTATACACTAGTTAGTTGTGTGTGCATGTAGGCTACAGTTGAAAAATGCTGCGATAGACTTAGGCCTATAACGTATTTGGTCCCCCTGTCCACTTTACACTTTACAACACCCTCAGTTAGGAGGAATCAAGCTATCAATCTGACGGACTAGACACTCCAGGCATGTTTTTAAATAGAAAAGTGTTCATATCTTTCCTTTGTTATTGGGATTATTTTAGTATTTGAATATGTGTCAATAGTCAAATAGTATCTCTCTTTCTGCAAGGTGACATTTAGTTATTATACACTTTACATATTTGTTGTTGTTGCAAAATTTAATTTTACAGTTTTAACTTGGCAAGGGTGGTGTGTGTGTGTGTGTGTGTGTGTGTGTGTGTGTGTGTGTGTGTGTGTGTGTGGAGGGGTGGGGGGGTTTGTTATTGTATGCTGTATGCTGCATCCATCCACCCATCCATCCATCCATCCATCCATCCATCCATCCATCCATCCACCCATCCATCCATCCCTATAACATGAAAGCTCCACACACTAGTAAAACTTTTAACAATATCCAGTCCACTTTGAAGTGAATGTGTCCAGCTGATCTGGAGTCTGTCTGTGTTATCTATCTATCTATCTATCTATCTATCTATCTATCTATCTATCTATCTATCTATCTATCTATCTATCTATCTATCTATCTATCTATCTATCTATCTATCTATCTATCTATCTATCTATCTATCTATCTAACCATCCATCCATCCATCCATCTAACTAACTTACTTAATAACATGAAAGCTCCACACTAGTTAAACGTGTAATCTGACCCTGGACCAGTCTGTGTGTTTTTACATAACAGAAGGAATTTGATCCATGCGCTGGTTCTCACTGTTTCACTGCTTCCTGTCTCTCCCTCCCTCTGCTGTAGTGTGGACTGATTCACAACTATAGGGCTGGACACGTCATCGTAAATTAATCTTTTTTTTTCACTAGAACTTTATTAAATAACAATATATGTGGGGGGGGGGGATGTGTGTGTTTGTGTGGGTGTGTGTGTGTACATGATTGTGTGTGTGGGAGAGGGGGTATGTGTGTGTGTGTTTGTGTGCGTCTCTCTCTGCCTGTGTGTGGTTGTTTGTGTCTCTGTGCGTGACTGTGCGTGTGTGTGTCTTTTCTGGTGTTGTGGTTAGAGCCCCCCCCCCCTTATTTTGTAATTTAATTTTAATATGGCAATTTTTAAATATTACATGTTTACCAAAGATTCACTTTCGTTTTGTAATGTTTTAAATGACAATATTTAAAATAGTTTTTTTGTGTTGGCAAGAAATCGCTTAGTAATCTTAATCGAGGTAAAATGTTCAATTAGTCGTGATATTGATTTTAATGTCCAATCGCCGAGCCCAATTCACAACTGACCTTCACTTTTTACTGTAGGTTTCAAAGGTCTCATAATAGGCTAAACAGATTGAAAACATGAGGTTGCAATGCTTCCATGTCATGTTCTTTTAGAGGCCCCCCCCCCCCCCCACAGAATCATGCCTTAAAATAACCTCAGTACCTTCAATTATTCAGACAACATCTCCGCGGGATGCTCACAGAAAAGTGCAGGAGGCTATCTACCAACATCATGTCTTCTTTGCTTTGCAATCCATTTTAACCGGTTCATTGACAAAAAAATATCTTAGTTTGATTGCTATCCAATTTCACACCCCATAGCTTTTATGATATTAATATGATATTAGAATTAGCAATAATTGTATTTTAAGTGTATGATTTAAAGGCAGCTTGGTACATTTTTATTGCTATTATTCATAATCGAATCATATGAATTTCACTCTGCTTTTAAATGTTTTATAATGTGTTTTATGTATTCTAATCTTGCCCCTGTAAAGCACTTTGAGTGGCCTTGTGTCTGAATTGTGCTATAGAAATAAACTTGCCTTGCCTTGCCTTGCCTTACTCTTTTTAATGATAATAACTACTGCTAAGCTAAGCTACCTTTAATACATGATTTGCAACCAACTTGTCTGCTCATCAAAATGGATATTTTTCATATACGAATAACTATTAGAAAATGAATAAGTACACTTAAACTTGAATCACTACTCTAGCTGTCCAGTGAGCTTCCTTTTACATCTGCTTCATAGTTACTGCAAATTCAAAAAAGCTGTTCCAAACGACACTTTGCTTGCATACTATTTGATTACTAAAAACTGATATAGATACAGCATTTTAGACCATACATATATTTTCTGCATTTTTCCTCTGCAGGGCATTGAAGCCCTTTAATAGATGACTGCAGATATGGTCTGATAATATCACCTTACAGTTCAGATAAGCTCCTCAGCCACGTCCCAGTAACATAACACTATAGTTTAATGATTTTAAATGTATCAGGTTTCGGAAGCTGACTGGAAAATTGGATCATCAAATTCACTTTATCAATGACTATTTTTGGAATGAGTTCAAAGTTTACTGCTGTGTGTTTTAGATTGTGGGCAACTGGCTCCTTCTGATATAAAAAAATGTAATTACAATTTTATGAATTATAACATTAGTCTT
>OX442351.1:35344964-35452464 GCA_949357725.1 Hyperoplus immaculatus
TGGGTGTGTGTGTGTTTGCTGTCCGCTCAGAGTTTGTGTTTGGGAACAAAAGGTCGCCTCCCTTGACGTTACTCATGGAAATATGCAGCATGTTCAGCATAGGGCACAGTGACCAGAGTGAGAGAAAAAAGTAAAAAAAAAAAAAAAAGTTTGACGTTGCCAAAAAGCAATTTGCAGTGACACAACACAACACTGCTGTCAAAAAGAATTGTTTAGTGGCTCCCACTGCTTGCAGAGTTGGTGAGAAGCCAGCTGGTTTGATTAGATGAACATCAGGGGGAGAGAGAAATCTTGAAAAACAGACTTTTGTTTGGTAGACGTGAGGTTTGAGGGTTCACACAGAAGTAGATAGATTCCCCATCCACCCCGGTGAAGTTTGTTGTGTTGCAAGCTGTTGCTGGGTGGTGTCACATTAACACAGAGTTGTGCAACAAGACAGACAGGAGAAAGTAAACTGTAGGCCACTGCTGCTAATACTAAAGACTATATGTATTGAAACTCACTTTTTATTTGTTACCAACTAGGGATGGCCATTTAGTATTTTTTCTTTAACCGGTTAACCACAAGAATTAACGGTTATTTACCGGTTAACCGTTAAGATTTAATGTAGCCTATTTATAGTGAAACGCATGAAGCATTATAGCAGGCTTTTTTTGTTTATTCATTTAAAAACTATTCAGGGACCAGTAGCCAATTTAAATGCCTGCAATTTGACATTCACATGGCACCTTGTCTGTTGTGAGAAGAGGTCAAATATGCAAATGTGGGAGCCGAAAGTGCAATAAGTGACTGTAATTTACATACATTTACACACACACAGGCTTAGGGGCACTTTACACTGTGAAAACGTGACAGTTTTCCAGTTTTTGGTTTAAAAAAAAACCCCGTTCAGACACAATTTATCTGACATCTTCACCCGTACACATGTTTTCAGAGGAAACGGGCCGAAATCGCTGTAGTAGCATTGTAGCAGTCATGCCAAGCCAATAGTCAGCGGTGACACAGCCTAGTAGATAGCTCTTCTGGTACAATTTGATGCATTAAACCTTACTGTAACCGAAAATTAATGCCACTAACGTTCATAAAGCGGTTGGTGTAAGGTTGGGGTTACAAGTATTGTAAATGACAAGCTTTCTGTCCTCTTATTTCACCGCATTGAACTCGTAAAAATAGAAGACTTGCTGATAGTGAAGGGGTTTCGTGAGCAGATACCTTCCTGTTAGGCGTACTTCAAAATAAAAGTCAACTCACGTGTGTCCAGTGAAATGCTATTAATGTTTAGCCACTGAAATGCTTTTACTGTGAAGCCGTAGCCTTAATGCTCCTTTTGTTGAACAGTAACTTAACCGCTGCGCGCTGAACTATGGATAGTGTTTTTTAATGTAGAGAGAGCCGTGTCCCTGCCCTGGCATAGAAGCTACACACGTTTATTTGGCTAGAAAAACCGGCAGAGCACAAATCTTTCCCCAGACAAAGTGGCCGGTGGTCTCAATAACTTACTAATCGCTTAGACTAAATTGGCGAGTGTTAGGCTATATTTTAGCCCTGCACGTCACTCTCCGCTGATCACAGTGATGGTGCCGTGGAGACACCGTTCATGTTGTCTTCTAACTTTATAACTCGCTTGTATTGTGGGTATTTTGACAGCAAACGTTATAGACTACGCATGTGTGAGGGTGGAGCCGTGACGTCAGCGTTATCAGGGGAAATGGTTTCGGTGTTTACAGGAAACCAAAACCGTTAAGTTTTCCAAGAAATCCTCCCTGGGAGGTGATCTCAAAAACCTGCGGTTTCATGCCTGCGTTTGCTGTTTTCCTGTAAATGATATAGTGCAAACGCGGGAATTTTTCCGCGTTTGCACCGTTTCGTGTTGTCGTGTAAAGTGCCCCTTAGGGGATGGGTAGCCATTGCGATATCAAAATAAGAGTCCGGATTTGAGAGAAATTAGGATGAATCTAGTAAAGTGATTGGACCGGGACGTAAACTGGTAGCCAGCCTCATAATTACTTTTTTTTTTTCTCTGTGCTTTCGTTTTGAATTGAGTAATGTTGGAAAAAGGTGATGTCAGATATTTAAACAACCAGAATTGAGTAATGTAAACAAACAAACCTGAAACTGATCACAGCTGTTGTTTTCCTCTGTTACCACGGAGATAAATACGTCAAATGTGATCAAACCACATCCACACAATCATGACAGATTTGGTAGGTTTGTGTTTAACTGTGACTAAACCATTGCTCAGGACGTCCAAATTGGATTGTTGCCTAATTTCAGAAATATTGAATATTGTGCTAAATTATGAACTACATTTTTTATATAAAATATGTGTAAGTGTATTATCAGGCTGATGGGGAATATTTCCACATTAAGGACTTGAAACAGCTGTATAACTCACTTACGTACAGTCCTATTTTGATGTATTTTAAGTTGCCTCAAGGGGGCGCTGCAAAAAGCCTTGTGTCCTATTTATGATGCAATAACAAGTTTTGTTGCCTAACTTTAAGGTGCTGTAAGCGGAATGGTTCTTTTAGCTAACTTCCTGTCAGTTACTGCAGTTAGCAGTCCCCTCGCTCGTCCCTACGTCACCACATTAATGCACTGCGGTCTTCAAGCAGCGAGTTATCTAGCATCATCTCAGATCCATAAGTGTGATACAAATATGATAAAAACCATCTAAACAGACATTGGGAAGGATTTTTAACTGGTCCGCCATTGTAGGCGCATAAACATTCACCCATCTGTCGCTCTTGCGTGCACCGGCAGTGAGACCATGAGTGAGACGGGTGTCGGTTTGTAGCATTCTCTCTTGTGATTGGATAATAATTTCGGGATCCCCTGAAAAGTTTATTAGCTGATTACATGCAGAGCAGCTGACTGAGAAATCGGCATTATGAAACGCGCACATTATGAAAGTGATCACTGTATGAATAAAGAGCGATTTAACACTTATATTAACATAAATAAACCGCTTACTTCACCTTTAATGTAATAAAAAGTTACTCCAGTATGTTTTAGAAACATTTGAAGAGTTATAAGAATTTTTCTGAGCTTATTGTGAATTGCAATTATTTTGGACAGGATAATCATGACATGAAATTCAATTCACTTATTACTAACTACAAACGTTGAAAGCCTTCCTGATTTAGTGCTCCTTGATATAAAGTACAAGTTACTTACTCCATATAATGAACAGAGTTACAGAGTATTTTGATGTACATTTCTCATTTCTTTATTTTGTTTTTTCAGTCAGAAAGCCTTGCCGGACAGCAGTGGGGAATACGTAAAGGTAAGCTTACTCCTTACATTATTTCAAATCCATTTTCACCTAACACTCTTTCCCTTAGTTGTTTTTTTCTCTCTGTCCGACAAAACACTTTATTTTTCCCACCAGTGGCTCCATTTTCAGTAAAAAGGTTAAACTAAAACTCGTAACTGTCTGACACTGTATTCCTGTACACACGGCACTAAATCAGGAGGGTTGACACACAAAAAGGCTCGGGGAATGCGCCTCCTTTTTCGGCGAAATACTTAAAAGATGCCACGCACTGTTGCTGTTGGTAACCTGAATTTGTATTGCTTATTTTTTTTTGCAACTTTAGTTAGTAAAAATATTAAATATATCTATGTCTATCTGCCTGTCTGCCTGTCTCTCTCTGTCTGTCTGTCTCTCTGTCTGTCTCTCTCTCACTCTTACGATGTTGTTTGGGCCTTTTCCCCTGCCTGGAAAAAGGTAGAAAAAGGAAATACAGAGAGTGAGAGAATTTCCAGTTCATTGACTTATAATTGGATACTTGACAAACACACTTGTCTCTAATGGGACATGCTGGCAATGAATGATAATGCTAATGAAATTAAAGCTATTCATTAGGGGGGCTCCCTTCCCTCGCCAAAATACACACTAACCCATATATATACACACTCTTCTATTTTGTTTTGAAGTGGTCCTGGATTGGTGCCAAGTCCCCCCTTTTATTCACAGACCGTTGGGACAAACCATTCTCTTAAAAAGCGAGGGGGAGAGGGGGGCGAAGAAAACAACAGTTCACCAATACATCAGTGTAATAACTGTAACTAGTGTGTGTCCCCCAACACAAAAGCATTCCGGCCCGTCGTCCCTGTAAACTCTTGATATACAGTATCTTCGTTTTACTTGGACAAAGGGGGCGCTGAGTGATGACCTCAGAAGCACAATGATGTTGCCACAGCGATGTGTGTGTGTGTGTGTGTGTGTGTGTGTGTGTGTGTGTGTGTGTGTGTGTGTGTGATTGATGCAATGATGTTGCCACAGCGACTAGGCCAGGACTCTAGAATGGGTGCCGGAGTGTTGGGGTCCTCTGGAGCCAGGATGGATGGATGCCAGTGTGTGGGAATGCCAGAGCTGTCCGACTTCTTGTCCGAATGCTTAGTTCTTCAGAGGACAAACATTTGTTTATGATTATTTTTTGGCATTTTCTATACTTTATTGATAGTTAGGAGAGACATAGATCCAATGGGGGAGAGGAGAATGACATGCAGAGAACGACCCGGATCTGCTGTGAAGAGGACTGAGCCTCTCTGGGGGGGTGATGCTCTAGCCATAACACAACGGGCGCCCCCCTGTAAAAGCTGTTTTTATAATGGAATAGATGTTTGCGTTTTCAAGACTACAGACACCTCTCTGACATCAACATCTCATATCGTGCTATCAGTACTTTAAACTTCACTATTTTCCCTGAACAGTCTGGTAAGATGGGCCCTCCACATTATGTGGAAAAGATGTCACTCGATGGTTTTAAATTCATATAATTGTTTTATGTGATTTTGTTTCTGGATATTGCGTGATTGTGCCCTTTTCTATCTATCTATCTATCTATCTATCTATCTATCTATCTATCTATCTATCTATCTATCTATCTATCTATCTATCTATCTATCTATCTATCTATCTATCTATCTATCTATCTATCTATCTATCTATCTATCTATCTATCTATCTATCTATCTATCTATCTATCTATCTATCTATCTATCTATCTATCTATCAGTTCTCCAAAGACAAGTTTTGGTTGGAGCCGCCGACCGAGAAACTGAGGAAACAGCTGGAGGAGGAGCTGAAGCTAAGCGGCAGCAACCTGAAGAGCCATGCATGGTACCACGGACGTATCCCCTGGGAGGTACACGCACACACACACACACACACACACTAATCTCATTCACTCAATCAGACACACACACACACACACACACACACACACACACACACACACACTTACACACTCACACACACACACACACACACACACACACACACACACACACACAGACACACACTCACTCACTCACTCACTCACTCACTCACTCACTCACTCACTCACTCACTCACTCACTCACCCTCCCACCCATCCACTCACTCACTCACTCACTCACTCACTCACTCACTCACTCACTCACTCACTCACTCACTCACTCACTCACTCACTCACTCACTCACTCACTCACTCACTCACTCACTCACTCAGCCACAACCACTTCATGCCCGACCAAGTTATTTGTAACCAGAAACTTACCCTAACTCTCAATTTAAAATATTAGAGTTAGAACCTGCTTTTCGTCCCCACATGAGAAGTGAGTCCACGTACTGATCTTACCGATGTCCACTTATTGTAATACAAATAAACACATGCCTGACACACATCTTGATTTCTTTTTGTAGGCTACGACGCTTGTTTTGTCCAGAGTCAGAAAAGTCTGCATCTTTCACATGATTTTAATTTTTTTTTAACCAAAGATATAACTTAAGTCCCCATATGGGAAGTGAGTCCATGTAGTGGTCAGACCTATGTTCCCATATTGTATATAAACAAGCACACCTGAAAAATTAATTTTTTTCTTCGTTGTGCAGGTTTTTTCTTATTATTTCTTTGCAAACTTGCTACCAGTACATCTAAAATACCCTTTGTTTTGCTCTGAGTTAAGAAAGTAAGCATCTTTGACATGATTTTCAAGATTTCACTAAAATCACATATTTGTGATTTGGGTAATTTACCACCTGAATGATTTGTACATTGCTTAACAAAACCATGTAATTTAACAACCAATGCAACTTCAAACTATTGTGAATTTTTTTTTAGTTTTCTATTATTAAATTAAACTATTGTCTATTGGGACCTACCTGTATCTATGAAGGAAAGGATCTAATTCAGATTATATTGTAAAGTGGGGTTTCACTTTAAAATACCAGGAAGCAGAGTCATGGTTTGACCACAAGAGAGAGCTCTCTTCAAACACATTATTCTGTGACATCATAATGAATAGGCTTTTCTTTAGGAATAACTAAACCCAAAGTTATTAACAAAAACTATTATTAACAATAATTAACCATAATAAATATAATTGTACCTTCATCAAAAGAATAAGCTCTAAAAATGGCTTTGGCAAAACATTTTAATACATTTTTTACAAATAGTAATAATGTTGTAAAAGCAAAGGCATCACACTGATTCAATACATGTGTATTTACAAAAAAATAACACTCAAATTTAAAAATGTGTAAATTTTTATAATTTACATTTTGAATAACCTAGACATATTCAAATGTCTCCTCAGGTGTCGGAGAGCCTGGTGGAGAATCATGGCGAATTTCTAATCCGGGACTCTCAGTCCAGTCCGGGCGACTTTGTCCTCACGAGCCACTGGGAACAGAAAATCCTTCACTTCCTCATCAGGAAGTCGGTGGTTCAGTCCGGTGAGACATACACACGGGTCCGGTACAGCCTGGAGGGGGAAACCTTCAACACTTTACCCGCTCTTGTTCACTTCTACGTGGGCAACAGGGCGGCTGTGACGCGGTGGAGTGGAGCTCAGATCCATAGGCCGGTGAACAGGACGCTTCCTCTCAGTCACTTGGAGACGGCTTTCTGCAACGCTGTCACCCAGCCATCCAGCCAAAGAGACCTGAAGAAGGTCTGCCCAGGAAGGTAAGGTGTCAAATCAAATCAAATCTGTTTTATTTGTGTAGCCCGATATCACAAAAAGACATTTGCCTCAGTGGGCTTTACATTTTGTACACAATATGTCACCCTCTTCCCGAAGACCCTTCGCTTATGTGTGACCGACTTTATTCAAAATATTAGAAAACCGTGATATACTGTACAATTTTTTAAACCATTTTATGAAAGTGCACTGAAGAGGGTGACTGAAAATGATGCCTTTTCTGGTAAAAATTTAAATTTTTTCCCATTTTCTTTGCTCATATGTGACTCAAATGTGTTTTGTTTTCCATGATAGTGTAGCCAGAACAAATTACATTAAATATTATCTTTTTCAGTTCTGATTTGTTCTACTTTCATATGTACGCAGATGATCTGGTGATTCTTTGTCCATACAGTGCTGGCCTCCAACAGCTGCTAAGGGTCTGCTCCCAATATGGTGCAGACTTTGATATTAAGTACAACTCCAAAAAGAGCAATATCATGATCGCTAGAAGCAGGGAGGACAATAAACTGTTTTTCTTCTGTCCGGTGCTGTCCTTAAAGTGTGTGAGGAGGTCAAATACTTAGGGCACTTTGTAACTGCTGACCTGTCTGACGACAGGGACATCCGCAGACAGTACTGTATGATGTATGCACAAGCTAATATGTTGAAGCGCAAGTTTAGTATGTGTTCATTGTCTGTGAAGACCACTCTTTTTAAAGCTTTTTGCACCCCAATGTATACTGCCCACTTGTGGCGGCGCTATAAGAAAAGCAGTATGCAGAAACTCAATGTAGCATATAATGATGGCATGAGGCTGCTGCTTCATATGCCACGTTGGAGCAGTGCAAGCCAAATGTTTGTCAGTGTTAATGTGCCCACCTGTCCTGCTGTGCTCAGGAATCTCATGTACAGATGTATGTGCAGACTATCGGAGTCATGTAACGGCATAATCACAACTATAGTGAACCCTACAATGAGTGCGGTTAGGTTCACTTCCACATTATGGAACCATTGGCGCTTTAGCTCTATACCTGTCGAGTTTATTTTCAACATTGCATTTCATCAAAATTGTTTGTCTGCTATATTCTTTAATGGCATCGTGGGGAAAAGTAACCCTCTCTCCATTGACCCCAATATTCTTCTGTAAATTAATCCTCTCTCTCTCTCTTTCTCACTCTCTCTTCCTCCATACAGTCCTTCTTCTCTCCACCAGAGGGCAGACGTAAACAGGCAACAAGATGACCAGCCTCTGCTGACTGCAGGAGATTCAACTCTCTCTACTCTGTACATCAACAGTGAGTTTTAAAATTAAACTATTTCACCTTTTTGTTCTGATACTCGAATATTTATATGTGAGACAATTAGATATTTAAGTCCCCAGGAAGACTAGCGACCCCTTTGTGGAAACTAATGGGGATCCAAATAAATGATAAAGTAACTAATAACCAGAGCGAGAGACTGGGTAGTTGAGTATGAGGTAAAATCACAATAAATTATTTCCCAGGGCTACGAGCATTCATAGTATTTTTAATTCTTAACTTGCCCTTTGTCTTGAGTAAGCTGATTAAAGTCTTTTGGTAGTTTACTTTGGTGGCAGATTACGTACAACACAGTGCAGGAGTTGGGGGTATAATATTTTTGTATGGGATGTTTTGATTTTATTGTTTCTATCTGTGTGAAAATAGAGCCTGACCGATTAAACAACATGGCTGATGTTAGCAGATAATTTAAGTTCATCACAGATATACCCGTGTTTGGTATGTGTTGATAGGGAACAGGATACTGCTGTACAAAAATGTCAAAAGATAAAACATATATTTGATTTTCATAATTAGGATGCGTTCCCACTTCACACACAACTTAAAGACATACTAGGTAATTCTGGAAAATGTTTTGTCCACAAATCACATTTTGTCAAAATCAGTAAATATCACCTCACAATTTGCTACCTGTCTGTCCTGTGTGCACGCTGAAAAACATATATGGTGTTAATACAGAGCCTAGGCTAATCAAAGGGAATGTAACAGTTTGCTTGATATATATATATATTTTTTTTTATTAAAACATAAATTTGTATAACGATCACATGACATCAAATCATCAGTTATAGTCATAAGAATATGAATAATTACCCATCCATAGTGATAAATAACCACAATATATATGTGCCAAGAAGCTTATTTTGCTCAAGTAAGTACAGTTGTTTATACCTGCAAGAAATCGTCCAAAAATTATTCTGGATTGGGACTAGAAACTGATCCAAATTTTCCAAGGTGCATTGTGAATTATTTACAGATTTTCCCAATACCTCGTAATTAACAAACACAATCATTTGAACAGAACAAAACATATAACCTATGTTTGAACAACTACTGACTTCAATCAAACAGTTTGTGGGTGCATTCTCCTATACACACTCAGGCATGTTCTGATACAAGTTTAGGAATTATATTGGTTTCTTTGCAAGTAATCAGAATCCATAAAATGTGGCACAACTATCTTGGAGCACATTTCTTCATCATTCCCTTTTGACTTTGATTCTGCAAATCACCCTCCTCCACAAAAACATTACTGCAGAAATATAAATTGCAAATACTAGAAAAAGACATGCGAGCAGAAATGCTACCACATCAATGGAGTAGTACTGGATTGTGGACATCTTGTAAGACTCTGTCCTTAGATGCTGCGCTCCTTTGTTCCTCATGACAAACTCGATCCAGAACATAGCCCGGTCCAGTGGTTTCATGGGCTGATCTCTGTGCAGGTTGGACAGAGTCTTCATCTTCTCCCTGTGTGTTGGTTCATAGAGAACCTTCTTCAGCGCCTCCAGGAAGTTGTCTTTGTTCACAGTTGCAATGTCTAGGACTTCTGCCACACCTCTTGCTTCCATCCTGAAGAAGTTGTCCTGTTGGTCAAACATGAGGGGCAAGCCGACCAGGGGGACTCCATGGTAGATGGCCTCCTGCATTCCATTGGTTCCTCCATGGGCAACAAACACTCTGGTCTTGGGGTGACCCAGGAGGTCGTTTTGAGGCAGCCAGTCCAAGAGTAAGGTGTTGTTGCCGAGGGTGGATGGTCTTTTGCCTTTGTGCCTCCAGATGACTTTCTGAGGAAGTTGGGCGAAAGCAGCAGCAATGTCCTCAGTGATGTCCTCAGGAAGTTTTGCCACCAGAGTTCCCAATGTCATAACGATGATGCCATGTTCACCAGAGCTCTGGACAAAGTCCTCTAGTTCTTTAGACAGGGGCTTGGAGGGTTTGCACTGGAATCCTGCCATGTAGACAACGTTTGGCATTGTGGGTCGTGGGAACTCAAATGTAAAATCGTTCCTCATCAGCCAGATATCAGCTGCTTGAAACAGCTCCATGTAATGTACATCTTTTCCAAAGTAACGATGGACAAATGGTTTGTAGTTCGAGTCTGTGACATACCAAATTTGAAGACAAGTGAAGAAATAGAAAAGAACATTCTTGACCCGTTGGGAAAACGTCATCTTGTCAGTCAGCTCTGCCCCTGGTATTGGGACATATGATAAAGGAGAAGGTGCAATTGCTTGATGTCCCTCACCCTCAATGGTCCACCTCACATTCAAGACAAGTGGAAGACCCAAACGGTGACTCAGGAGCACCCCTGCACCAACCGCAGGGTCGGTCAGAACCAAATCATATTTGGCATCATGGAGGCTCTGCATCATTTCGGTATTCTCAAACATCTCCCCCAACATCTGAATCATCTGCTCATTCATCTGATAGAACTGCACTACCAATTCATACTCCAGGGATAGCCGAGTCCAAAGGGAAGCCCCATTCCGGCGCATGTTCAGCATTGTGGTTACAAATGTCCCAAAGCCTTCCTCATCAAAACCACCAGGGGAATCTATTGTGATGGACTTGTAGTGAGGGGACTCTGCTTTGATGTACCAGCTGTCTGGTGGCCTTAACACAGTGATCTCATGGCCTCTGGAGTGAAGCTCCTCGACGAGGACTTTCATGTTGACCCAGTGACTTCCATCCAAGGGGTACACCAAGACTTTGCCTGCATCTACTAACGTTGAAGAGCAGAGCAGCACCAGAAGTGTCACCAAGGTCATTCGGTACATCTCTGAAAGAGATCCTGAAAAGAGATATTAGGATGTTAGATCTTTCCTTTCAAAAGACTTAATTCATAAATTCTAAATCATTTTTCAATATAACATTTTTTTTGGGGGTTAGACTGCAATGCACAACAGGATACAAAATGACATCAGTGCAAACGTTTACTGATACTCATTGCCATGTGCAGCAAAATCTACAGGGTCTGAGACCAACAACTTCCACTTCCTCACAGTTAAAAGCAAAGACTGTTAAATGTTTAGTAAGTGCATCAGATCTGATGCACACCTCACAGAGGGTTTTACTTATTTTAACAGGAAACTTGGGCCCACTTCTCTAACAATTGCATAACTCTGATCCCTGCAGCCCAATAATAGTTTCCTGATAACACAACTTCACAGTGTGGGAAATCCTGTCACCAAATCTCTGGGGGTTGACAAAAGCTTTTTAAGTTGGTTGGACGTTCCCTCACTCAAGTGTCACTACTTAGTATTTATGAATGGAATAATAGAAGTCAAACTTTAAAAGGAATTTATTAGAAGTTACCTTTTGTATTGACACAATCAAAGGTCGATAGGGCTTTTACATGTGTTGCACAACAAGGGCAAGAATCATAACTGTCATAAACCGGCATGCATTTTCAGAGTAAGCTTCACAAAGTGCTTCAAACATTTTCTTCCATCATTTGAACTGAAGCAGCCTACATTTGTCTCAGGAAAGATAAAGCTTACTACTAGATCTGAAAGTTGTAAAATTCAAGTTTTAAACTCGGATTTCTTCTCAGGGTTTATGAGCTGAACTTTATAATAACATAGTGAATTTGTGAATGAGCAAAGTTTGAAATCAGGTTGCATAATGCATTCCTAAAGTGCTGGCCTGTTGTTGAGCTTGTCAGTTGAAAACATCTGGAAGTTGTTATCTGGCTCTGTCAAACTTTGTGGCTGTAGTAACGGTTTTTCTGGAGAGTTTTTACATGCACATAAAACCCCAGTTATACTCCAACATGGAAATACGAACAATTGCACTAAAACATCACTAAAAAGTATTTATCTTTTCAATATTGATACTTTATCTTCATAAACTCTTTAACTGGTCTTAATCCTTTGATCTTAACACTTACCGGTAGCGTGCCACTCGACAGATGTTCAAGTGTCAACACAAGCTTTAAGTTTGTGCTTCTAGCCTCCTTCACTGCATACAACTGACTGACTGACTAACGTGCAGCTCCGACGGTCAGAGCAGCATATGGGTGTAGACACTGAGGTAACAGGACTAAGGTTCACAGTGTGTGTGGTATGTAGTAACAGCAGCAGCAGGTTAATTACACAAGGACTCCAAGCATAACCTTTAGATGTAGTGCTGAGATAAAACTGAGATAAGGTTGCAGGTTAATATGGGCCATAGTTAAATTAAGCTGAGTAGGTGACTAGTGTGTTTTTTACTGTTCTAGTTATAATCTTTGTTTGAAAACATTTCCTCTTTGTTCTTTCTGTGAAGTTACTATCTCTGTAACAACTATTACAGTTTGTCATCATATATTAAACATTACTTGATAAAAGTCTCTGACGCAAAGTTTTCTTCAGTCAAGGAATCCTGCACAGGTCAGGGTGTGCAGATGCCGTTTATTTTTTTAATTCAGTCTCATTTACAGCAACTCCAACAAGCTTTGATTTTGGCAAGTCCTGAACTCAGAGTACGAAACCAACAGCAACATATATTTGCTTCTAATCCATGCATTTTGCTTCACCTCCATCATATCATACTCTCACTTCATAGAACCGCACTACGGTTCTCTTGGCAATGGTCCCCGAACCACCTCTGCAAGCGCTATGGGACCGGTTGTTATGTCCAAACCAGATTATGATTGCTGTGCTCACAAATGCCCAAACTAACCACATCAGGGTTCACTAAACGTTGAACTTGTGAACACATTGCTTAACATGATAAATATTCTTCTTTCTCCATCTTAAATTAATACCCAGCCTTAGTGATAAACAATTTCAAGATACATGTGCCAAATAGCTTATTTTACTTAAGTAAGTACAATAGTTCAAATATGTTCAAAAACCTGCAATAAATCGTCAAAAAAAATTCTGGATAGGTGCTGAAAACTGATTTTAATTTTCCAAAGTACATTGTGAATTATTTACAGATTTTCTGAATACCTCGTAAATAACAAAAGTTATTGTTTTCTTTGTAAGTAATCAGGATCCATAAAATGTGGCACAACTATCTTGCAGCAAATTCGTTCATCATTCCCTTTTGACTTTGCTTCTGAAAAACACTCTGCGCCACAAAAACATTACTGCAGAAATAAAAATGGTAAATACTAGCAAAGCACATGCAAGTAAAAATGCTACCACATCAATGGAGTAGTACTGGATTGTGGACATCTTGTAAGACTCTGTCCTTAGATGCGGCGCTCCTTTGTTCCTCATGACAAACTCGATCCAGAACATAGCCCGGTCCAGTGGTTTCATGGGCTGATCTCTGTGCAGGTTGGACAGAGTCTTCATCTTCTCCCTGTATGTTGGTTCATAGAGAACCTTCTTCAGCGCCTCCAGGAAGTTGTCTTTGTTTACTGTTGCAATATCCAGGACTTCTGCCACACCTCTTGCTTGCATCCGGAAGAAGTTGTCCTGTTGGTCAAACATGAGGGGCAGGCCGACCAGGGGGACTCCGTGGTAGATGGCCTCCTGAATTCCATTGGTTCCTCCATGGGCAACAAACACTCTGGTCTTGGGGTGACCCAGGAGGTCGTTTTGAGGCAGCCAGTCCAAGAGTAAGGTGTTGTTGCCGAGGGTGGATGGTCTTTTGCCTTTGTGCCTCCAGATCACTTTCTGAGGAAGTTGGGCGAAAGCAGCAGCAATATCTTCAGCAATGTCCTCAGGAAGTTTTGACACCAGAGTTCCCAATGTCATAACGATGATGCCATGTTCACCAGAGCTCTGGACAAAGTCCTCTAGTTCTTTAGACAGGGGCTTGGAGGGTTTGCACTGGAATCCTGACATGTAGACAACGTTTGGCATTGTGGGTCGTGGGAACTCAAATGTAAAATCGTTCCTCATCAGCCAGATATCAGCTGCCTGAAACAGCTCCATGTAATGTACATCTTTCCCAAAGTAACGATGGACAAATGGTTTGTAGGTTGAGTCTGTGACATACCAAATTTGAAGAGAAGTGAAGAAATAGAAAAGAACATTCTTGACCCGTTGGGAAAATGTCATCTTGTCAGTCAGCTCTGCCCCTGGTATTGGGACATAGGATAAAGGGGAAGGTGCAATTGCTTGATGTCCCTCAACCTCAATGGTCCACCTAACATTCAAGACAAGTGGAAGACCCAAACGGTGACTCAGAAACACCCCTGCACTAACCCATGGGTCCGTCAGAACCAAATCATATTTGGCATCATTGAGGCTCTGCATCAGTTCCGTATTCTCAAACATCTCCCCCATTATCTGAATCATCTGCTCATTCATCTGATAGAACTGCATCACCAATTCATACTCCAGGGATAGCCGAGTCCAAAGGGAAGCCCCATTCCGGCGCATATTCAGCATTGTGGTTACAAATTTCCCAAAGCCTTCCTCATCAAACCCAGAAGGAGAATTTATAGTGATGGACTTGTAGTAAGGAGACTCCTCTTTGATGTACCAGCTGTCTGATGGCCGTAACACAGTGATCTCATGGCCTCTAGAGTGAAGCTCCTCGACAAGGACTTTCATGTTGATCCAGTGGCTTCCATCCACAGGATACACCAAGACTTTCCCTCCATTTACCAAGGGTGGAGAGTAGAGCAGCACCAGAAGTGCCACCAAGGTCGGTCGGTACATCTCTGAAAGAGATTCTGACAAGAGATATTAAGATGTTAGATCTTTCCTTTCAAAAGACTTACTTCATTCATAAATTAGGCATCACCTGAAGTCTTCCTGCATCCACACTATTCACACTTTACTTTAGTATTACCATGTAAACATCTGGTCAATGATCAAATTCCTTCGTGATTTTCTCTACTTATGACATCTATTGCAGTATGTCCGTCCTGGGAGAGGGATACCTTACTTTGACGACTCTCCCTGAGATTTCTTCAATTTATTTATTTTTAATCCCGGTAGGGTTTTTTACTGTGAGTTTTTTTTCAGCCGAGCTAAGGGTGTAAGGGCAGGGTGTCATATTGTATCATATTGTATCATATTGTATGGAATGTAAAGCCCACTGAGACGAATGTTTATTTGTGAATGAATTTTTTTCAGAGTTAGACTGCAATGCACAACAGGATACAAAATGACATCAGTGCAAATGTTTACTGATACTCATTGCCATGTGCAGCAAAATCCACAGGCTCTGAGACCAACAACTTCCTCTTCCTCACAGTTAAAAGCAAAGACTGTTAAACGTTTAGTAAAGTGCAGCCAAACAAATCTGATTCAAACCTCACAGAGGGTTTTACTTATTTTAACAGGAAACCGAGGCCGACTGCTCTAACAATTGCATAACCCTCAGGGTTTATGAGCTGAACTCTATAAAACCATAGTGAATTTGTGAATGAGCAAAGTTTGAAATCAGGTTGCATGAAAGTGCAGTCCTGTTGTTAAGCTTGTCAGTTGAAAACATCTGAAAGTTGTTATCTGGCTCTGTCAAACTTTGTAGCTGTAGTAACGGTTTTTCTGAAGAGTTTTTACATGCACATAAAACCCCAGTTATACTCCAACATGGAAATACGAACAATTGCACTAAAACATCAATAAAAAGTATTTATCTTTTCAATATTGATACTTTATCTTCATAAACTCTTCAACTGATCTTAATCCTTTGATCTTAACACTTACCGGGAGCGTGCCACTCGACAGATGTTTAAGTGTCAACACAAGCTTGTAGTTTGTGCTTCTAGCCTCCTTTACTGCGAACGACGGACTGACTGACTAACCGACGGTCAGAGCAGCTCGGTGGGTGTGGACGTTGAGGTGTGTGGTATGTAGTAACAGCAGCAGCAGGTTAATTATACAAGACTCCAAGCATAACCTTTAGATGTAGTGCTAATATAAAACTGAGATAAGGTTGCAGGTTAATATGGGCCATAGTTAAATTAAGCTGAGTAGGTGACTAGTGTGTTTTTTATTGTTCTTGTTATAATCCCTGTTTAATCACAATTCCTTTTTGTTCTTTCTGTAAAGTTAAAATCTCTAAACATCTATTAGTTTGTCATCATACATTAAACATTACTTGATAAAAGTCTCTGACGCAAAGTTTTCTTCAGTCAAGGAATCCTGCACAAGTCAGGGTGTGCAGATGCCGTTTTTTTTTTATTCAGTCTCATTTACAGCAACTCCAACAAGCATTGATTTTGGCGAGTCCTGAATTCAGAGTACGAAACCAACAGTAACATATATTTGCTTCTAATCCATGCATTTTGCTTCACCTCCATCAGATCATACTCTCACTTCATAGAACCGCACTACGGTTCTCTTGGCAATGGTCCCCGAACCACCTCTGCAAGCGCTATGGGACCGGTTGTTATGTCCAAACCAGATTATGATTGCTGCGTTCACAAATGCCCAAACAAACCACATCAGCGTTCATTTAAACTGACTAAACGTTGAACTTGTGAACACATTGCTAAAGATGATAAATATTCTTCTTTCTCCATCCATAACCCAGCCATAGGGATAAATAACTACAAGATACAAGATGTGCCAAATAGTTTATTTTTATTATTTTTTTTCTCAAGTAAGTACAGTAGTTCAAATATGTTCAAAACCCTGCAATAAATCATCAACAAATTATTCTGGATAGGTGCTAAAAACTGATCTTTATTTTCCAATGTGCATTATGAATATTTTACAGATTTTCCCAGTACCTCATAACTAACAAACACATTATCATTTGAATGGAACAAAAATGTTCTTGATTTGAACAACTACTGACTTCAACTAAACAATTTGTGGGTGAATTCTCCTCTACACACTCAGGCATGTTCTGATACCAGTCATAAGTTGAGATATGTTATTGTTTGCTTTGCAAGAATCAGGATTCATAAAATGTGGCACAACTATCTTGCAGCACATTTGTTCATCATTCCCTTTTGACTTTGCTTCTGCAACACACTCTGCGCCACAAAAACATTACTGCAGAAATAAAAATTGTAAAGACTAGCAAAACACATGCAAGCAGAAATGCAACCACATCAATGGAGTAATACTGGACTGTGGACATCTTGTAGGACTCTGTCCTTAGATGGGGCGCTCCTTTGTTCCTCATGACAAACTCGATCCAGAACATAGCCCGGTCCAGTGGTTTCATGGGCTGATCTCTGTGCAGGTTGGACAGAGTCTTCATCTTCTCCCTGTGTGTTGGTTCATAGAGAACCTTCTTCAGCGCCCCCAGGAAGTTGTCTTTGTTCACTGTTGCAATGTCCAGGACTTCTGCCACACCCCTTACTTTCATCCTGAAGAAGTTGTCATGCTGGTCAAGCATAAGGGGCAAGCCGACCAGGGGGACTCCGTGGTAGATGGCCTCCTGAATTCCATTGGTTCCTCCATGGGCAACAAACACTCTGGTCTTGGGGTGACCCAAGAGGTCGTTTTGAGGCAGCCAGTCCAAGATTAAGGTGTTGTTGCCGAGGGTGGATGGTCTTTTGCCTTTGTGCTTCCAGATGACTTTCTGAGGAAGTTGGGCGAAAGCAGCAGCAATATCTTCAGCAATATCTTCTGGAAGTTTTTCCACCAGAGTTCCCAATGTCATAACGATGATGCCATGTTCACCAGAGCTCTGGACAAAGTCCTCGAGTTCTTTAGACAGGGGCTTGGAGGGTTTGCACTGGAATCCTGCCATGTAGACAATGTTTGGCATTGTGGGTCGTGGGAACTCAAATGTAAAATCGTTCCTCATCAGCCAGATATCAGCTGCTTGAAACAGCTCCATGTAATGTACATCTTTCCCAAAGTAACGATGGACAAACGGTTTGTAGGTTGAATCTGTGACATACCAAGTTTGTAAACATGTGAATAAATAGTAAATAACATTATTGACCCGCTGCGGAAATGTCATCTTGTCACTCAGCTCTGTCATTGGTATTGGGATATAGGATAAAGGGGAAGGTGCAATTGCTTCATGCGCCTCACCCTGAACGGTCCACCTCACATTAAAGACAAGTGGAAGACCCAAACGGTGACTCAGAAGCACCCCTGCACCAACCGTAGGGTCGGTCAGAACCAAATCATATTTGGCATCATGGAAGCTCTGCATCAGTTCAGTATTCTCAAACATCTCCCCCAACATCTGAATCATCTGCTCACTAATCTGATAGAACTCCTTCACCATTTCATACTCCAGGGATAACCGAGTCCAAAGGGAAGCCCCATTCCGGCGCATGTTCAGCATTGTGGTTACAAATGTCCCAAAGCTTTCCTCATCAAAACCACCAGGGGAATCTATTGTGATGGACTTGTAGTGAGGGGACTCTGGCTTGATGTACCAGCTGTCTGATGGCCGTAACACAGTGATGTCATGGCCTCTGGAGTGAAGCTCCTCGACAAGGACTTTCATGTTGACCCAGGCGCTTCCATCCACAGGATACACCAGGACTTTTCCTCCATTTACCAAGGGTGAAGAGCAGAGCAGCACCAGAAGTGCCACCAAGGTCGGTCGGTACATCTCTAAAAGAGATTCTGACAAGAGATATTAAGATGTTAGATCTTTCCTTTCAAAAGACTTACTTCATTCATAAATTCTAAATCATGTTTCAACAGAACAGTTTTTTTCAGAGTAAGACTGCAATGCACAACATGATACAAAATAACATCAGTGCCAATGTTCACTGATACTGGTTGTCATGTGCTCTACAAGCAACAAAATCTATAGGCTCTGAGACCAACAACTTCCACTTCCTCAAAGTTAAAAGCAAAGACTGTTAAACGTTTAGTGAAGAGCAGCCAAAACTAATCTGATTCAAACCCCACAGAGTGTTTTACTTATGTTTAGTGAAAGCTGAGGCCCACTGTTCTAACACGTGCATAACTCTCTGATCCCTGCAGCTCAATAAAAGTGTCCTGATTACACAACTATACAGTGTGGGAATTCCTGTCACTAAATGTCTCAGGGTTGACAAAAGCTTTTTAAGTTGGTCTGATGTTCACTCTCTCAGGTTTCACTGCTTAGTGTTTATGAATGGAATCATTTTTAATTTATTTCATTTCATTTAACTTTCATTTATCCTCGAGAGAACAATTGAGGGGTGACCCTCATTTACAATGATGTCGAGTAAATAAATTCCAAGGAAAAACAACAATACATACACAATATTCAATGCAAATACATCAAATACACAACAACAGGTGAAGAGAGAAAAAAAAATTTAAACATTTACATAGTGGTGAAGAGTGGCAGCAATTAAAATTAAATGGGTGAAAGTACAATATAGCCTAATTAAAACAGTTACAGGTAGAGTATGGCAGATTTAAGATAGTTTGTTTAAATTGATTAAAGGATATGAAGGTATTTAGTTTAATTTGTTGCTGTAAGTTGTTCCAGGAGTCGGGGGCACTGAAGCTAAAAGCTGTCTTTCCCAGCTCAGACCGGGCTTGTGGGACATAAAGCATGAGCATGTCAGTGGAGCGGGTCTGATAAAGCCCATCTGAAATTTGCAACATTTCTGTTAAATAACGAGGAAGTCATAATGGAAGTCAAACGTTAAAGGTGCTCTGAGGAACTTTCAGTTTTTGTTCATTTTTGCACCCCCTTTGGCAAAAGTGGAAGTGTTTGTACCACGCCAGCTGATGTTCCTGGGTGAGTGTACCCATGACAAAGGCATTAAAGAAAAACTACATGAAAATAGCATTCTTTGCACTGATGGTCTCTTTTGCTGTTACATGTAATTCATGATCATCAGAGAAAAAATAAGATTGTCTCAGAAATATTAATAAGTTCCGCCTGGCACCTTTAAAGGGAATTTAATTGCACCTGCCTTTTTGTATTGACCCAGTCAAAGGTCAATGTGGCCATTACATGTGTTGCAAAACAAGGGCAAGAATCATAACTGTCATAAGCCGCCATGCATTTTCAGATTTAGCTTCACAAAGGGCTTCAAACATTTTCTTCCATCATTTAGTTTAAGCTGAAGCAGCTTACCTTTGTCTCAGGAAAGATACAGCTTACTACTAGATCTGAGCATTAAAATAGTGAATTTGTGAATGAGCAAAGTTTGAAATCAGGTTGCATAATGCATTCCTAAAGTCCAGTCCTGTTGTTGAGCTTGTCAGTTGAAAACATCTGAAAGTCATTATCTGCACCTGTGACACTTTTTGGCTGTAGTGACAGTTTTTCTGAAGACTTTTAACATGCTCATAAAACCCCAGTTATACTCCAAGATGGAAGCAAGAACAACTTCACGAAAACATCACTAAAAAGTATTTATCTTTTCAATATTGATACTTTATCTTCTTTATCTTCATAAACTCTTTAACTGGTCTTAATCCTTTGATCTTAACACTTACCGGGAGCGTGCCACTCGACAGATGTTCAAGTGTCAACACAAGCTTGTAGTTTGTGCTTCTAGCCTCCTTCACTGCATACAACTGACTGACTGACTAACGTGCAGCTCCGACGGTCAGAGCAGCATATGGGTGTAGACACTGAGGTAACAGGACTAAGGTTCACAGTGTGTGTGGTATGTAGTAACAGCAGCAGCAGGTTAATTACACAAGGACTCCAAGCATAACCTTTAGATGTAGTGCTAATATAAAACTGAGATTAGGTTGCAGGTTAATATGGGCCATAGTTAAATTAAGATGAGTAGGTGACTAGTGGGTTTTATTGTTCTTGTTATAATCGCTGTTTAATCACAATTCCTCTTTGTTCTTTCTGTAAAGTTAAAATCTCTGTAACAACTATTAGTTTGTCATCATACATTAAACATTACTTGATAAAAGTCTCTGACGCAAAGTTTTCTTCAATTAAGGAATTTATATTTATTTATTTACAGCAACTCCAACAAGCTTTTATTTTGGCGAGTCCTGAACTCAGAGTACAAAACCAACAGCAACATATATTTGCTTCTAATCCATGCATCTTGCTTCACCTCCATCAGATCATACTCTCACTTCATAGAACCGCACTACGGTTC
The DNA here is from genome assembly GCA_949357725.1 of Hyperoplus immaculatus. Lineage (NCBI taxonomy): Eukaryota > Metazoa > Chordata > Actinopteri > Uranoscopiformes > Ammodytidae > Hyperoplus > Hyperoplus immaculatus. The sequence goes on from OX442351.1 coordinate 35,366,130, forward strand.
TCTTGGCAATGGTCCCCGAACCACCTCTGTAAGCGCTATGGGACCGGTTGTTATGTCCAAACCAGATTATGATTGCTGTGTTCACAAATGCCCAAACAAACAACATCAGGGTTCATTTAAACAGACTAAACGATGAACTTGTGAACACATTGCTAAAGATGATAAATATTCTTCTTTCTCCATCTATTACCCAGCCATAGTGATACATAACTACAAGATACATGTGCCAAATAGTTTATTTTTATAATTTTTTTCTCAAGTAAGTACAGTAGTTCAAATATGTTCAAAACCCTGCAATAAATCATAAAAAAAATATTCTGGATAGGTGCTAAAAACTGATCTTTATTTTCCAATGTGCATTATGAATATTTTACAGATTTTCCCAGTACCTCGTAACTAACAAACACATTATCATTCGAACAGAACAAAAATGTTCTTGATTTGAACAACTACTGACTTCAACTAAACAATTTGTGGGTGAATTCTCCTCTACACACTCAGGCATGTTCTGATACCAGTCATACGTTGAGATATGTTATTGTTTGCTTTGCAAGAATCAGGATTCATAAAATGTGGCACAACTATCTTTCAGCACATTTGTTCATCATTCCCTTTTGACTTTGCTTCTGCAAAACACTCTGCGCCACAAAAACATTACTGCAGAAATAAAAATGGTAAATACTAGCAAAACACATGCAAGCAGAAATGCTACCACATCAATGGAGTAATACTGGATTTTGGACATCTTGTAGGACTCTGTCCTTAGATGCGACGCTCCTTTGTTCCTCATGACAAACTCGATCCAGAACATAGCCCGGTCCAGTGGTTTCATGGGCTGATCTCTGTGCAGGTTGGACAGAGTCTTCATCTTCTCCCTGTATGTTGGTTCATAGAGAACCTTCTTCAGCGCCTCCAGGAAGTTGTCTTTGTTCACAGTTGCAATGTCCAGGACTTCTGCCACACCTCTTACTTTCATCCTGAAGAAGTTGTCCTGCTGGTCAAACATAAGGGGCAAGCCGACCAGGGGGACTCCGTGGTAGATGGCCTCCTGAATTCCATTGGTTCCTCCATGGGCAACAAACACTCTGGTCTTGGGGTGACCCAGGAGGTCGTTTTGAGGCAGCCAGTCCAACAGTAAGGTGTTGTTGCCGAGGGTGGATGGTCTTTTGCCTTTGTGCTTCCAGATCACTTTCTGCGGTAGTTGGGCGAAAGCAGCAGCAATATATTCAGCAATATCTTCAGGAAGTTTTGCCACCAGAGTTCCCAATGTCATAACGATGATGCCATGTTCACCAGAGCTCTGGACAAAGTCCTCTAGTTCTTTAGACAGCGGCTTGGAGGGTTTGCACTGGAATCCTGCCATGTAGACAATGTTTGGCATTGTGGGTCGTGGGAACTCAAATGTAAAATCGTTCCTCATTAGCCAAATGTCAGCTGCTTGAAACAGCTCCATGTAATGTACATCTTTACCAAAGTAACGATGGACAAACGGTTTGTAGGTTGAATCTGAGATATACCAAGTTTGAAAACATGTGTATAAATAGTAAATAACATTATTGACCCGCTGCGGAAACGTCATCTTGTCACTCAGCTCTGTCATTGGTATTGGGATATAGGATAATGGGGAAGGTGCAGTTGCTTCATGCGCCTCACCCTGAATGGTCCACCTAACATTCAAGACAAGTGGAAGACCCAAACGGTGACTCAGAAGCACCCCTCCACCAACAAATGGGTCGGTCAGGACCAAATCATATTTGGCATCATTAAGGCTTTGCATCAGTTCAGTATTCTCAAAAATCTCCCCCATTATCTGAATCATCTTCTCATTCATCTGATATAACTCCTTCAAAAATTCATACTCCAGGGATAGCTGAGTCCAAAGAGAAGCCCCATTTCGACGCATATTCAGCATTGTGGTTACAGATGTCCCAAAGCCTTCCTCATCAAACCCAGAAGGAGAATTTATTTTGATGGACTTGTAGTGAGGAGATTCTGCTTTGATGTACCAGCTGTCTGATGGCCGTAACACAGTGATCTCATGGCCTCTGGAGTGAAGCTCCTCGATAAGGACTTTCATGTTGATCCAGGCGCTTCCATCCACAGGATACACCAAGACTTTCCCTCCATTTACCAAGGGTGGAGAGTAGAGCAGCACCAGAAGTGCCACCAAGGTTGGTCCGTACATCTCTGAAAGAGATTCTGACAAGAGATATTAAGATGTTAGATCTTTCCTTTCAAAAGACTTACTTTATTCATAAATTCTAAATCATGTTTCAACAGAACAGTTTTTTTTCCGAGTAAGACTGCAATGCACAACATGATATAAAATAACATCAGTGCAATTGCTTACTGATACTGGTTGCCATGTGCTTTACAAGAAAATAAATCTATAGGCTCTGAGACCAACAACTTCCACTTCCTCAAAGTTAAAATCAAAGACTGTTAAACGTTTAGTAAAGTGCAGCCAAAACTAATCTGATTCAAACCCCACAGAGTGTTTTACTTATGTTTAGTGAAAGCTGAGGCTGCTCTAACACTTGCATAACTCTCCGATCCCTACAGCTCAATAAAAGTGTCCTGATTACACAACTACACAGTTTTGGAATTCCTGTCACTAAATGTCTGAGGGTTGACAAAAGCTTTTTAAGTTGGTCTGATGTTCACTCTCTCAGGTTTCACTGCTTAGTGTTTATGAATGGAATAATGGAAGCCGAACTTTAAAGGTGCTCTGAGGAACTTTCAGTTTTTGTTCATTCTTGCACCCCCTTTGGACAAAAGTGGAAGTGTTTGTACTATGCCAGCTGATGTTCCTGGGTGAGCGTACCCATGACAAAGGCATTAAAGAAAAACTACATGAAAATAGCATTCTTTGCACTGATGGTCTCGTTTGCTGTTACATGTAATTCATGATCATCAGAGAAAAAATAAGATTGTTTCAGAAATATTAATAAGTTCTGCCTGGCACCTTTTAAAGGGAATTTAATTGCACCTGCCTTTTTGTATTGAAAGGCAGGTGCAAGGTCAATGTGGCCATTACACGTGTTCCAAAACAAGGGCAAGAATCATAACTGTGATAAACCGCCATGCATTTTCAGATTTAGCTTCACAAAGGGCTTCAAACATTTTCTTCCATCATTTAGTTAAAGCTGAAGAAGCTTACATTTGTCTCAGGAAGGATCATGCTTACTACTAGATCTGAGCATTAAAATAGTGAATTTGTGAATGTGCAAAGTTTGAAATCAGGTTGCATAATGCATTCCTAAAGTCCAGTCCTGTTGTTGAGCTTGTCAGTTGAAAACATCTGAAAGTCATTATCTGCACCTGTGACACTTTTTGGCTGTAGTAACTGTTTATCTGAAGACTTTTAACATGCTCATAAAATCCCAGTTATACTCCAAGATGGAAGCAAGAACAACCGCACGAAAACATCACTAAAAAGTATTTATCTTTTCAATATTGATACTTTATCTTCATAAACTCTGTAACTGGTCTTAATCCTTTGATTTTAACACTTACCGGGAGTGTGCCACTCGACAGATGTTCAAGTGTCAACACAAGCTTGAAGTTTGTGTGTCTAGCCTCCTTCACTGCGAACAACGGACTGACTGATTAACGTGCAGCTCCGGCGGTCGGAGCAGCATTATGGGTGTAGACACTGAGGTAACAGGACTAAGGTTCACAGTGTGTGTGTGGTATGTACTGTAGTAACAGCAGCAGCAGGTTAGTTATACAAGACTCCAAGCTTAACCTTTAGATGTAGTGCTGAGATAAAACTGAGATAAGGTTGCAGGTTAATATGGGCCATAGTTAAATTAAGCTGAGTAGATGAGTAGTGAGTTTTATTGTCCTTGTTATAATCCGTGTTTAATCACAATTCCTCTAAATTCTTTCTGTAAAGTTAAAATCTCTGAACAACTATTGCAGTTTTCGTCATGATAGAATAAACAGTACTTGATAAAAGTCTGACGCAAAGTTTTATTCAATCAAGGAATTTATTTTTATTTATTTACAGCAACTCCACAAGGTTTTATTTTGGCGAGTCCTGAACTCACAGTAAAACACCAACAGCAACATTTATTTGCTTCTAATCCATGCCTTTTGCTTCACCTCCATCAGATCATACTCTCATTTCATAGAACCGCACTACGATTCTCTTGGCCATGGTCCCCGAACCACCTCTGCAAACGCTATGGGAAGGGTTGTTATGTCCAAACCAGATTATGATTGCTGTGTTCACAAATGCCCAAACAAACCACACCAGGGTTAATTTAAACAGACTAAACGATGAACTTGTGAACACATTGCTAAACATGATAAATATTCTTCTTTCTCCATCTTAAATTATTACCCATCCATAGTGATAAACATTTTCAAGATACACGTGCCAAATAGCTTATTTTACTCAAGTAAGTACAGTAGTTCAAATATGTTCAAAAACCTGCAATAAATCGTCAGAAAATTATTCTGGATAGGTTCTGAAAATTGATCTTAATTTTCCAAAGTACATTGTGAATTATTTACAGATGTTCTGAGTACCTCTTAAATAACAAATGTTATTGTTTCCTTTGCAAGTAATCAGGATCCATAAAATGTGGCACAACGATCGTTCAGCAGATTTCTTCATCATTCCCTTTTGACTTTGCTTCTGCAAAACACTCTGCGCCACAAAAACATTACTGTATAAATAAAAATGGTAAATACAAGCAAAACACATGCGAGCAGAAATGCTACCACGTCAATGGAGTAGTACTGGATTTTGGACATCTTGTAGGACTCTGTCCTTAGATGCGGCGCTCCTTTGTTCCTCATGACAAACTCGATCCAGAACATAGCCCGGTCCAGTGGTTTCATGGGCTGATCTCTGTGCAGGTTGGACAGAGTCTTCATCTTCTCCCTGTGTGTTGGTTCATAGAGAACCTTCTTCAGCGCATCCAGGAAGTTGTCTTTGTTCACTGTTGCAATGTCCAGGACTTCTGCCACACCTCTTGCTTGCATCCTGAATAAGTTGTCCTGTTGGTCAAACATGAGGGGCAAACCGACCAGGGGGACTCCGTGGTAGATGGCCTCCTGCATTCCATTGGTTCCTCCATGGGCAACAAACACTCTGGTCTTGGGGTGACCCAGGAGGTCGTTTTGAGGCAGCCAGTCCAAGAGTAAGGTGTTGTTGCCGAGGGTGGATGGTCTTTTACCATTGTACCTCCAGATCACTTTCTGAGGAAGTTGAGCGAAAGCAGCAGCAATGTCCTCAGCAATGTCTTCAGGAAGTTTTGCCACCAGAGTTCCCAATGTCATAACGATGATGCCATGTTCACCAGAGCTCTGGACAAAGTCCTCTAGTTCTTTAGACAGGGGCTTGGAGGGTTTGCACTGGAATCCTGACATGTAGACAATATTTGGCATTGTGGGTCTTGGGAACTCAAAGGTAAAGTCATTCCTCATTAGCCAGATGTCAGCTGCCTGAAACAACTCCATATAATGTACATCTTTACCAAAGTAATGATGGACAAATTGTATGTAGTTCGAGTCTGTGACATACCAAATTTGAAAACAAGTGAAGAAATAGAAAAGGACATTTTTGACCCGTTGGGGAAATGTCATCTTGTCAGTCAGCTCTGCCCCTGGTATTGGGACATAGGATAATGGGGAAGGTGCAATTGCATGATGTCCCTCACCCTGAACAGTCCACCTGACATTCAAGACAAGTGGAAGACCCAAACGGTGACTCAGCAGCACCCCTGCACCAAGCCATGGGTCCGTCAGAACCAAATCATATTTGGCATTGTGAAAGCTTTCCATCAGTTTGGTATCCTCAAACATCTCCCCCAACATCTGAAGCGTCATCTTATGCATTTGATAGAACTGTTCGACCAATTCGTACTCCAGGGATAACCGAGTCCAAACGGAAGCACCATTCCGGCGCAAATTTAACATCGTGGTTACAAATGAACCAAACTGATCCTTATCAAAACCACCAGGAGATTTCATAGTGATGGACTTGTAGTGAGGCGACTCTGCTTTGATGTACCAGCTGTCTAGTGGCCTTAACACAGTGATCTCATGGCCTCTGGAGTGAAGCTCTTTGATAAGGACTTTCATGTTGATCCAGTGGCTCCCTTCCACAGGATACACCAAGACTTTCCCTCCATCTACCAAGGGTGAAGAGCAGAGCAGCACCAGAAGTGCCACCAAGGTCGGTCCGTACATCTCTGAAAGAGATTGTGACAAGGGACATAAGAATGTTAGAACTTTACTTCTCAAAGTTTTTACCTAATACTGAAATTTTAAATCATATATCAACATAACAAACAACTAAATATAAAGAACTACATACCTGTACATCAACAGCTAACACTTTTAAATCCTTTCATATACATATGTTAATATCCAATTTTATGCTAGATGTTTTTACAAAGTTAACTGAGACACTAAACCACATAAATTGTAATAGAAACTGGAAAATGAAGGTGTACTATCTTTGAGAGAAACCTTCTGTTAATTAAACAATGTTGCAAATGTTTGTTAGAATTGCTAACAGGCGTGGTTGACTTTGACAAGGAACACCATGTGTGTAGAAAAGTTAAATAATACACCCAAAGTGTTTTGAAAATGTATTCTATGTGGACATGGCCATGATACATTTTAAAAATCTGATTAAATTAATTTTAAGATAATTGGTATATCAGTCAAATTAGACTAGGGGGTTAAAAAGTGTACTTTTTGATGTCTCACCAAAGCAGATAACGGTCAATTGTGTGATTACCAGACTATCTGCGATTACTACAACTTCATTATTTCATCGTTTACTTCATTACATTTTATCTTTGGCACTTGGCTTTGGGAGTAAGACTGCAATTCGCAATATGATACAAAATAATAAAATCCCTTTCGACCAGCACACAAAGGACATTCAGAAAAGGAGCCATCAAAGAATGTAAACTTAAAGGACTCTATCTTGCCCCCCACTTCCTCCTCAGAGTATTGTCCAGCCCATCCTTCTCTACTGTTCCACCTGCTTATTTAACATGCTTTCTGTCAACAACTGGGTCAAACTCTCACGTGTCACAAACATAGCTGCCAAATGAATTGGTTTCCCCACACCCACACTGTCAGAGCTTAATCTCAAGGCTATCTCACGCATTACATCTACAATAGCACAGGACACCAAACACCCACTCAACTGCCACTTCACTGTCATGCCCTCTGGACGCAGGTACAGGTCCCTGTTGTGCAGGAGGGCTCGTTATGGTAAGAGCCTGGTACCTGCAGCCATAGCAACCCTAAACAAAATGCCAAAATAAATCACCCCAGTCCCACTCTGTTGATATATTCTGTATGCATGTTTATTTTGTTGTGTTTGTCTATCTGTCATTTTCTGTTAGCGTGTTTTCCATAACTGTACTGTGCTGTAAAAAATAATTTCCCTTTGGGGACAATAAAGTTTAAAGATAACATCAGTGCAAATTTTCAATGATACTGGTTGCCAATCAGCAAAATCTACAGGCTCTGAGACCAACAACTACCACTGCCTCACAGTTAAAAGCAAAGACTGTTAAACGTTTAGTAAAGTGCAGCCACAACAAATCTGATGCAGAGGGTTTTTACTTTTTTGAACAGGAAACCGAGGCCCACTGCTCTAACAATTGCATAACTCTCAGATCCCTGCAGCTCAATAATAGTTTCCTGATTACACAACTACACAGTGTGGGAAATCCTGTCACTAAATCTCTGGGGGTTGACAAAAGCTTTTTATGTTGGTTGGACGTTCCCTCACTCAAGTTTCACTGCTTAGTATTTATGTAAGTTTTGCTCAATAATAAAGGAATTCGAACTTTAAAGGGAATTTAATAGCAGCTACCTTTTGTATTTACCCAGTAACAGGTCAATGAGGGCTTTTACATGCGTTGCAAAACAAGGGCAAGAACCAAAAGGTCACACACTGCCATACACTGTTCAGATTTAGCTTCAAACATTTTCTTACGTCATTAAGTTTGAGCAAAAACAGCCTACATATGTCTCAGTTATACTCCAACAAAGACATAAAAACAATTGCACTTAAAAATCGGTAAAAAGTATTTATCTTCTCAATATTAATATTTAATCTTCTAAAGCTCTTTAACTGGTCTTAACCCTTTGATCTTAACACTTACCGGGAGCGTGCCACTCGACAGATGTTGGACAAGTGTGGACACAAGCTTGAAGTTTGTGCGTCTAGCCTCCTTCACTGCGAACGACGGACTGACAGCCCCTATGGTCAGAGCAGCTTTGTGGGTGTAGACATTGAGGTAACAGGACTAAGGTTCACAGTGTGTGGGGTATGTGATTACATTAGCAGCAGCAGGTTAGTTCCACAAGGGAGAGGGGGGTCAGAGGGAGTCTCACGTGGCTTACTCTGAGCTTAACCTCTTAGATGTAGTGCTGAGATAAAAACTGAGATAAGGTTGCAGGTTAATATGGGCCATAGTTAAATTAAGCTGAGTAGGTGAGTAGTGATTTTTATTGTCCTTGTTATAATCCCTGTTTAATCAAAATTCCTCAAAATTCTTTCTGTAAAGTTAAAATCTCTGAACAACTATTACAGTTTTCGTCATGATAGAATAAACAGTAGGGGAGAACGGGGTAATTTGTCACATGGGTTGGATGTCACATTCGTTATATCTCGCCACCAGAGCGCGCTTGCTCTGAAATGTTGATATAAAAAAGGTCCAGAATTGGGATCAGAGGTCACATACATAGACTTCCTTGGAGGAAGACAGCTGCATTTGAGGTGAGAGGATGTTTTGTGTTTTTCATGTCAAATTCAAAATATTTTGCTTCTCAGTATTTTTCTTCTAGGCTTTTACACAATGGGTTTATAACAAAACACTTGTTACCATCAGAAAGTGTGAAGGATAAGCTATAGTTTAGATTGTTGTTAGCAAGCTAATTAGTTGTCAGATGGTTGTTGGCCTTGATGCTAGCAAGAAATGCAGGTTGGGGTTGGTCGTCAAATTTTTTGGGGGGTTGGTTGTCACATGTTAGCTCAAGGCTGCAGCCAGAAAAGGAACCCAATAACGAAATAAATTGTCAAGCTGTATCCTCACTGACACCCCAGAGAAGGGAAGAATAGAGCAGGAAAAGGCAGCTAGCAAGCAAAAGAAAAAAGGGCAACAAAATCAAAACAACCCAGTGCATCCCAAACTAGACCAGCTGCCAAGGCTACAGTAAGTTATGTAGGCCTATTTGTCAACTTGACAATGCAATTAAACTTTCAAATTTGGTTCTGCCTCATTGCCTTCTTTTTAAGATTTTTCCCATTAAGATAACATTGTGACAAACAACCCCATAGTGTGTGACAACCGACCCCTTGATGGGGTTGGTTGTCACAATGTGTCAGAGTGTCTTTGATGGTAAATTACTTCTTCATTACAATAAGTTGGAAAAAAAGAGAGACACACATTTCAAGCCAACACCTTAAGCTTCAATTTAATGTAGGAATGGCTATTGAAAGATGTTTTGGTGATGAGCAATTCTCACTAGAGTAAAAAGTGTGCCTACTTACCCCGTTCTCCCTACTTGATAAAAGTCTCTGACGCAAAGTTTTATTCAATCAAGGAATTTATTTTTATTTATTTACAGCAACTCCACAAGCTTTTATTTTGGCGAGTTCTGAACCACAGTAAAACACCACCAGCAACATGTATTTGCTTCTAATCCATGCCTTTTGCTTCACCTCCATCAGATCATACTCTCATTTCATAGAACCGCACTACTGTTCTCTTGGCAATGGTCCCCGAACCACCTCTGCAAGCGCTATGGGACCGGTTGTTATGTCCAAACCAGATTATGATTGCTGTGTTCACAAATGCCCAAACAAACCACATCAGGGTTCATTTAAACAGACTAAACAATGAACTTCTGAACACATTGCTAAACATGATAAATATTCTTCTTTCTCCATCTTAAATTATTACCCATCCATTGTGATAAACAAGTTCAAGATACATGTGCCAAATAGCTTATTTTACTCAAGTAAGTACAGTAGTTCAAATATGTTCAAAAACCTGCAATAAATCACCAAAAAATTATTCTGGATGGGTTCTGAAAACTGATCTTAATTTTCCAAAGTACATTGTGAATTATTTACAGATTTTCCGAGTACCTCTTAAATAACAAATGTTATTGTTTTCTTTGCAAGAATCAGGATCCATAAAATGTGGCACAACGATCGTGCAGCAGATTTCTTCATCATTCCCTTTTGACTTTGCTTCTGCAAATCACCCTCCTCCACAAAAACATTACTGTATAAATAAAAATGGTAAATACTAGCAAAACACATGCAAAAAGGAATGCTACCACATCAATGGAGTAATACTGGATTTTGGACATCTTGTAAGACTCTGTCCTTAGATGCGGCGCTCCTTTGTTCCTCATGACAAACTCAATCCAGAACATAGCCCGGTCCAGTGGTTTCATGGGCTGATCTCTGTGCAGGTTGGACAGAGTCTTCATCTTCTCCCTGTGTGTTGGTTCATAGAGAACCTTCTTCAGCGCATCCAGGAAGTTGTCTTTGTTCAAAGTTCCAATATCCAGGACTTCTGCCACACCTCTTGCTTGCATCCTGAATAAGTTGTCCTGTTGGTCAAACATGAGAGGCAGGCCGACCAGGGGGACTCCATGGTAGATGGCCTCCTGCATTCCATTGGTTCCTCCATGGGCAACAAACACTCTGGTCTTGGGGTGACCCAGGAGGTCGTTTTGAGGCAGCCAGTCCAACAGTAAGGTGTTGTTGCCGAGGGTGGATGGTCTTTTACCATTGTGCCTCCAGATCACTTTCTGAGGAAGTTGAGCGAAAGCAGCAGCAATGTCCTCAGCAATGTCTTCTGGAAGTTTTGCCACCAGAGTTCCCAATGTCATAACGATGATGCCATGTTCACCAGAGCTCTGGACAAAGTCCTCTAGTTCTTTAGACAGGGGCTTGGAGGGTTTGCACTGGAATCCTGCCATGTAGACAATATTTGGCATTGTGGGTCGTGGGAACTCAAAGGTAAAATCGTTTCTCATTAGCCAGATATCAGCTGCCTGAAACAGCTCCATGTAATGTACATCTTTTCCGAAGTAACGATTGACAAATTGTATGTAGTTCGAGTCTGTGACATACCAAATTTGAAGACAAGTGAAGAAATAGAAAAGAACATTCTTGACCCGTTGGGGAAAGGTCATCTTGTCAGTCAGCTCTGCCCCTGGTATTGGGACATAGGATAATGGGGAAGGTGCAATTGCATGATGCCCCTCACCCTGAACAGTCCACCTGACATTCAAGACAAGTGGAAGACCCAAACGGTGACTCAGAAGCACCCCTGCACCAACTGTAGGGTCGGTCAGAACCAAATCATATTTTGCATTGTGAAAGCTTTCCATCAGTTTGGTATCCTCAAACATCTCCCCCAACATCTGAAGCATCATCTTATGCATTTGATAGAACTGTTCGACCAATTCGTACTCCAGGGATAACCGAGTCCAAACGGAAGCACCATTCCGGCGCAAATTTAACATCGTGGTTACAAATGAACCAAACTGATCCTTATCAAAACCACCAGGAGATTTTATTGCGATGGACTTGTAGTGAGGGGAGTCTGCTTTGATGTACCAGCTGTCTGGTGGCCGTAACACTGTGATCTCATGGCCTCTGGAGTGAAGCTCCTCGATGAGGACTTTCATGTTGATCCAGTGGCTTCCATCCACAGGATACACCAAGACTTTCCCTCCATCTACCAAGGGTGGAGAGCAGAGCAGCACCAGAAGTGCCACCAAGGTCGGTCGGTACATCTCTGAAAGAGATTGTGACAAGAGATATCAGGATGTTAGATGTTTCCTTCTCAAAGTTTTTACCTAATACTGAAATTTAAAATCATATATCAACATCAATCAATCAATCAAACTTTATTTATATAGCACTTTTCATACAATCAAATGTAATACAAAGTGCTTAATACAACTCCCCCCCCCACACACCCCACCCAGAGATATGCATACATGCAAAAACATTCCCCCTCCCACCCATACCCCAAAATAAGAAACTCTTTAAATACAGGAAGGAAACTGCGCTGAGGAAACGCCATCATCAGAGAGAAAACACTAGAGACTGTAAAACTAAAACAATTCAAAATAAAGAGATCAAATAAATAAGAGCTCTTTATAGCGATTAATAAAAACATTAAAAATGAAAATTATAGATACAAAATAAATAAAAATACATAGGATAGAAATGAATAAAATTTGAATTAAAAATAGTAATAATAATAATCAATAAATAAAATAACTAATAAAAGTAGTTATAAAAAGTAAATAAAAGCAGGCTACATATAAAAATAAAATAGGCTATAAAATATATAAAATAATTAAATAAATAATGAAATAATTGAATAAATTATAAAGCCTGACTAAAAAGGTAAGTTTTTAGTTTGCCCTTAAAAATATCAACATACATAACATAAGATATAACAAACAACTAAATGTAAAGAACTACATACCTGTACATCAACAGCCAACAATTATAAATCCTTTCATATACATATGTTAATATCCAATTTTATGCTAGATGTTTTTACAAAGTTAACTGAGACTCTAAACCACATAAATTGTAATAGAAACTGGAAAATGAAGGTGTACTATCTTTGAGAGAAACCTTCTGTTAATTAAACAATGTTGCGAATGTTTGTTAGAATTGCTAACAGGCGTGGTTGACTTTGACAAGGAACACCATGTGTGTAGAAAAGTTAAATGATACACCCAAAGTGTTTTACATCAAGATAACATCCGTGCAAATTTTCACTGATACTGGTTGCCATGTGCTCTACAAGCAGCAACATCTACAGGCTCTGAGACCAACAACTACCACTGCCTCACAGTTAAAAGCAAAGACTGTTAAACGTTTAGTAAAGTGCAGCCACAACAAATCTGATGCAGAGGGTTTTTACTTTTTTGAACAGGAAACTTGGGCCCACTGCTCTAAGAATTGCATAACTCTCAGATCCCTGCAGCTCAATAATAGTTTCCTGATTACACAACTACACAGTGTGGGAAATCCTGTCGCTAAATCTCTGGGGGTTGACAAAAGCTTTATATGTTCGATGGACATTCCTTCACTCAAGTTTCACTGCTTAGTATTTATGTAAGTTTTGCTCAATAATAAAGGAAGTCGAACTTTAAAGGGAATTTAATAGCAGCTAACTTTTGTATTTACCCAGTAACAGGTCAATGAGGGCTTTTACATGCGTTGCAAAACAAGGGCAAGAACCATACCGGTCACACACTGCCATACACTGTTCAGATTTAGCTTCAAACATTGTCTTACGTCATTAAGTTTGGGCAAAAACAGTCTACATATGTCTCAGGAAAGATCATGCTTGATACTAGATATGAGAGTTGTAGAGTTCATGTTCTAAACTTGGATTTCCTCTTTCTAGGAAAACCAAAGTTGTGAATGAGAACTGTTTGAAGTTAAGTTGCATAATCCATTCCTAAAGTGCAGTCATGTTGTTGTCAGTTGAAATACATCTGGAAGTCGTTATCTGGCTCTGTGAAACCTTCTGGCTTTACTAACGTTTTTTTCTGAAGACTCTGGTCATGCACACAGAATCGTAGAATCACAGCAGTACTCCAACAAAGACATAAAAACAATTACACTTAAAAATCGCTAAAAAGTATTTATCTTCTCAATATTAATATTTCATCTTTAACTGGTCTTAATCCTTTGATTTTAACACTTACCGATAGCCTTCCACTTGACAGATGTTGGACAAGTGTGGACACAAGCTTGAAGTTTGTGCGTCTAGCCTCCTTCACTGCGAACGACGGACTGACAGCCCCTATGGTCAGAGCAGCTTTGTGGGTGTAGACATTGAGGTAACAGGACTAAGGTTCACAGTGTGTGGGGTATGTGATTACATTAGCCGCAGCAGGTTAGTTTCACAAGGGAGAGGGGGATCAGAGGGAGTCTCACGTGGCAAACTCTGAGCTTAACCTCTTAGATGTAGTGCTGAGATAAAAACTGAGATAAGGTTGCAGGTTAATATGCGTCAAAGGCAAAATAAGCTGAGTAGGTGACTAGTGGGTGTAGGCTGTGTTTAATCACTTGTTCTGCTCTTTGTTCTGTTGACACACTTTATTTCAATTCCAACAGCTGTTAAGACTATGAATTTTTTTTGTTGTCGTAGCTTAAACAATTCTTGCTTCAATAAAATGATCCAGCACCGCACTTTAAATTTAACTTGTGAACACATTGCTAGACATGATAAATATTCTTCTTCACCCCTATCTTCTTCCATCTCTAGCCCCACAGTCCAGAAGCCCTAGCAGCAGCCGGGCAGCCAGCGCAGCCCCGTCCCCGTCCATGTCCCGGCGTTTGGAGACCGTCCGACCACTGCCCTCGCCCACCAGCACCCTCCACAGACCCAGACAACCCACTCAACCCAACCAAGACCCAACCCTGTCGTCTGAGGAAGGTTTACACTTCTTCCTACTCCTTATCAGGCATATCATATCATTATATGTAATTTGTTTTCTTTTTTCTTTTTGTGAAATCATTTAAATGTCATTTTTGTTTATTGTATTTTCATGCTTTTCATTTTGTTTTGTTAAATAAAAACATTTAATCAAAAAGGTGGAAGCTGCTACACCGAGCTTAACCCTGGCACCCCGCTGAGCTACGTAGAGAGGCTGCGGGCTGAAGAGGGTACAGGGGTCATCGAACCACCGCTGCGCACACAGGACAGGACTGTGTACTTTGCGCCGGTGGTGGAAACGGCCACTTCCTTCAAACCCAGGAGGTACCAGTCGCCGCTGATGCCCATTGTGAATAAACCTTTGGAGGTGGGAATCCTGAGGAGGGTGAAGGAGCTGCTGGCTGAGGTAGACCCCAGGACAGCAGCCAAACATATCACCAAGGCCGACTGCATGGTATAATAATCAATATTTTTATTTTATTCTCCTCAATGTCTTTTTACCCCAGCACTTATTAATCTTGTTTGGTTTATTGTGTGTATATATGAGTATGTGCAATTATCTTATTGTATATGTGTTTTTTGGGTTAGTATGTTAGTAGGTTACTATTTATTTTGTGTCAAAGCACTTTGTAAACCATTGTTTTTAAAGGTGATATATAAATAAAGATATTATTATTATTATCATAGTAATCAATATTTTAAGACTAACAGTGGTTGGAATTAGAATGTCCTTGTTGAAATTTTGAGTGGGCCGGCACCTATGAGTGTATCCTACGCTGTGGTGATTAATATGCTGGGAAAGGGGTTGGTGGGGGCAGAGTGAACTTTATTTATTGAAATACATTTTTGCAACAGTTTAGAGCAAGGTGCTCTAAGAACATTATTATAATATGTGCAGCAAAGGTGCCCTAAGAGCAGCCAATGAATGTCGTTGCATGTAGCTATGGCAACATGTCCTGAGAGCAGAAAGTAAACTGCTGCGAACATGTCCTGAGACCAAACATTATCAGTTGCAATGAGAGGAACAGATTTCATTAGGCTAAGATAAGTAACGGATAAGCTAACATTAGCTATGATCCAGTTATTTCTGTGAGCTAGCTAGCTAGCATTGGAAGTTAGCTTACTCACATTAGTTAGCCTAGATAGCTAGTTAAATAACAAGCCTTACTTTAATACATTGACTAAGGAAATCCATAAATAAAAACAAAAACAGGAGTACAAAACAATAATCATGTGTGTGTGTGTGTGTGTGTGTGTGTGTGTGTTTCCCAGGTGGCCAGAATTCTTGAGGTGACCCCCGATGTGCAAAGGATGATGGGAGTTAGTTCTGGAATGGAGCTGCTCACGTTGCCACATGGCCAACAGCTGAGACTGGATCTGCTGGAGAGGTGAGGAAGGTTTCAGGAATCAACCCCCCAAGCATTTCTGCATTATTATAACATTATGTCATAGCTACATGCCACTCCACCTTTAAAGGGACACTGTGTAACGTTTGAAGTAATTTATTAGCTAAAATCAATATCCTCATTCATAAATATGTCCTCATTGGTGTAAAATCACCTCTGCCAATAATCTGAATTAGCAATGTTTGCACATCTTGTTCTGCCGATACAGTAGTCTTGTGCAACAGTCCACACACAATCATTCAGTGGGGTTTCTTTGCAGAGCGATAAGATAAGAGACATGATTGTTATATTAGCTAAACTTGCTGTCCACCCTGTAACAACTCATTATGTAATAAAACATCAAATTGAATACATTTTCCCTTTATCATGCACTAACACCCACATTTTGAAATAATGTACATTTCTCCACATTACCTAATACAGTGCTTCTCAATTATTTTCTGTCATGCCCCCCCTAGGAGACTGAAATTTTTTCGCGACCCCCCTAAATTGAAATACTATTGAGAACCTGCTAATATTTATTTATTTATCTGTATAAGAGTTATATATGAGTTTGAGTTGCTAGCACCAGCATTCTGCATACAATCACCTTATTATTAAAATAGATTAATAAAATTTGCTGACATCTGCAACATCTTAAAACAATTTCCAAGTTTATTAACTCAATTTGTAACATTTAAACAAGACCGTTCAGTCTGTGTGAATCTAATAGATTACTACATAATGCACCATATGCATTACATTTTCATTTGAAATTGTGATATAACTACTGCATTATGCAATATATTACATATACAAAAATATTTATAACAACATTTAACAAATGCAGAGAAATGAATTACATATTTGTTCAGGCTGTTTATAACATAATAATTAATGCTGGTGTTATAACATAAAGTGAAAATCTATTACATTTAGACATTGTAATACATAATGCCTTGCTATGAAATAATGCATTGTGGGGGAGCTCAGGCTGCGTAGTGGATAGAACGCGTACCATATTGTCTCCGGCCTTCGTTGCAGTGGTCACGGGTTCAACTCCGACCCGTGGACCTTTACTGCAAGTCATCCCCCCTCTCTCTCTCTGTCTCCCCATTTCAACTCTGTACTATCTAATAAAGCTCGAAAATGCCAAAAATACTTTAACTTAAAAAAATAGATGATAGTAAGTAAGTAAGTAAGTAAAATGTATTTATAAAAGCACATTTATAACAGTTTGCACTGACCAAAGTGCTGTACATAGTGCATTCAGTAGGTAAACAATGAAGGCAAAAAACAACAACAACAACAGAACACATTCAAATTAAAATATAAAATACATAAAACACAGACATCCACACACTAACATAGACAGTAGTGCAGAGGTTAATGGGGAGGAAAAGCCAGGGTGTACAGATGGGTTTTGAGCCTTGATTTAAAGGCATAAATGGAGGGGGCATCACGTACTGTCTGTCAGGTGGCAGTTGGTTCCACAATAATGCATTGTATTGTCCAATTCTTCCATCCACACCCTGCTGCAGGTTCCAGACCATGTCCACCATGTTGGCTGTGGATGTGTTGGGCTGCACGGGGTCGACGGAGGAGAGAGCCGGCCTGCTGAACAAACTCATCCAGATCGCAGCAGAGCTCAAGAGCACCATGGGAAACATGTTCGGCTTCTGTGCTGTAATGAGAGCTCTGGAGCTGCCACAGGTAAACTATGCATCACACACACACTGGAGTTGGTTTTGTTTTATGTAATTAGATAAGCTCACTATCAGTTAGATTTACACTTCTAATCAAGCCATAGCACAAGCAGCAATTACAAGAAAAAAATGCTTTTTGATGCATGGAATTAGATGGTTAAAAAGGATTAAAGAGGTTTAACGCACTGTTAGCAAACAAACGTACATATATTTATTGTGTGTAGCCACATAGTGTGTGGTATTTTTTCACTTGGTATACATGTATATCTCTGCATTCGTGTATCATGTCATAATATTATTATTTCTACAGAGTAAGTGTGGATAGCTTTTCACAGACAGGGTCAGAAAGTGCTTTACAATGCACACACACACACACACACACACATACATACACACACACACACACACACACACACACACAAACACACACATACACTACGAAACATAGGGGATAGGGAACGGGGCGAGATGCAGCACATACAGTATGTCCCTGCTGAAACTCGGCCATGGTTCAGGGTTTAACACGTGACTGTCCTATGCAATAAAACCTGCAGTATAACTCCTGTCTGCACAGTCATACGTCGATAATGCTGCTAAAGCTGCAACATGTCCATATTATCTTTGGTTTGTGTTATAAACCCCAAGCATTGATTAACAAAGAAGCCTTTGCCAATGTTTACTCTACATTCTAACCCCTTTGAATTACACTTATTTATGTACTTGTAGCACCTTTAAGTTCAACCAGCCCACATCCTATGAATGAGAATAAAAAATGCCATTATGCGACTCCTTTTCTATTTTTTTTAATCACTTTGAACTTTTTTTCGTCTCTTTGTAGTGTCTAAGTCAAAATTATTTCTATAGCACATTTGAAAACAACATCAGTTGACCAAAGTGCTGAACAAGATACAATACAAAATAACATTTAAGATACACAAAAAAATGTTTAGGAGTGTCAAAGTCTCAACTTGTGTTAAAGGCCAATGCAACAAAAAGTGAGTATTCAGCAACGTATTAAACTGTTCAACTTTACAGTCATACTGGTGATGTTTTCTTTCCAACGCAAAATTTTACTTCAAAAATTCTCTGGTCTAGTGGTCAGTAATGTATAGGGCCTGTTCAATAATCCACCCATGATATGATTAAACTATCTTAAAATCATCTTAAACATTTTTTTTTAGACATTTTCCATGATTTATTGACACAGTGGAGAGACAGAGATGAAATGTGGAACAGAGGGGGATAACATGCAGAGAGCGACCTAGGCAGTATTTGGACCCGGGTCAGCTGTAACGAAGACTGAGCCTCTATGGGGGGGGTTTACTAATACACCATGAGCACTCCCTCTTATAATAATTTTTTAACTGGTTGAACCAAGTGTAAACCAGTGCAGTCAGGCTTTAAAGGTGATGTCTTTTCTGTTTCTCAGGTGTCACGTTTGGAGCAGACATGGACGGCGTTGAGACAGCGACACACAGACGGCGCTATTCTCTACGAAAAAACTCTGAGGCCGTTTATGAAGAGTCTGAACGACGGGAGAGGTAGATGTCATATTACAATACACACAAAATGTTCAACGTCACGCCAAAAAAACAATCAAAACTTGGTTAACAACTCATTCCTGTTTGTCTATTTGTAAAGCAGTCCTATCTTTAAAGGTGGAGTCAGCGATTCTGGAGAATGCTTGATGCCAAAATCACTTTTTCCTCTTAATCAGCAACCTGTCCGTACTTTCCGTGCGCTAAAAAGAAATGTGGTGTTAAAAGACAGCCTAGGCTCTGTAAACTGGTATGTGAACAAAAGGGTATGTAGACAAAGGGGGCCCACCGAAGCTAGCAACATGCCTGTTTTACAGAGCCTAGACTGTGTATCATCACTGTCTTTTTTTCTTCAGCGCACACACATAGAACATACAGGTAGCGGATCATGAGGAGATATTCACTGATTTTGACACAATGGGATTTTGACAACAAGCGTTCTCCAGAATCACTGACTCCACCTTTTAAATGAAAAACACTGACTGTGTTTATGTAAAGTAAAAGACAATATCCAGGTTCCAGCTGACACAAACATAGTTGAATATGATGCGTTTGTATTGCTTTCAAATATCTCCTGTATTGTTAAAAAAAATTTGGTGTAAACTGTTCTTCCATTATTTTACTATATTTAAAAAATTGTTATGTGTAGCCTAAAATATGAAGTCTTAATGGGTCCTTGCTCACTTTTGTACTGCTTACTGAGCCTTTGATACTTTTCTGTGGCTATAAATGAACATTTACAGATGGTGTAGTGAGAAGTATATGTATTTTTATTGACTGTAATGTACGGACCTGGAAAATAAATAAATAAATAAAAAATTTTCTTCCAGAGAGCTGCCCACTATCCAGCACAACCTTCCCCCACGTCCTGCCTCTCCTGTCCCTGCTAGAGAGGAGCGTGGCGGTGGGTGAGGGGACCGAGCCGTGGGAGACGCTGGAAGTCGGAATGGACGTTGTCATGTTTCATCTGGGGGCGGCTAGGACCATCGCACAGCTGGGGGGAATCTACTGCTCCAACGCTGACACCAAACTACAAGGTAAGAGAGCGAAGAGAGGGGAAAAAGGAGGACATTATGGGCCAGTTTCACAGACATGGATTAAGCCTAGTCCAGGACTAAATGGAATCTTGAATGGAGATTGTCCATTGAAAGTACAGTACAATTTAGTCCAGAGCTATGCTTAATCCATGTCTGCGAAACCGGCCCAATAACTAAATGTATTACTTTGAATAAGCAGAGACAATGCCACTTAGCCCACCACCCAGTGACCACCCAATCATTAATATAATCTTGCACTTTATATAGTTGAACGACAGCCGGACTGGTACATAAGAATTTCACTATGCATTACCCTTTGCAATTGTGTATGTGACAAATAAATACAACTAAACTAAACTAAAGTAAGGGTTTAATTAAATGATTTTAAGAGTTTGCAGCTTCCCAATTTTTACAGTAACCCAAAGCTTGACAATTTCATTCAAGAAAATTAAGGAAATTGGTTGTTTCTTGTATCACTGTTGGCCATTTAAGCATGTCTGTATGAATAAACGTTAATGTAGTTCAACAAGCTATAAGCACAGAAATAAATCATAAAAATGCTATGCATTATCTGAAAAGAATCACTAGTATTCCATGTCAATTTGCTTTTTCAGATTTCACCCTCTACTCATTGTAGGATTTCTTTGCACCTTGCTGCCCCTCAGTGGTGGTTTTCATAAAGGGTTCAGTGGCAGACACCAATGCACAACACTAATGAACAGATTGAAAACATCACTTCATGGCTTAGTATTCTACGATCAAACAAAAACTTAAAGGTGCAGTGTGTAATATGACATCATCAAGACAGTTCTACAAAGTTCTAGAATGCAACACTTCCTGGGTAACCCCAACCCTTTAGAATAATAACAGAAGCTACAGTGGCCTTCAAGGACAAGAATAATTCTAAATTTTAAACAATGCACCTGATGACATTCTAACTATGTCACTTTCAAGATGACGGCACTAGGCCTTGGTCCAAAATATGCAGAAATATGGACATATATGAGACCCTTTCTAAGGGAAAAAATAATAATAAAAAAAAAAATGTTCAGCTATTATGCACTAAATTAAATGTACTTGTGGATATTATAATTACTTTCTACAAAATCTGCTAGGAAATAAAACCCAAAATTCTACACACTGCAGGTTTAATCAGAATAATTTGATAAATGAAGTACAGTGGCTTTTACTCAAGTAACTGCATATGTCAATAAAGCATGACAAAAGCCAAATAATAATCTTTAAAAAATGAAATAATAATTGAATAATATTCTAGAACAAAAACTCTCATCCCTGCTGCAGGTTTTATCTGTCTCTCTATCTGTCAATAAAGGTTGAAAAATGCCAAAACTTAAAAAAAAAAACAAAAAAAAAAAAATTGAAGAAAATTCTAAACGATTTATTTTTATTTGTATCCCCTGTTGCAGGTTTTGATGAGCAGGCAGACATCCTGGAGCTCTTCCTGACAGACTTCCAGATGAGGCTGCTGTGGGGGAGCAGAGGAGCCGAGGAGAACCAGGCTCTCAGACACGCCAAGTTTGACCAGGTGCTCACCGCCTTGTCCAACAAGCTGGAGCCGCCTATCAGACCCCTCTGACCATAAAACTGGCTTTATTAAAATGTTTTGATTACTTTTGGGCAATTTCTATTTGACCATAGAACTGTTTTTTTATATATTTTTTACAAGCTCCCTGGGTTGTTTTTTTTTTTTTTTTTTTAAAAGATTATTTTTGACAAATTTTATGCTTTATCAGATAGTTTGGAAAGACAGAGATGATGTGGGGCGGAGAGGGGAATGCCATGCAGGGAATGACCCGGGCTGGATTCTAACCCGGGTCTGCTGTGAAGAGGACTGAGACTCTATGGGGGTTGGGGGGGGGGGGGGGAGAGGGTGGGAGGAGTCTCTAACCACTACACCACAAACACCCCCCTTATTATGTATATTTCTAAGTGAGGAATTTAATGTTTCAAAGTGCCAATGAGTCAGAAACGTAATTGCCTGTGTCTATTATTTTATGTTTCAAGGTTACATACCAGAGGGCTTCATATATCACACAATGAACCATAATGTGAATGTAAGTCATCAGTGTAAATACAGCCCCGGAAAAAATTAAGAGACCATTCTGGATTTTTCTTCAATCTTCATCTCTACATTACTTATTGAAAATGCTCTAAATGACAATAGTTTTTATTGTGAATGTGTAGAAATGGTGTCAGTAGTTTATATTATAAAACCAAAATGGTGATTTTACTCTAACATATGCATCTAAATAGTAAAACAAGAGACACTGAACATTTGATGTGGTCTCTTAATTTTATCCGGACCTGTATATTATATTGTACTGTGCAAGGTTCTGTGTTTCAGTCTATTTAAGTTAACATGACCACTCACTCACTGAAAATCATTGGTGTGACCTGGTAACATTAGCACTGTGTTAAGTTAACCCAGTATGGCTTTGTTGCAATAACCCAGTGATATTTATTGCATAGAAAATGTTTTTATGTCTCCCTGAAGGCTGGACCTTCCCTTCATCTAACTGTATTAACTGTATGTTTTATTGTACAACCAATTAACAGTGTAAATACAGTACATATTCTATTTGTATTATGTTTTTTTAATGTTTTTAATCATTAAGATTTTCTAATTTGAAGTGACTATTTAATGACATTACTTTGTCTGTAATAAGTACTGGGGTCATTTCACTTTCATTTTTTGCTTCTTTTGTTAAATTAACGATGTACAGTTATTCAGATTATCACACATACTGTACCTCTCACGGAGCACAGGTAAAGCACACAGGTACAGAGCATCTATTGCCTTATGTAGAATTAATGTCTAATATTGATCTAATATGTGAAATGTAAATAATAAAAATTATTACCTCTCTTTTGGTCAGTTTATCTGTTGTCTTTTTTATTCCCCTGACAATTTTTATTATATTTTCTTTTTTATACAAACATACAAACTTTAGAAATTGTTTTTGTAATGCAATTTATATTACTAGAATCTCAAATTGCTACAGAGGAGTAAATTAATTAAAAAAAAATCAGTGAGAATAAAAGCATGATCAGCATGAGTGTAGGCCATGTCTGTGATATAGCCTAGCCTAGTTTGAACATTATTGACCAGATACAAAAGGACATTCTTGTAATCCAGTCATTATTCCTATAAGGTGTTGTTTTTATTAGGAACCGAGCTGTGAACTTAAAGAAGATAACTGCTGTTGAGTTAACTTTGAATCTCTGGTGAGTTTTAAACTTGCCAAATGCTAATGCGTTGATTGCTAGTTGATGTGAAGAGATAAGAGACAATTTATCCTGTTTAACTTCATATACCTTTAGGCTACTTAAAAACACAACTGAGTTATATGAAGGTTAACCAATGTCTCACTATACTTTTGTGCTTATGGAGTCAATGTTAAATGTGTTAAATAAAACGCTAAAGCAATCGCTAATCGCTAGCTACATGCTAAGCGCTAGCGGCTAACCAATGTTGTTAGTTGATATTTCTATGTTATGCTAAACGTTAGCTAATGCTAATCGCTATCCTAACCACTTATTCTGGTTACTGGCAAGGTGGTGCAACCATAGAGCTGTTAAGCGGAAGTGGCGGAATTACGGGGCATGGGACCTATCGGCTGAAAAAAAATTAATGGGAGTCTATGGAAAGTAATCTACTATTTTCTGGTCCCAGTCATTAAATGCCTTGGATTACATATATGTTTTGTATGGGTCTAAATGATCATTTTTCATGTGAAGAGTTTGACGGTATGTTGTATGATTATTCGTCTAACGGCTTTTGAAAAAATGTTACGAGAACAACTACAAGTCTTGTCGCCTCTGTGACGTCACCTCAACACATTCCCTCCACTTCTCGACTGACAGTGCTAATGCTAATGCTAATGGCTGGCGTGGACAACGCCAACAATCTCCCCACTCGAGAAATTGAAACTCCACATGTCCACTTGTGTAGTGATTTTCGCCACGCTGAAGAATTTTGTCTTGTCATTGAAAGAAGGCGGTAAAGTGCATTAAAGACACAGCCATATGTTTCTGAGCTAAGCAGGTGCCAGTGGTGGTGACGTATATCATAAGTGTCAAGAGCAGCGAAGAGCTGTAGTCCACAAAAGCGCTCTGCACAAAACCTGACCGTATCCAGCTTCTACTCGCTAAATTGTTCCATTCTTTGCACGAAAAAATACCATCTAAATCCATACAAAACATATGTGTAATCGAAGGCATTTCATGACTGGGACCAGAAAATAATACATTTCTTTCCATTGACTACCGTTGTAATTTTTCGAGCCGATAGGTCCCATGCCCCGGAAGTAAGGAACTTCCGCTTAACAGCTCTATAAAAGAGCTATGCACTTATTTTGATGATACGGAAGCACTTTGTTTAGCATAAGCGACTTAACCCACTTTAGGTGTGATTTAATTAATTTGGGGAGTTAGAATGTAAAATATTATAAATATTTATAAAAAGAGTTTAAAATACAAATGTTGAGTTAGAAAAAAATCTTTAAAAGATAAATAAATAATTGTTTGATATATTACCATGACAAAAGGTAATTCATGTTTAGTTATTCATTCTTAGTTGTTTAAAAATACTAATTGTTGTGATGAATGACAATTCATTTAATTATATTTAGAAGTTTATCCTTGGTTTTAAATACATTGTGAGATACATGAATAGTAATATCTCATGGTGGATACAATAGAACCTGATAACTTAAAATTCTACACTATTTGTGCAGGTTTTCCTGTTGTTGTGAGATCCCAGAAAGAAAGTGGAACTTCGATGGCGAGCTTTGCCCAGCAGAACTGTGGACGGTGTTGGATGCGGCATGGCCAGAGGTGAACCCTGCCACAGAGGACTTGCAGAGTCAATCGTTCTAACCCAGATAAGATGTACATACACACTAAAGGCCAGGACACACCAGCCCGATAATCGCCGTCGTCAAAAAAAATGGAGTCGGCCGTTTCAGGAAGCTCCAGCTTCCCGTCGCTGCTAAAGAACACACCGAGACGACTGTTTATTTTCCGTACGCTCGCGGGACGTAATGTCTCCACAACAGCAGGCGGCGCTAATCTGTATTGTGGCCCGAAAAAATACGAAAGCCGGAAATGATTGGACATCTCTCTAGAGCATAAACATAGATAGAAATACGTATTTATATTTATGGACCATAAGAGCACAATTTTTAGCAGAGAGTGTCGAGCATGGTGTCGAGCAGTCAACAAGGGTTGATGCATGTGAGTACTCTCAAAACGAAACGAACAAACACATTAAAACGATGGCTAGCTGTTGTTAGCTGTTTGTGCTACCCGCCTCACTTCCGGGCTTCACTGATTCGCTAGCCCTCCACCAATCAAATTGCTCCAAATGAAAGACGGTCGGCCGCCGATTGAACATGTTCAATCGGCGGCCGACAGGCTCAAAACAAGCCCGACGACCTCTACGTCGGCCGACGTCACGGCACACACCAAACAGATTCGTCTTTTTTTTTGACGACGGCGATTATCGGGCTGGTGTGTCCTGGCCTTAACCTACACGGGTAGTAGTAGTAGAGAAACTTCCTTTCTTTCTTTCTTTCTTTCTTTCTTTCTTTCTTTCTTTCTTTCTTTCTTTCTTTCTTTCTTTCTTTCTTTCTTTCTTTCTTTCTTTCTTTCTTTCAGGACAATGCACATTAATGAACATGTACAGCAGTACACGTAAAATTGCCAGATTGTAGCCCGGGGGGGGGATTTCCATCTTTAGTCCATTAGGCAGGTTGATGTTACAATAAAAATGACAAAGACATACAATAGAAACATTTGCTATACAAATACGGAGAAACAGAAAGAAAGAAAATAAAATAAAACTTGGACATGTATCCGAATATTCCACAGAACTATTCACTCATTTGCACCTGAACTATTCCAAAACTACTCATCTCAAAAGTAGAGCAACTGAGCTGGGGAATCCAGCCAAAAGGACAACACATTTGTTTTAAAGTTTGTTATTTAAAAGCGCTTTATTTTTTTTATTTTAATGTACACAGTATTTGCTATCAATGTTCATTGATGCTAAAAGGCATTACAATGGTTAACTATTAAACCAGCACCAACTCCATTCGTGAGTCATCATATATACGGTATACAGCTCCAGAAGAAATTAAGAGACCACTTTAAATGTTCAGTGTCTCTCGTTTTACTATTTATAGGCATAAGTTTGAGTAAAATGAAAATTTTGGTTTTATAATATGAACTACTGACAACATTTCTACAAAATTCACAATACAAATATTGTGATTTAGAGCATTTTCAATAAGTAATATACAGATAAAAGTTTAAGAAAAATCCAGACTGGTCTCTTAATTTTGTCCGGGGCTGTTTATTCACATGAATGAATTGTGTGCAAGGCCTCAAACAGCATTATACCAGAGCTGGTAGAAACGTTCTTTTATTGAAGCAATGTTGCAATCATTTGTGAGATTTGCCAACAGGTGTGGTTCCCAACGGCCTATGCCAGGTGTTGTTGTTGCAATTACTTTATGTCATTACTCATCAACCAGGCAGTTGGCTTCTGTACAAAACATAAATCTGTACACACTCCAAAAGAGGGAGAAATACTCCTCAAGAGTTAAAATGTTTAATAAAGTGAAGACAAGACAAATCAAACCGGTTTTGGGACACAAGCCCCTACAGGTCCCAACAGCTAAGTATTAGTTTCCTTATTACACAACTACAGTGTGGAAATTCCTGTTGCTAAATCTTAAATGCTGTACAAAAGCTGTTTGCATTTTGTGGATGTTAAAGGAATACTTCACCCATAAAGAACCAGCATTATATCATTAAAAAATCGCTTTTATAATATAATGAATGAGGTTTTTCTTCCCTCAGTCTTCCCTCAGTCTTCCCTTGGCCCAGCTGTCCTGTTAAACCTAAACCTACCAGGTGTGATGTCACCCATGGGAAAAATGTAGGGTGAGACAGTGAGACCATAAAACACTCTTTCTGCCTTGTCTCAGGCTAGGATGAACCAATTTCAAAAAATGTGCACATTTATACTACATAGGATCTCAGAGTTCAATACACCTTTATGTTTCCACCGGTGAAGTAGGTCTTAAACTCTGTTGGGCTTCATATGTATGTACATGTCGCTTAATAATGATAGACATCCACTTTAAAGGGAATTTAATAGCAGCTGCCTTAAGAACCATAACTGTCAAAATGTTAAGCTTTAGCTTCTCAAAGGCCTTCAAACACATTCATATTCATATTACATGTTTTTTTCAGCGAAGTACATTTC
This sequence comes from Hyperoplus immaculatus, assembly GCA_949357725.1. NCBI lineage: Eukaryota > Metazoa > Chordata > Actinopteri > Uranoscopiformes > Ammodytidae > Hyperoplus > Hyperoplus immaculatus. The sequence goes on from OX442351.1 coordinate 35,393,573, forward strand.
TGTCAGCTTGAAAGTGGTTCAAACATGTTCCTTCATGATTTTGTTTGAGCTAAACTACATTTGGCTTAGGGAAGAGACTACACTTGATTTAGTTTTAACACTACATTTAACCTTTTAATGCATTTAGTATAGTATGATGATCATTCGATGGACTTATAGTCATTACAATTAAGTTCTTAGCCACAATTAAAATTATTTATTTATATATTTATATTTTTTTACTTATGTAGACTTTTTTGGAGTTTGGGTTTCAAACTTTGATTTTCTTCTGACGGTGAAGCTGAATTTTAGGAAAAGTATATTTGTGAATGGGAATTTATGAGCATTTATAAAGTGAATTCCTCTTGTTGATCTTGTCAACTCAAACCTATGAAAGGTTTATGGCTTATTTATACTTTGTTACCAAATTATTCATCTTCGAGTACTCTTGGTTTTTGGGAAGCCCCTGTTCACGCACATTTAATCACAGTATTATTCCGACATGAACACAAAATAACTGAACTCAAACTTCAGTTAAAGCATGTATCTTTTAATATCAATATTTTAGCCTCTAAAACTCTTTCACTGGTCTTAATCTATTGATTGAAAAACTTACAGAGAGTGTGCAACTAGACAGATTTTCACATGTCAACACAAGCTTGTAGTTTATGCATCCAGCCTTCCTCACAGAACTTGACTGACTGTTGTCAAATGGACTTTACGAGCAGGTGGGTGTTGGCTCTGACAGTGTGTTTGGTATGCAGTAACAGGAGCAGCAGGATAGTTACACAAAGCAGTGCTGAGAACAGAGAGTCTCACATGGCAAACTCTGAGCCTACCCTTCATATTGAGTTCAGAGATAAGAAAGAGGTCTGGTACTGTGCCAGGTTCTGTTGTTTTACTTTTGTCATGCAGAAAACAAAGTTATGTTTCAGGAAAGCTGAGATCTGTTTTCATGAAAAAAGTTACAGGCTGTGTCAGTCTCTTGATCACTGATTTGACATAGTTACCCAAATATAATCTCTAATAACACATTATACACATTTGTACTGGGTCAAGTTAACACAGTATTGCATTGTGGCAATAAATGTTAGATATTTAGTGCAGGCTGGACCTTCACTAAATCTAGAACTGAATTGACTGTTATGCTGTATTGTACAACCCAATAACAGAATCTGTCAAATCATTGTATTTTCACTTTGCTTCTGCAAAACACTCTGCGCAACAAAAACATGATTGAAGAAATAAATACAGTAAATACTAGCAAAAAACATGCAAGCAGGAATGCTACCACATCAATGGAGTTGTACTGGATTGTGGACATCTTGTAGGACTCTGTCCTTAGATGCGGCGCTCCTTTGTTCCTCATGACAAACTCGATCCAGAACATAGCCCGGTCCAGTGGTTTCATGGGCTGATCTCTGTGCAGGTTGGACAGAGTCTTCATCTTCTCCCTGTATGTTGGTTCATAGAGAACCTTCTTCAGCACATCAAGGAAGTTATCTTTGTTCACCGTTGCGATATCCAGGACTTCTGCCACACCTCTTACTTTCATCCTGAATAAGTTGTCCTGTTGGTCAAACATGAGGGGCAAACCAACCAGGGGGACTCCGTGGTAGATGGCTTCATGAATTCCATTGGTTCCTCCATGGGCTACAAACACTTTGGTCTTGGGGTGACCCAGGAGGTCGTTTTGAGGCAGCCAGTCCAAGAGTAAGGTGTTGTTGCCAAGGGTGGATGGTATTTTTCCTTTGTGCTTCCAGATCACTTTCTGAGAAAGTTGGGCGAAAGCAGCAGCAATGTCCAGAGCAATGCCTTCTGGAAGTTTTTCCACCAGAGTTCCCAATGTCATAACGATGATGCCATGTTCACCAGAGCTCTGGACAAAGTCCTCTAGTTCTGTGGACAGAGGCTTGGAGGGTTTGCACTGGAATCCTGACATGTAGACAATGTTTGGCATTGTGGGTCTTGGGAACTCCTATGTAAAATCATTCCTCATCAGCCATATATCAGCTGCCTGAAACAGCTCCATGTAATGCACATCTTTTCCAAAGTAACGATGGATGAATAGTGTAAAGTTTGAGTCTATGACATACCAAGCTTTAAAACAATTGAGGAAATAGTAAAGGACATTCTTGACTCGCTGGGGAAATGTCATCTTGTCAGTCAGCCCTGTCCATGGTATTGGGACATATGATAATGGGGAAGGTGCAATTACTTGATGTCCGTCATCACACTCATTTGTCCACCTCACATCTAAAACAAGTGGAAGAGCCAAACGGTGACTCAGAAACACCCCTGCACAAACAAGAGGATCCGTCAGAACCAAATCAAATTTGGCATCATGGAGGCTCTGCATCAGTTTGGTATTCTCAAACATCTCCTCCAACATCTGAATCATCTGCTTATTCATCTGATATAACTTTTTCATCTCTTCATACTCCAGGGATAGACGAGTTCAAAGTGAAGGACCTTCCCGGCGCATGTTTAGCACTTTGGTTACATATATCCCAAAGCCTTCCTCATCAAACCCAGAAGGAGAACTTATTTTGACCGACGTGTAGTGAGGGGACTCTGGCTTGATGTACCAGCTGTCTGGTGGCCTTAACACAGTGATCTCATGGCGTCTGGAGTGAAGCTCCTCGACGAGGACTTTCATGTTGATCCAGGAGCTTCCATCCAATGGAAACACCAAGACTTTCCCTCCATATACCAAGGTGGAAGAGCAGAGCAGCAGTACAAGAGCTATAAAGGTCGGTCGGAACATCTCTGAAAGAGATTCTGACAAGAGATATATACTGTATATGTTACATCAGTCCCTCTCAAAGTATTTAATTATTACTTACTTTGCATTCAATAACCCCACAAACAACTAAATTATAAGAACAGAATAAGTAGATAACAGGGTTGTATAATTTCAGCCTTAACAGTTTTCGATATGTTTGTCCCAGTTATAAGGCTTACTCCCCAATGTTACTTATGCCTCGTTTCCACCGAGTAGGTCGGGTCGGAGCGACTCAGAGCGGGACAGCTCACTTTTAAGAATCTCGGTGGTGTTTTCCGACCCTACCCTTACTGGTAGGGCGGGGTTTAGGTTGGACTGTGATAGCGGCCGCCAGAATATGGGTCAAACTATCGGGCTGTGGTACAACTGTGTTCAAGCCAGTGGTTTCTCGTTTTTGCTTGGGAAAACCAGCCACTTCTTTATAAATTTCCCCCGTGTTGTGAGCGTATTACGCCGGTAACAAAGACTGCTCTGTGCAAGCCCACAGAGACAGTGAGCGAACAGCGCTGGCTGCGGCAGATACGTGACATCGTAGCAGTGGGACACAGTGTAGCCCACTGATTAATTTAATGACGAGGAAACACACCCCAGAATAAAAGGGTGCTGCGCTCACATTTTTCGCCAAAACACAAGACTCTACTCACTCTTGCCGAGGTGACTACAACCGGCGGAAATGATTATTTCGACCAATCAACGGACGGCAGGAGATGCTGGCAAAAATGGACGCCAAGACAGCAGCCAAACATATCCTTAAGGATTTCTGCTGAACCTATAAATTTAGAAGTGCTGTAATCAATATTTGCAGATAAAAAATAGCTAGAATGACTACTAATAATGTGACAAGGATCTCGTTGTGGCGAACTATCACCTTACTCATCAATTCAGAATTTTTCGGCTATCTATTCATTTAGTTTTAGTCCCAATTTTTTTTAATCAGTATCAACAATAATGCCATTTTCAGATGCGACATGCATCTGTTCTCAGGGACAGAAATCTGATAAACACAATATGCACTACCTGCCCAGAGGCAAACAATAGACGGACACACACAGATAGAGATTAGCTGGTGAAGAAACATTTTAAAAATTAGATTTTTTCAAAGGTGTTGGCAGATACAAAGCTTGAGTTCTTAAAGTCTTACAACAGCCTATTGGCATCTTGTAAAGAATACAAAATAAAATGACTTGTAGGACAGCTATTTTAAAATATTAATTTTATTGAAAAACAATCATTCAATCTTAAAATATAATTTTCTAGGGTAAACAAATCAAATTCAATCTGGATATCAATAAAGGACTGCATGTTAGTGAGCTACACTTATTAAAATATCTCATGGCAATATTCATGGATATCCTCCTAATGGACATTCACCATGATCAGCATGTCAATGGATTTTCATGTTGCCATTCAAGAAAAAATCATATATCGGTCGAATTCCTTTTGAGGTCCGATGCTGTTTGCATTGTACATGCTTCCTATGTCTCCTACCATTCATGTAGACTTTCAATGCAGATAATATACTTGAATGAGTCTTGCTGTTCTGAGTGTGTACCCTCATGGTTGAATGCATTTATTGGAAGTTGCTCATGAAATGTAATCTAATGTTATATGCAATTATACATTTAGTTTTGCCACATTTATCTACAACATTGTCCCTAGAATACATTTCTACAGAATAAAGTGAGCAATTATGTATTTCTCCATGAAATGACATTGTACCAAAGGTGATATAAAGTCTGTGCACTTTGTCCTTTTACATTTACCACCAGGCATTTCTAAGGGCCAGGCTATAAGTCTTGACCTGCATGTTAATTGGTTGGGTGCAATCAGCTACACAGACTCAAGGCATGTTAGCACATCATTGCAAGATTCGTATCCTATCCATGACTTAAAATACAGAACAGTTTTCTGCCCTTTTTTAAAACAAGGAATCAGGATTTATGTGTCTATGTGACATAATTATCTTGCAGTACTACATCATTCCTTTTTCACTTTGCTTTTGCAAAACACTCTCCGCCACAAAAACACAATCACAGAAATAGATACTGTAAATAAGAGCAAAAAACATGCAAGCAGAAATGCTACCACATCAATAGAGTAGTACTGGATTGTGGACATCTTGTAAGACTCTGTTCTTAGATGCGACGCTCCTTTGTTCCTCATGACAAACTCGATCCAGAACATAGCCCGGTCCAGTGGTTTCATGGGCTGATCTCTGTGCAGGTTGGATAGAGTCTTCATCTTCTCCCTGTATGTTGGTTCATAGAGAACCTTCTTCAGCGCCTCCAGGAAGTTGTCTTTGTTCAAAGTTCCAATGTCCAGGACTTCAGCCACACCTCTTACTTTCATCCTGAACAAATTGTCCTGTTGGTCAAACATAAGGGGCAGGCCGACCAGGGGGACTCCATGGTAGATGGCCTCCTGAATTCCATTGGTTCCTCCATGGGCAACAAACACTCTGGTCTTGGGGTGACCCAGGAGGTCGTTTTGAGGCAGCCAGTCTAAGAGTAAAGTGTTGTTGCCGAGGGTGGATGGTCTTTTGCCTTTGTACCTCCAGATCACTTTCTGAGGTAGTTGGGCGAAAGCAGCAGCAATGTCCCCGGCAATGTCCTCAGGAAGTTTTGCCACCAGAGTTCCCAATGTCATAACGATGATGCCATGTTCACCAGAGCTCTGGACAAAGTCCTCTAGTTCTTTAGACAGAGGCTTGGAGGGTTTGCACTGGAATCCTGACATGTAGACAACGTTTGGCATTGTGGGTCGTGGGAACTCAAAGGTAAAATCGTTTCTCATCAGCCAGATATCAGCTGCCTGAAACAGCTCCATGTAATGTACATCTTTTCCAAAGTAACGATGAACAAATGGTATGTAGTTTGATTCGGTGATGTACCAAATTTTAAAACGCTGTAAGAAATAGTTAAGAACATTCTTGACCCGCTGGGGAAATGTCATCTTGTCAGTCAGCTCTGACCCTGGTATTGGGACATATGATAATGGGGAAGGTGCAATTACTTGATGTCCCTCACCCTGAACGATCCATCTCACATTTAAGACAAGTGGAAGATCTAATTTGTGACTCAGAAACACCCCTGCACCGATTGCAGGGTCAGTCAGAACCAAATCGTAATTAGCATCGCGGAGGCTCTGCATCAGTTCGGTATTCTCAAACATCTTCCCCAACATCTGAAGCATCTGCCGATGCATCTCATAGAAATTTTGCATCACTTCATACGCTACAGATAGACGAGTCCAAAGGGATGCCCCATTCCGGCGTATATTCAGCACTTTGGTTACAAATATACCAACTTTGTCTTCATCCAAACCAGCTGGGGAATTTATTGTGATGGACTTGTAGTGAGGAGATTCTGCTTTGATGTACCAGCTGTCTGGTGGCCGTAACACAGTGATTTCATGGCCTCTGGAGTGAAGCTCTTCAATTAGGACTTTCATGTTGATCCAGTGGCTTCCGTCCATGGCATACACCAAGACTTTCCCTCCACTTACAAAGGCTGCAGAGCAGATCAGCACCTGAAGTGCCACAAAGTTAAGTGGAAACATCTCTGAAAGAGATCCCGACAAGAGACATATGATTATTACATCTTTACTTGTGAAAGTCTTAACTAATTTCTTAAATTCTTGACTATGCATCAACATAAACAACTGAACACAAAAATGGACAAAAACAGAGAACACAGTTGTCTAATTTTAACCTACTCATTGTTTTAGATGTTGTTTCAGCTATCAGGGGTCCTCATCTTGCAAGAGTCCTGAAGCTATTGTAATGTATGGTAACTGGTTGAATAAAGTTGTAACAAATATAAATGTGTATATATATATATATATATATATATATATATATATATATATATATATATATATATATATATATATATAATGTATATGGGGGGGGCATAATTTAATTTGGGGTCAGGGAGTGTGTGAGGAATGGGCATGTGCCTGAACTCAATTGTATTCACACCCATTCATTAATGCATTATGAATAGCTGGCCATTTGTGACAAGGAACACCATAGTCGTACAAACACCTAAAGTTAAATATAAATTATCAGAATTAATTTCGTATGATCAGAGGACCTGTGTGGACAGTCATGGACACACATGACAATCACATTAAATGATCGAGAGAAAAATGGGTAAATAGCTCATAAATTACATCGAACACAATGATGTCTTAGTAAAGAAGATAACTGTCAATCACCTGTTTAACAGCCTATCTGCAATTATTATGAAATCCGTATTCCATAGTTTATTTCATTGCCTTGACATTTGACTTTGGGAGTTAAAGTGCAGTGTACAAAAGAGAAAGCTGTGCAAGAGAGAGTTAAAGGCAAAGACTGTATGTTAAATTATAGAGAAGTGCAGCAAGCCCCAACAGGTCTCTACAGCTCAATAACCGGTCGTGATTACACACCTACTCATTGTTGGAATTCCTGTTGCTGGGTGTTTCCTCTCTCGGGTTTGAAACCTTTGTGTTCGTGTTTAAAGGGAATTTAATAGCAGCTGCCTTTTGTATTTTACACAGTCCAAGGGACTTTTACATGTGGTGCAAACAGAAAAAAAAAACTTAACTATCAATTAAATGTTCAGCTTGAACGTGCTTTAAATATGTTATTACATTGTTATTTTTTTTTAAGTACATTTGTCCCAGGAAAGATAATACGGACTACTACTACTACTGCTGCTACACTTGCGTGATTTACTTTTAGCACTTGATTTTCTGTTTTTGTGCATTCAGTATGAGAATTGTTGTTGGGACTTTTACAATTTAAAGGCCTACTTCACCGGTTTGAATATGAAGGTGTATTGAATTCTGAGATCCTATGTAGTATAAATGTGCGAAAAAAATTGAAATCGGTTCGTCCTAGCCTGAGAAAAGGCAGAAAGAGTGTTTTTTTTAACCCTATATTTCTCTTTCTCGTGACATCACAGAAAGAGAAATATAGGGTTAAAAAAAACTTACTTTGTAAATATTACTGTGGTGTCTTTTACTGTGACATCACAGTAATATTTACAAAGTACGTTTTTTTTAACCCTATATTTCTCTTTCTGTGATGTCACGAGAAAGAGAAATATAGGGTTAAAAAAACACTCTTTCTGCCCTTTCTCAGGCTAGGATGAACCGATTTTAATTTTTTTTTCACATTTATACTACATAGGATCTCAGAATTCAATACACCTTCATATTCAAACCGGTGAAGTAGGCCTTTAATTACACCAGGTTCTTATGGGTACCATAAAAAATATGTATAACTTTTTATAAAACTTATTTTTACTTTTTTAAGAGACCTTAGAGTTTTAATGCTTGGGTTTTAAAGTTAGATTTCTATCCCTACAATTTATAAACTAACTTTAGGAATAGCATAGTTGTAACTGATCCGAGTTTGATGTCAGGTTGGATAATATATTCGTAAAGTGCAAAGCTGTCATTTAGCTTGTCAGTTAAAAACATTTGGAAGTTGTTATCTGTCTTTTTGAGACGTTGTGACCGTATTATTCATCTGGAAGTACTAACAGTTTTTCCGAAGACTCTGTTCATGCACATACATGTAGAATCACAGCAGTACTCCAACATGAACACAAGAACAACTGCCCTGAAGCAACAGTAAAATTATATATATCTTTTATATTAATAATGTAGCTTCTAAAACTCTTTCACTGGTCTTAATCCTCTGATACAAACACTTACCAAGAGCGTAACATCCAACAGACCTCTACGTGTCACCACAAGCTTGTAGTGTGCCTCCCTCACAGCCTATGACTGACTGACTGTTGAAAAGCTCTGACGTTTAGAGCAGCTTGGTGGGTGTTGGCTCTGAGACAACAGGACCAGTTTTCCCAGTGTTTGTGCTATGTATAGTAGTTACAGCAGCAGCAGGTAATTTACTCAATTCTGAACAGAGAGTCTCACATGGCAACTCTGAGATTACCCTTCAGATGTAGTACTGAGATAAGAATGAGGTCTGGTACTGTGCCAGGTTTGTATTTGTACAGGTGCTTTTGTACTGCAACTATGCTGTACTGCAACTATGCTATTCCTCAGGAAGCCAGAGATCTGTTTCCATGACATAGTTACTGAGGTGAGGCTGTACCTCAGTCTCTAAAGGACTGTGCAGGTAAACACACCACCACACAGTGAGTCAGAAGTGATCCTTGAGTCAGATTACTTTTGTGTGCCTTTAATTTCGTATTTGATTAAAATGTTGCGTAGCCAACCTTTAAAACCCAACCCAATCACAGAAAGACAAGTTTATTGTGAACATCCTTTTAATTTAAAATAATTCTAACAAGTCTGAACAATAACATTTTTTGCATGATATTATTCAAAATGAACATAATCAATGAAGGAATATACATTAGCGAGCTAGACAGCTTTTTGAAGTGATTATTCATGATTATTCCAATTCACCATTAAGAATATGTTTTTTTTAACCTTTATTTATACAGGTAAATCCCATTGAGACCAGAGACTCTTTTTCAAGGGAGACCTGTTCCCATTCCCACGTTACCATTCACTCACACATTCATACGCCGATAGCAGGCTTACTATCGACATTCACACGAGGCAAGGTGGGTGAAGTGTCTTGCCCAAGGACACAACAACCATGACACAAGTGGCAGGGCGGGGATCGAACCTCCAACCCTTTGATCATCAGCCAACCCGCTCTACCAACTGAGCAGTATTACATCATTCCTTTTTCACTTTCCTTATGCAAAACACTCTCCGCCACAAAAACACAATCACAGAAATAGATACTGTAAATAAGAGCAAAAAACATGCAAGCAGAAATGCTACCACATCCATGGAGTAGTACTGGATTTTGGACATCTTGTAAGACTCTGTCCGTAGATGCTGCGCTCCTTTGTTCCTCATGACAAACTCGATCCAGAACATAGCCCGGTCCAGTGGTTTCATGGGCTGATCTCTGTGCAGGTTGGACAGAGTCTTCATCTTCTCCCTGTGTGTTGGTTCATAGAGAACCTTCTTCAGCGCATCCAGGAAGTTGTCTTTGCTCACTGTTGCGATGTCCAGGACTTCTGCCACACCTCTTGCTTTCATCCTGAACAAGTTGTCATGCTGGTCAAACATGAGGGGCAAACCGACCAGGGGGACACCGTGGTAGATGGCCTCCTGAATTCCATTGGTTCCTCCATGGGCAACAAACACTCTGGTCTTGGGGTGACCCAGGAGGTCGTTTTGAGGCAGCCAGTCCAAGAGTAAGGTGTTGTTGCCGAGGGTGGATGGTCTCTTTCCTTTGTGCCTCCAGATCACTTTCTGAGGAAGTTGGGCGAAAGCAGCAGCAATGTCCTCAGCAATGTCTTCTGGAAGTTTTGCCACCAGAGTTCCCAATGTCATAACGATGATGCCATGCTCACCAGAGCTCTGGACAAAGTCCTCTAGTTCTTCAGACAGGGGCTTGGAGGGTTTGCACTGGAATCCTGCCATGTAGACAATGTTTGGCATTGTGGGTCGTGGGAACTCAAAGGTAAAATCATTCCTCATCAGCCAGATATCAGCTGCTTGAAACAGCTCCATATAATGTACATCTTTTCCAAAGTAACGATGGACAAACGGTTTGTAGTTTAAGTCTGTGACATACCAAAATTGAAAACAAGTAACAAAATACACAAGAACATTCTTGACCCGTTGGGGAAAGGTCATCTTGTCAGTCAGCTCTGCCCCTGGTATTGGAACATAGGATAATGGGGAAGGTGCAATTGCTTGATGTCCCTCACCGTGAACGATCCACCTCACATTCAAGACAAGTGGAAGACCCAATCGGTGACCAAGAATCACCCCTGCACCGATTGTAGGGTCAGTCAGAACCAAATCATATTTGGCATCACGGAGGCTCTGCATCAGTTCGGTATTCTCAAAAATCTCCCCCAACATCAGAAGCATCTGCTCATGCATTTTATAGAAATTTTGCATTGCTTCATACGCTACGGATAGACGAGTCCAAAGGGAAGCACCTTTTCTGCGCATGTCCAGCATTTTGGTTACAAATTCCCCAACTTTTACCTCATCAAAACCACCAGGAGAAGTTATAGTGATGGACTTGTAGTGAGGGGACTCTGGCTCGATGTACCAGCTGTCTGGTGTCCGAAACACAGTGATGTCATGGCCTCTGGAGTGAAGCTCCTCGATGAGGACTTTCATGTTGATCCAGTGGCTTCCATCCACAGGATACACCAAGACTTTCCCTCCATTTGCCAAGGGTGAAGAGCAGAGCAGCACCACAAATGTCACCAAGGTCGGTCGGTACATCTCTGAAAGAGATTAACAAGAGATGTAAGAATGTTAGATATCTCCTCCTCAAAGTCTTATTACTTACTTACTTATTATTTACTTAGTAAGTACATGAATACAAATCAACCTAGCACTGCATTATAAAGACAAGATTACTTTTTTAAACATCAGTGCATGTTCCTTTTTATATAAGGAAAGAAGATGACTGGCCTTTTCCCAATTCTGCACAAACCGAATTTGAACCTATTTTATGACCCATAATGAACATTATTGCTTCATTTACATGGTACTTTTTTGCATGAATCAGCATAGTTTGAAGTCAGGTTGCACAATGCACTCATAAAGTGCAGTTGATTGAATTCCATCATGCATTCATGAAGTGCATTCTTTTGTTTGAACTTGTCAATAGAAAAACATCTGTAAAATGTTATCTCTATCTGGCATTGTGAGAATTTGTGACAGTAGTATCCATCTTTATATACTCAAGGGGTGAATAAAGACTCCATTCATACAAATAGAAAGTCATGCAAATAGGAATTACAATAAAACACAAGCAATCCAACATGAAAACACAAAGTAAACTGAAACGCCAGTAAAAAACAGGATATATATATAACTTCAGTGTTAAACTTGTAGCTTCTAAAAACTTGTTTATTTATCTAAATTGTTTGATTGGAACACTTACCAAAAGTTTGCCAGTCAATGTTTGTACCCAAGCTTGCGGTTTGTGCATCCAGCCTCACTCACTAAAAACGACTGACTGATTGACTAACTGTTGTAAAGCTAAACAGCCAGAGCAACTCAGAGGCACTGGCACTGAGCTCACAGGACTAAAGTCCAAGGGGTGTGTGTGGTATGCAGTGACAGAAGCTCTTCTTCTCTCAAAATAAATAGGCAAAAGTCCCTGCTAATGCCCAATGAGATTAAACCTTTTGGAGGTTGGCATTCTGTGTGTGTGTCTGTGTGTGTGTGTGTGTGTGTGTGTGTGTGTGTGTGGGGGGGGGGGGGTCAAGTAGCTGCTTGCAAAAGCCGACCCCAGGACAGCAGCCAGACACATCACTAAGGCTCTCTGCATGCTACCGTTTTAAATTGCTCTAATTAATATGTTCAGATTTAAAAACAGCTGTGAAGGGGGTTATTTGTGGCAAATGTCATTTGTGTTTGTTATTTATTATCTGGATTATTTGTCTATTTGCAATTTATTTTACTGCTAGCTGTGAATCAAACTGGCCCTCAGTTTTAAAGTTTTAAACCACAACGTCATATTTTTATTCTCCTGATGCAACAGGAAGCTAATTAGTGGCAAAGATTTTGGGGCGCCTGTGGCTTAGTTGGTAGAGCGGGTTGGCCGATGATCAAAGGGTTGGAGGTTCGATCCCTTCCCTGCCACCTGTGTCATAGTTGCTGTGTCCTTGGGCAAGATCACACTGTACTCTACTTGCCAAGCATCGAAGAGCAGACAGACACAGATAGACAATAGCTGATGAAGAAAGTTACACATTTAGCAGCTACTGAGCATATGTCTTCTCAAGTGTTTGCAGATAAAAAAAAACATTTCCTACAATTCTTAAAATGGCTCTCAACATACTGGAGTCACTTTATTTTACATTTCGATTAAAAATACATATTTGTTTATTGCATCACATGTAGGACACAGATTTCTAGTTAAAATTATTTTGACAATCAAAAATATTAATTTAACTTTTGTTTGGGGTACAATTCAAGGACCATCTTAGTGAAATAGACAGCTTCATCAACAAACACAGTATCCTATTCATTATTCAAAATACAGAACAGGACAGTTTAAAAGTATTTTTTTTAAAAGCAGGAATCAGGATTCTTGTGTCTATATGGCATAAGTACCTTTCAATTCGGTCATCATTCCTTTTTCAATTTGCTTCTGCAAAAACCTTTCCGCCACAAGAACATAACTGCAGAAATAAAAGCAGTAAATACTAATAAAATGCATGCAAGTAGAAATGCAACCACATCAATAGAGTAGTACTGGATTTTGGACATCTTGTAAGACTCTGTCCTTAGATGCGGCGCTCCTTTGTTCCTCATGACAAACTCGATCCAGAACATAGCCCGGTCCAGTGGTTTCATGGGCTGATCTCTGTGTAGGTTGGATAGAGTCTTCATCTTCTCCCTGTATGTTGGTTCATAGAGAACCTTCTTCAGCGCCTCCAGGAAGTTCTCTTGGTTCACCGTTCCAATGTCCAGGACTTCTGCCACACCCCTTACTTTCATCCTAAAGAAATTGTCATGCTGGTCAAACATGAGGGGCAAGCCGACCAAAGGGACTCCGTGGTAAATGGCTTCATGAATTCCATTGGTTCCTCCATGGGCAACAAACACTCTGGTCTTGGGGTGACCCAGGAGGTCGTTTTGAGGAAGCCAGTCCAAGAGTAAGGTGTTGTTGCCGAGGGTGGATGGTCTTTTGCCTTTGTGCTTCCAGATGACTTTCTGCGGTAGTTGGGCGAAAGCAGCAGCAATGTCCTCAGCAATGTCCTCTGGATGTTTTGCCACCAGAGTTCCCAATGTCATAACGATGATGCCATGTCCACCAGAGCTCTGGACAAAGTCCTCTAGTTCTTCTGACAGGGGCTTTGCGGGTTTGCACTGGAATCCTGCCATGTAGACGATGTTTGGCATTGTGGGTCGAGGGAACTCCAAGGTAAAATCGTTCCTCATTAGCCAGATGTCAGCTGCCTGAAACAGCTCCATATAATGCACATGATTTCCGAAGTAACGATTGACAAACTGTGTGTAGGTCGAGTCTATAACATACCAAGTGTGAACACGAGTGAAGAAATAGTGAAGAACATTCTTGACCCGTTCGGGAAATGTCATCTTGTCAGTCAGCTCTGCCCCTGGTATTGGTACGTAGGAGAATGGAGAAGGGGCAATAACTTGATGTCCGTCATTAACATGAATAGTCCACCTTGCATCTAAGACAAGTGGAAGACCCAAACGGTGACTCAGAAACACCCCTGCACCAACAACAGGATCCGCTAGAACCAAATCATATTTAGCATCATGGAGGTTCTGCATCAGTGTGATATTCTCAAACATCTCCCCCAACATCTGAAGCATCTGCTTATTCATCTGATATAACTTCTTCATCACTTCATACTCCAGGGATAGACGAGTCAAAAGGGAATCACCATTCCGGCGCATGTTCAGCATTGTGGTTACAAATGTTCCAAAGCCTTCCTCATCAAAACCACCAGGGGAATCTATTGTGATGGACTTGTAGTGAGGGGACTCTGGCTTGATGTACCAGCTGTCTGGTGGCCGTAACACAGTGATCTCATGGCCTCTGGAGTGAAGCTCCTCGATGAGGACATTCATGTTGATCCAGTGGCTTCCATCATGGGGGTACACCAGGACTTTCCCTCCATATACCAAGGTTGAAGAGCAGAGCAGCACCAGAAGTTTCACCAAAGTATGTTGATGCATCTCTGAAAGAGAATCTGACAAAAGATGAAAGGAGGTTAGATTTCTCCTTGTCAGAGACTTTTCATCTTAATTAGTATTTATTAACCCATCACACAAAAGAACATGAATAATGAAAAGACAAGTCAAATTGTAGCTTTTTCTCAATGTGATTGATTTTTTAAAACCATATCTGAAATGACTTTTTAGAACATAATTTAAAAGTTGAATATATTAAAGCTCCCACATTATACACTTTTCGGTATACTATTATACACCATATTATATGGTCTTAGTGGTCCCTAATACGTTTTTCTTTAATTGTTTGCTGAAAAAAACTTTCAGATAATTTATTGTACTATGCTGATGTTCAGCTAATCTCACAATGACCTATTTTTTTAAAAGAGCTGCAGCTCCCCTCGTAAATATACAATCTTTGAGCTGCCCCCGCCCCCTGTCCGGAAGCGAAGCCAGATACGCCTCGCCCTCTGTCTGTCAGGGCCGTGGACCAATAAGAAATAGGGGTGTGGGCTGCACAGTGGAAGCTTCTGGCTTTCCAGTTTGTGAGGTCAGAAAAGGGGAACATTCTGAGGGGAGTATATTGGGGGGGAGGGGTGGGGGTTTCAGAAAGGGGGAGAGTGAGAACAGAAGAGATTGTTATTTTTTTAAATATTTTGGCAGTCTCTAGGCACACCGTGGACCCATGGATATGTTAGAACACATTTAAAAAGTGCATTTAGCATAATATGTGACCTTTAAGAAAGGGGCAAAATGCCATCTCAGCAAAATAGCACCAGTGTAAATGTTTTTTTCATATCCGTTGTCATGTACTCAGATTTCTCAGGCATCACAGCTTTGAACTATTTACATGTTGCTCAATATTGATAGAAGTCGACATTCAAAGGGACATGAATTGTAGTTTCCTTTTGTATTTACACAATCAATGGTCAAACGGGTTTTCATATTGTCATGGAATTGAAATATCAACCTTTAAAAGATGAGAATTTAGTCAATTTATACGAGGTGACACAATGTTTAAATACAAAAATAGAACAGATCTTTAATGTTTGCAAACATGAGTCAAGACAACAATCAAGCAATGGGATTGTGTGAAATGACCAACGATAGGCGGTCATACAGAGAGTTTATAGTGAAATCTAATTACGCACGAACATTCCAGCCTACGTACAAGATTCTCCTCAGCCAGAGAATTGTTAGTTATTTTACAGACATAGTTCTCAGGAGCCATCTGGGTCAAAACATATACTCCTTACGAAGTTTGAGTATCTCAGAACATAACAACCTTCACCATAAGGTCAGGTCAGAACTTTTGTTGATTAGCTTACGAATATTTAGAGTCAAGATGGCACTAGTCTTATATAAACACATAATTATTATGACTGTAATAAACAATTCCACAACAATATGTAGTGCAACAAGAACAAAAACTATCAATAAAATGTTCAGCGTAAGGTCAAAGTGCTATATACATGTCCTCACATAGTTTTGTTTGAGCTACAAAGTACAAGTACATTTGGCTGAGTTCCCCAAAAGATAACATATGGGTCATTCGTCATCTACAGGAACTTTTAAACATTTTAGAAAATCTAACACTTTATTTTGAGAAATGTACTGATATGTTTTATTTCTCCATCTTGTGTAGAAACATATCCTGATGGTGTTTGTGCTGAAAATATTTAAATAATATTTAATTTTTGCCATCCGGTTCCAACAACCAGAGGAAATTGTCATTTCCACCACACTGCATAAATGTGCTCTTAGCCTGTGTTTTCAAAATATCTAATGTAGTTTCACAGACTGATGTGACCAGATGTATAAAAATTATCCATTTTCAGGGTTTTAAAGATATATGTTCCCATTATGAAGATGAAAATCAGCTTTTTGCTATTCTTTCAATACATTTTCTTACATGATTTGTCGAAATCATTAAAGTTTAATTGTAACAATAGCTGCACAATTAAAAAACCCATGTTTTTTAAATCTTTAACCTCATGTGCATATTTTCTAGATATAAAAGTCAAATGAAATGCATTCATTACGACGCCATTGTCATTTCCACCACAGTCCCTTCATCACATTAAAAAAGTGGTGGAAATGACTGTTGTGGAAATGACATTTTGTCACATTATTTTAAATATCTGCTAATACATCGGCTTGCAAATGTACTTTTTGGAGTTAGCATTAAATGTACTCAAAATACATAACATAAAATGTTTATTTTCTTATTATTTAATAACTAAAAGGAAATATGAGTTGTGGAAATGACAACCAATAAACATATTCTTGATTTAACCAACCTTTACATCGACTTCTACGGTTGTCTGTTCACTCCTTGGAGCTTAATTTCTCTTTTAGCAATGTGCTCTACTTTCAAATGACTATGCTGTGGTCACCTAGTACACTAACCTATAATAAACCTCCCATAATTCACATTTTGTTCAGCGTGTTAAAAATGACAGTGAACCCAAGGGACTGGTGTTCTTGTATTGAAATAATAAACAAAATACTAATATTTCTAAAAACACAGGATACATTTAATTAAAATAGACTTTTGATAGTTATAGCCGAAACCACATATAAAACACAACTTTGTATTATATATATAAATATTGCTTGATGTATCATTCATTTTTTAAAGTAATATTTGTGTAAATTAGTGCGACAACATTTAAAAATAAGAAATGTGCTTTTGTTTTCTTTATGTCTGCCATGGACACAAAAATCACCCTAGTGGAAGAATGACCCATATATGTTATTCTAATTAATCTGAATGTACATAGAACCACACTAATATCCCAACATGGACATTAAAAAAACTATATATTTGTGTAAATAATACCAAAACGTTATCTCCTGAAACTCTTTCACTAGCCTTTGTTCTAAACACTTACCGAAAGCGTGCCACTATACAGATGTTCACGTGTCAAAAGCTTGTAGTTTGTGTGTCCAGCCTCTGTGAGTACAAACAGCTGACTGACTGATGTCCAGCTCTGGCAAGGACAGAATGAAAGATGTTGGCACTGAGAGAAGAGGACTAAAGTTCAGATGATGTGTGTGGTGTAGTATCAGCAGCAGCGGTTTAAACAAGGGCAAGCTGAACAGAATGTTTCAGGTGGTAAACACCGAGCATAAACCTCAGATTAAGGGCTGAGATAGATAGATAGATAGATAGATAGATAGATAGATAGATAGATAGATAGATAGATAGATAGATAGATAGATTCAGTTGCATACAGTCACACAAGTGTGGAAGTAGTTTTTTGGTTGAAGAAAACTTCACTATAGTCCAATATGAAAACAAATCTTTACTTAGTTTCAAAAGATAATACAGATGATTATGGTCAGCATTCATGCATGGAGAGAAGACCAGAGCATCCTGCTCAGAGCAATGCCACGGTCTTGACTGAGTTGTATACTCAAATTGAGCTGGGAAATACTAAATACTGGGAACTTCCTATCTCCAGTAATTCTTACTTTACCACACTAAATTTATTTAAAAAAAACACAACACAAAAACACATCGATAACAATTAAAGGTTAGGCCTTATTTAATACTCACCATAATCATCTCAAAGCAACATTGTGATCGCTTACCTGGGTGTGCTTGGAGATCCAAACTGCAGACAGAGTGACATGAATGAGCAATGCCAGGGTCTTGACTGAGTTGTATACACAAAATGAGCTGCTTTTATACAGAATAGTTGACATGGTCAGATAGGTAGAATAACAATGGCACAATCAAGTTTGGTTCTTGATGACATCAATGCTTATCTGAATCTGGGAGCTTTCAGGATGGCCCACACCTAGGGTGTCAGCCCAATCAGACTGATTTAATTACAATAGAAAGTCCAGACAGGATACATCAGTAGTTAAGATGAGAGGAAATATACTACATACAATGATCAAATAATGAATGGAGAGACGAGAGTAGAATTGAACTAATCAATATAAAATTGGCTTCCACACATGTTAGGATGTAATTGCAAGATTATTTGTAACCTATTGATGACTAAAATAAAGAACAGAATTGTTTACCAATTTTAATGTTTTCTTTACTAGAAAAAAAGATTCATAACATTTTAGACCATCATTCCTTTTTGGCTTTGCTTCTGGTAAACATTATCCGCCAGAAAACCGGAATTGCAAAATTTTTTTTTAAATATGACAAATACATGCAGGCAGAAATGCTACCACATCAATCGAGTAGTACTGGATTGTGGACATCTTGTAAGACTCTGTCCTTAGATGCGGCGCTCCTTTGTTCCTCATGACAAACTCGATCCAGAACATAGCCCGGTCCAGTGGTTTCATGGGCTGATCTCTGTGCAGGTTGGACAGAGTCTTCATCTTCTCCCTGTGTGTTGGTTCATAGAGAACCTTCTTCAGCGCCTCCAGGAAGTTGTCTTGGAAGATTATGGATAGGTGTTACCTTTTTATTTCTCATTGAAAATGAGGGTCATCCCTCAATGATATCTTGAGTATAAATAAAGGTTAAATAAATAAATAAAATAAAATAAAATAAAATAAAATGATTTGACGGTTGAAGGGATAGAGTGGAATTGGGGAGAGAGAGGGGGGTGACATGCATAAAACCCCCCAGGCTGGAGTCGAACCCAGGAACTGAGCCTCTATGGTATATAAAGTTAGTTTGATAGTCCAAAAATGTTCTGCACTACTTTGTCTCTTGTCAGTTGTATGTCTTATATTTTCGCATGTTTTTTTTTTTGTTGTTTCATTGTTGGATGGGGCCGGTCTGACTGGAGATTTTAATTGCCAACGACTGTATCCTGTATTTGTTAAGCATATGATACATGAAGAAACTTAAACCTCATGTGTTCTTTCGCTAGTCAAACAAATTAAAACCCCCAAGATCCATAACTTCAGCTTCTATGTAAACATAGGCTATCAGGTACACGCCAACAAATTAAACCATGGGTGAAATGCAATCTACACTCCAGGCTTAACAGTAGGCCCATGCTCGTGGCAGATACTGATTTAAAACAGTCAATACGTTCTCAAGACAAACTTAGCACACCTTAAAAACAAATATGTTCGCACAGAAGATGATGTTAAGTTTGTATTGTCTATTAACACATGCCGATTCCAATTGTAAGTCACGCAAGGTTATTGAAATGTGTCTTTCAACTAACCCCTCCCACATTCCTAACACACCACACACATGCAATTCTACAGGGGGTCCTCACGCCGGGTCAGCCATAAGGTCTCAATAGTTTCCAGTTCACTTGCAATGTACAAAAACATTTTAAATCCACAACCTCATCTTCTGTTTGAACATATTTGTTTTGAAGGCATAGTTTGTCTTGATAAAGAACATATCAAATATCTAATCAAATAAAATAGTTTGCCCATGGCACCAAAACTTTAGATACACCCAACTTTAATTACACCTTCCGAGACCTTTAAGTAACAGTGACTTAACAATTGGCAGTCTGTGTAGGTTCAATGGTAAGCCTTCTTCACGCATTTACATTTGTCCATTCGCTCTATTCTATTTTCATTAGTTTGTTTTGATTTTAGTTAAATTATTTTTAAAAGCATCATAGTTTTTGTTGAGGGATGCACTGACCATCATTGACTGGAACACTCTTGGTAAGTTGAGTTTTACTTATATATATTTATATTTCTACTGTATGTACAGAATGGAGTCTACAGAACAATGTTAGGATGAGAAGATGAATGCAACAGTCACAGTTTCCCAGAGCCAAAATACAACTTCTTGATGATTTAAATCAACGAGCTTAACAACTGGACTGCACGTTATGAATGGAGTGAAAAACATTTTGACAAAATCCTCAGCTGCACTTTATGAATGTATTATGTAAACTGGGCTCAAACTGTGTTTGATTTCTTGAGAATTTCAGGGCAGCCCCCCCCTCCACAAAGGCAATGATAGGGGAAACACTGATGTCTAATTCTAGTTTGACTAGCATCATTTTACCTTTTTATTTTTAAACTTAAACTAAAAAAATCAAAGTTGAGTGAGGTTGTTAGAAACAAACATATTTCGGCAACTATCTCAAACTTTTCCAAAATTGTTGCTCTTTCAAAGTTTTCTGGAAGCTGAACTAATCACAAACTGAAGGATGGCAACACTCTGAAATATCATGCACTGAGTTAAGATATTCCACATCTTTATCTAACCACAGACCAGGGTTTTTCCTGGCTCAGAATGACCCTTTGGGGGGTCAGTACGCGGGCCGATTTGTTTAGGGTTGCGACTATGTGCAACAGTAAAGGCAAAACGTTTGTGTATTTTAAGAAGGGTGTGTGGTTGGGTGAGGTCAGTTGCTGTCCAGCTAAAGAGCATTTCAGTTAGCCTGTCAATCGCTGTGTTACCATGGAGCTTACTGACTGATAAAATCACAATAAATAACCTGTAGATAGGAAGTCACAATACTAATAATGATTACCAATTTAATAATGTAATTGTTTCTAATTGATCTAAACCATGGAAATTGCAAGAAGGTAGGGCTGCTTGATTATGAAAAAAATCATAATCATGATTATTTTGATTGGCATTGTGTAATCACGATTATTAAAGACAGTTAATCATTGATTTAAGAACATCATGCATTTATTTAACTTTTAACAAGGTTGTTTCTATTAACACCATGACTTTGGACTTTAAACATAGGCCTAATTGAACTGAAAAAAAGGAAAATAGAAATAGGCTAAATAAGTTAAATAAATTTTAAATAATTAAATAAAATCAATATGTCAAAATAAAAATAACACATTGCTAATGGTGTTGATAGGGCACATATTTTGCTAGCAGGAATTTGAGGGCATCATTATGTCTCAAGGAGCTGGCTGGATAGGCAGTTGCATTGTACAGTGTTGACTGTTGTGGTGGCAGGACAGGAGTCAAGGAGCTTTAAACTCCTGTGTTTTTTATTCCTTTATTAAGTGGTCATAGACCACTATGATTCAACTTAAAGTGAGTAAACTAATTGGTTGGGATGTTTTGAGGTGCAGATATGGTCGGATATGCCTTTTTTTCTTTGTCTCTCGCGGTCGGGTATGTCGCGTGTCCGCGAGTGACATATCTTGCACGTTATTTTAGTCTGTTGTGAGTCTGAAGTGTTTTCAGACAACACAATTAGTTTGACCTTTATTCTCGACCAAAGGCGGACATTCTGCCATCCTCTAGAAGTTTTTCAAAACACCCGGCAACGCGCAACATCTCCCTCCTACTCTGGACCAGCTGAACTATCAGGTGAGGGGGGGGCGAGCGGAACGCACAGCTGAAAGGGTTCGCTGCATTTAAAAGCCTGTAAGCCCCGGCGTGCGGATCAATGATAGTTTAATTACGATTATTTTGTTTTCATGATTGAGGGAAGCCGTAATAATAATCGAAATTAAAATTCAAGTTATTGCCCAGCCCCTCAAGAAGGCTGACTTAAATTGGGATCAATTTGGAGAGGTTTTAAATAGCTATATTTAATCTCAAATGTTATCATTGTGGTGCTCCTGATTTTCCTTTGGCGCTGGGTAAATCTTCTTTGGGGGGCGCCAAAATGTTCTCTATGCAGGAAAAACCCTGCAGACCAGACACTTTGAATGACTACATCTTGCCAATGCCAGGCTACACTGATCCTCATCAACTTATTTACAGACTAAAAGGAGAGGAACTAGTAGGGGGTGCTGGTGGTCTAGTGGTTAGAGATCTGGCTGCTAGCAAGTTCTGTTGTTTTGCTAATTTTACTATTCATCTGAAATAAATATTGACGTTTTCCTTTATTTTCTTCGATTTCATGTTTAAAACACATTTAAAAAATCTGCGGTGGAGGAGGATGCTCCCAGACCCCCCTACAGGCGTTTAGTTTTCTGACCTCATGGTCCCTTCAGCTCTGGAAAAAATTAAGAGACCAGACTGGATTTTTTTTTAATCTTCATCTCTACTTTACTTAATGGATATGCTCTTAATGACATTTTTTTTGGTGAATATGATAAGAATGTTGTCAGTAGTTTATTGAATAAAAACAAAATGTTCATTTTAGTTAAACATATGCCTATAACTAGTAAAACGAGAGACACTGAATATTTGGAGTGGTTTCCAGAGCTGTATACACAGTATAAAGCAGGCTAGTGTGTTGACCTTCTAAAAACTTGTCCATTTGTCTTCATCATTAGCTTAGAAAACTTACCGAAAGTTTGCAAGTCAGTGTGTGAACCCCAAGCTTGTGGTTTGTGCGTCCAGCCTCACTCACAGCCAACGACTGATTGACTGGCTGTCATAACGCTCAACTGTCAGATCAACCCAGAGGGGTTGGCACTGAGCTCACAGGACTAAAGTCCAAAGATAATAAAGATACCTTGAACCTTGAAAAGGTGTATGTGCTATGTATTTACAGGAGCTCTTCTTTCAAGTTAAGTCATTTATTGTCAATTAAAACACATGGTTTGTCACACAAAGTAAGTCACACACATGGCAATCAAAATTGTGTATTTGCTTCAAACTGAACAAGCACCGGTCACTGCTCATCCCCAAGGAGAATGAGCCTTTGGATGTGGGCATCCTGCGGGGCTGAAAGAGCTGTAAAAGTCGAACATATAAAAACATCTATAATTACTAATAATAATGAAAGGGGGTTCATTGTAAAAATGATCACTTGCAATTGGAATTTGTGTTATTTATTGTATTAATTATTTGTCTATGTGCAATTTATTTTACTGCTGGCTGTGAATCAAATTGTCCTTCTGGGAATAAAAAACATATCTTGAACCTAACTCATCTCTACAGAACTTTTTCGCCTCTTTAAGCTCTTTAGTTTTAAACCACAACTTCATCTTTCTTATTCTCCAGATTCAACAGCGAGCTGTTGTCAGGGGCAAAGTTCTGATAAACACACTGTACACTACTTGCCATGCAGCGAAGAGCAGACAGACACAGATAGACAATAGCTGAAGAAAGTTACAAATTTAGCAGATACTGAGCAGCTGTCTTCTCAGGTGTTTGCAAAGACAACAAGTTCTTAAAGTGGCTTTAAAGCATACTGGTATATCACTTTATTTCACATTTTGATTAACAATACAGATGTGTTGATGTGTTTATTGCATCACATGTAGGACAGATACTTTTTGTGAAAATATTTTTTAGGGAATCAAAAACTCTTGCCCCTTTCTAACATGCACTCCTGAAATTGTCCAGAGGATCTGGCCATGAGTATACCGGATCTACCCTTTCACACAAGCAGCACAGCAGGAGGTTGTAGGTGTGAAAGACACTCTCATACATTACGCCCATCCCCCGCTTTTGACCCTGACTCAGTACTAGGGGGCCACTTGGGTAAAGTCATGGTCGAACAACCCTGACATTGTGTTCACACATACAGCTAATCAGGGTAAACTCCGGACCATTTCAGAGTCAAAGTGCATGTGTGAAAGGGGCTAATGCAACTTTTTGTGTGGGATACAATTCAAGGACTGTAACTCAGTGAAATAGACAGCTTCATCAACAAACTCATGAGAATATTAATGATGTTCCCGATTCACTATTATCCTGATAATAGTCATTCGCACTGATCACCATAAAATAGATGTTTTGATTATTATTATTATTAATTATGTATTTTTTTAAAACAAGGAATCATGATTCATGTGTCTGTGACATAATTATCTTGCAGTATTAAATCATTCCTTTTTCACTTTGCTTCTGCAAAACCCTCTCCGCCACAAAAACATAACTGCTGAACTAAAAACAATAAATACTAATAAAATGCAAGCAAGCAGAAATGCAACCACATCAATCGAGTAGTACTGGATTTTGGACATCTTGTAAGACTCTGTCCTTAGATGCTGCGCTCCTTTGTTCCTCATGACAAACTCGATCCAGAACATAGCCAGGTCCAGTGGTTTCATGGGCTGATCTCTGTGCAGGTTGGACAGAGTCTTCATCTTCTCTCTGTATGTTGGTTCATAGAGAACCTTCTTCAGCGCCTCCAGGAAGTTGTCTTTGTTCACTGTTGCAATGTCCAGGACTTCGGCCACACCTCTTACTTTCATCCTGAATAAGTTGTCATGCTGGTCAAACATGAGGGGCAAACCGACCAGGGGGACTCCGTAGTAGATGGCTTCATGAATTCCATTGCCTCCTCCATGGGCAACAAACACTCTGGTCTTGGGGTGACCCAGGAGGTCGGTTTGAGGCAGCCAGTCCAACAGTAAGGTGTTGTTGCCGAGGGTGGATGGTCTTTTGCCTTTGTGCTTCCAGATCACTTTCTGAGGTAGTTGGGCGAAAGCAGCAGCAATATCTTCAGCAATGTCCTCTGGATGTTTTGCCACCAGAGTTCCTAATGTCATAACGATGATGCCATGTTCACCAGAGCTCTGGACAAAGTCCTCTAGTTCTTTGGACAGGGGCTTGGAGGGTTTGCACTGGAATCCTGCCATGTAGACAATGTTTGGCATTGTGGGTCGTGGGAACTCAAAGGTAAAATCGTTCCTCATTAGCCAGATGTCAGCTGCCTGAAACAGCTCCATGTAATGTACATCTTTTCCAAAGTAACGATGAACAAAATGTGTGTAGGTCGAGTCAATAACATACCAAGTGTGAACACGAGTTAAGAAATAGTGAAGAATATTCTTGACCCGCTGGGAAAGTGTCATCTTGTCAGTCAGCTCTGCCCCTTGTATTGGTACGTAGGAGAATGGAGAAGGGGCAATAACTCGATGTCCGTCATCAACATGAATAGTCCACCTTGCATCTAAGACAAGTGGAAGACCCAAACGGTGACTCAGAAGCACCCCTGCACCAAGATCAGGATCTGTCAGAACCAAATCATATTTGGCATCATGGAGGCTCTGCATCAGTGTGGTATTCTCAAACATCTCCTCCAACATCTGAAGCATCTGCTTATCCATCTGATAGAACTTCTTCATCAATTCATACTCCAGGGATAGACGATTCCAAAGGGAATCGCCATTCCGGCGCATGTTCAGTATTGTGGATACAAATGTTCCAAAGCTTTCCTCATCAAAACCACCAGGGGAATCTATTGTGATGGACTTGTAGTGAGGAGATTCTGGCTTGATGTACCAGCTGTCTGGTGGCAACAACACAGTGATGTCATGACCTCTGGAGTGAAGCTCCTCGATGAGGACTTTCATGTTGATCCAGTGGCTTCCATCCACAGGATAGACCAAGACTTTCCCTCCATTTACCAAGGGTGGAGAGCAGAGCAGCACCAGAAGTGTCATCAAGGTCAGTCGGTACATCTCTGAAAGAGATTCACAAGAGATGTAAGGGCAATAAATCTATCATTCTCAAAGTCTTTACTTATTAACACAGTGAGTTCAATAACATGAATCAACCTAGCACCGCATTATGTAGCCAGGATTACTTTGTCAAATATCACTGAATGCACAATGGAAACTTTACCCTATTTTATGTTAATAAGTGACTTCAACATAACGCCGTCTCTCTGGCACAAATTAACTGTCTCCTAGGACGTGGGCAGATTTACCACGCACACACACAACACAGACAGACAGACAGACAGAATGCAATCAAGTTGTATTCTGGAATACAAAACCTGACCAGAAATTATTGAATTTAATGTCATTCACATTCTGGTGTAGATCACCAAATGAATGCCACTCTATATTTACTCAGAGGCATAGCAAAGAGACGGACAAAATGATCGTGTGGTTGGCCTATGTTTTAATTTGATTTAAAATGTATTTTGCGTTTGGATTTTCCATGAATTAAAAAAACAAATGTGAAATGTATATATCTAACCTATATTGTTTATCTTTCCCTTCGTACAATATACAGAGAAAATGACAATTTTTATTTCAGGCATATTTCAAATTGTAGAATTAATCATGATTAATCGTAATTAATCCACAGCTACCCTGTGATTAATCTGAATAAAAATTAAACGTTTGACAGCCCTTGTTTATACATACACAGTGTGAATAAGGTTAGAGTTTTTAGCTTCTAAAAATCATTTGATTGGAACACTTACCGAATGTTTGCAATTCAGTGTGTGAACCCCAATCTTGTGGTTTGGGCATCCAGTCTCACTCACAGCAAACAACTGATTGACTGGCATAACGCTCAACAGTCAGATCAACCCAGACGGGTTGGCACTGAGCTCACAGGACTAAAGTTCAAGGGGTGTATGTGGTATGCATTAACAGAAGCTCTTCTTCCAAGTTAAGTTAAGTAATTTATTGTCAACACACATGGTTAGTCACACAAAGAAAGTCACGCACATGGCAATCGAAATTGCATACTTGCTTCAAACTGAACAAGCACCAGTCACTGCTGATGCCCAAGGCTCATTATAACTCCATAACATTTTTAGCTTTTTAAACCATTAAAGTATCATAATGTCAAGCACTTTCGGCACATTATGGGACTTCTTTCAAAAAATGTCCACCTTTTTAAAATATTCAGCTTTTCAACAGATTTTTTTAACATTGGAAACAATGGGAGCAGCCCTCAAATTCTCTAAAACTAACCCTTTCAGCACACTATTAAACATCTTTCAGTATTTTCTACCTTTCAAACTTTTTAAAATATTAAGCTTTTTAGCAAATTATTTTAACACCTCTCCGGGAACCTTACAGTGGTGGAGAGGTTTGTGTGCCCCTGTGAACCTGAGAGCTGTGTTGTCCGGAGCCTAGTGCTCCTGGTAAGGTCTCCCAAGGCAAAGTGGTCTCAGGTGAGGGGCCCGACTAAGAATGGTTCACAAAGACCTCATGGATAATCATGTTAGAGGAAGAGTGACCCTGCCTGGAGGAAGCCCGGGGGCCCCCGTCTGGAGCCAGGCCCAGAAAGGGGCCTGCCTGCGAGCGTCTGGTGGCCGGGTCTGCCACGGGGCCCGGCCAGGCACAGCCCGAAGAAGCTACGTGGCAACCCCCTCTACAACTGATGGGCCCACCACTCATCAGAGGAACCGCTGGGGTCGGGTGCGCTGCCTTATGGGTGGCAGTGAAGGGCGGGGACCACGACGGACCAGACCCGGGCGGCAGAGGCTGGCTTTGGGGACATGGAACGTCACCTCGCTGTGGGGGAAGGAGCCAGAACTGGTGCGGGAGGTGGAGCGCTATGAATTAGATCTGGTGGGGTTAACCTCCACGCACAGTCTTGGCTCTGGAACCATACTTCTGGATAGGGGTTGGACTCTATTCTTCTCTGGAGTTGCCCAAGGTGTGAGGCGCCGGGCCGGTGTGGGGATACTCACGAGCCCCCGGCTGGGTGCTACTATGTTGGAGTTTACCCCGGTGGACGAGAGGGTCGCCTCCCTACGCCTCCGGGTTGTGGGGGGAAGACTCTGACTGTTGTCTGTGCATATGCACCGAACAGCAGTTCGGAGTATCCGGCCTTCTTGGAGACCCTGAATGGAGTCCTGCATGGGGCTCCGGTAGGGGACTCCATAGTTCTGCTGGGAGACTTTAACGCGCATGTGGGCAATGATGGAGACACCTGGAGAGGCGTGATTGGGAGGAACGGCCCCCCCCCCATCTGAACCCGAGCGGTCGTTTGTTGTTAGACTTCTGTGCTGGTCATGGTTTGTCTATAATGAACACCATGTTCGAACATAAGGCAAGGCAAGGCAAGTTTATTTCTATAGCACAATTCAGACACAAGGCCATTCAAAGTGCTTTACAGGAGCAAGATTAAAATACATAATACGCATTAGAAAAGCGAATGAATAGAAATAGAATTTAAACACAATAAAATTGCAGCCAGGGAGTCACACACACTGACACACACACACACACACACACACACACACACACACACACACACACACACACACACACACACACACACACACACACACACACAATGTTAGACAGTCACACACACTGACACATACTGACACACACACACACACACACACACACACACACACACACTGTTAGTAAGGATGCTCATAAGTGTACATGGTACCAGAGCACCCTAGGCCGAAGGTCGATGATCAATTTCGTGATCGTATCATCTCATCTGAGGCTGCATGTTTTGGACACTCGGGTGAAGAGAGGGGCGGAGCTGTCAACTGATCACCATCTGGTTGTGAGTTGGGTCAAAGGGTGGGGGAAGACTCTGGACAGACCTGGTAAGCCCAAACGGGTAGTGCGGGTGAACTGGGAATGTCTGGCGGAGGCCTCTGTTCAAGAGATCTTTAATTCGCACCTCCGGCAGAGCTTTTCTAGCATCCCTGTGGAGGTTGGGGGCATTGAACCCGAGTGGTCGATGTTCAAAACTTCCATTGCTGAAGCCGCGGCAGGCAGCTGTGGTCTCAAGGTCTTAGGTGCCTCAAGGGGCGGTAACCCTCGAACGCCGTGGTGGACCTCGGTGGTTAGGGAAGCCGTCCAACTGAAGAAGGAGTGCTTCCGGGATATGTTATCTCGGGGGACTCCAGAGGCAGTTGCAAGGTACCGACAGGCCCGAAGGGCTGCAGCCTCTGCCGTGTCAGAGGAGAAGTTCGGAGAAACCATGGAGAAGGACTTTCGGTCGGCACCAAAGTGTTTCTAGAAGACCGTCCGGCACCTCAGGAGGGGGAAGCGGGGGAACCATCCATGGACGCGGGGAACCATCCAAGATGTGTACAGTAAGGATGGGACGCTGTTGACCTCAACTGAGGAGGTAGTTGGTCGGTGGAAGGAGCACTTTGAGGAACTCCTGAATCCGACTAACACGCCCTCTATGTTGGAGAAAGAGCTGGAGGCTGATCGTCAACTTCCCTGGTGGAAGTCACTGAGGTAGTCAAACAACTCCACAGTGGCAAAGCCCCGGGGGTTGATGAGATCCGTCCAGAAATGCTGAAAGCAATGGGTGTGGAGGGGCTGTCTTGGATGACATGCCTCTTCAACATTGCGTGGAAGTCGGGTACAGTGCCGAAGGAGTGGCAGACCGGGGTGGTGGTTCCTATTTTCAAAAAGGGGGACCAGAGAGTGTGTGCCAACTACCGGGGTATCACACTTCTCAGCCTTCTCGGCAAAGTCTACTCCAAGGTGCTGGCAAGGAGGGTTCGGCCGATAGTCGAACCTCAGATTGAAGAGGAACAATGCAGATTCCGTCCTGGCCGTGGAACAACGGACCAGCTCTCCACTCTCGCAAGGATCCTAGAGGGAGCTTGGGAGTATGCTCATCCAGTCTACATGTGTTT
Source organism: Hyperoplus immaculatus (assembly GCA_949357725.1). Lineage (NCBI taxonomy): Eukaryota > Metazoa > Chordata > Actinopteri > Uranoscopiformes > Ammodytidae > Hyperoplus > Hyperoplus immaculatus. The sequence continues at coordinate 35,423,210 of OX442351.1, forward strand.
TGTGTCCCTTCTCAGGGCCAACCAATCTCTGTTATTTACAGACTAAAATGAGAGGAACTAGTAGGGGGTGCTAGTGGTCTAGTGGTTAGAGATCTGGCTGATAGCAAGTTCTGTTGTTTTGCTAATTTTACTATTCATCTGACCTGAAATAAATATTGACGTTTTCCTTTATTTTCTTCGATTTCATGTTTAAAACACACAAAAAAAATCTGCGGTGGAGGAGGATGCTCCCAGACCCCCCTACAGGCGTGTAGATTTCATGAATAGTCTCGCAATGTTATCCAGAGATGCAGCAAGGACATAGTCTTAGAAGAAGTCCACAATTCAGTACTACTCGATTGATGTGGTAGCATTCCTACTTGCAAGTATTTTACTATTATTTCCCTTTTTCTATTTTTTTTTCAGCTATAAATTTAGGGCAGTGTGTTGTATCATAAACAAAGTTAAGAAGGAATTATGAATAATAAACAACAATAAATAACTCTTTATTTGTCGCCTAGAACTTATGATTCAACTTAAAGTGAGTAAACTAATTGGTCGGTATGTTTTGAGGTGCAGATATGGTCGGATATGCTTTTTTTTCTTTGTCTCTCGCGGTCGGGTATGTCGCGTGTCCGCGAGTGACATATCTTGCACGTTATTTTAGTCTGTTGTGAGTCTGAAGTGTTTTCAGACAACACAATTAGTTTGACCTTTATTCTCGACCAAAGGCGGACGTTCTGCCATCCTCTAGAAGTTTTTCAAAACACCCGGCAACGTGCAACATCTCCCTACTACTCTGGACCAGCTGAACTATCAGGTGAGGGGCGAGCGGAACGCACAGCTGAAAGGGTTCGCTGCATTTAAAAGCCTGTAAGCCCCGGCGTGCGGAACAATGATAGTTTAATTGCGATTATTTTGTTTTCATGATTGAGGGAAGCCGTAATAATAATCGAAATTAAAATTCAAGTTATTGCCCAGCCCCTCAAGAAGGCTGACTTAAATTGGGATCAATTTGGAGAGGTTTTAAATAGCTATATTTAATCTCAAATGTTATCATTGTGGTGCTCCTGATTTTCCTTTGGCGCTGGGTAAATCTTCTTTGGGGGGCGCCAAAATGTTCTCTATGCAGGAAAAACCCTGCAGACCAGACACTGTGAATGACTACATCTTGCCAATGCCAGGCTACACTGATCCTCATCAACTTATTTACAGACTAAAAGGAGAGGAACTAGTAGGGGGTGCTGGTGGTCTAGTGGTTAGAGATCTGGCTGCTAGCAAGTTCTGTTGTTTTGCTAATTTTACTATTCATCTGAAATAAATATTGACTTTTTCCTTTATTTTCTTCGATTTCATGTTTAAAACACATTAAAAAAATCTGCGATGGAGGAGGATGCTCCCAGACCCCCCTACAGGCGTTTAGTTTTCTGACCTCATGGTCCCTTCAGCTCTGGAAAAAATTAAGAGACCAGACTGGATTTTTTTTTAATCTTCATCTCTACTTTACTTAATGGATATGCTCTTAATGACATTTTTTTTGGTGAATATGATAAGAATGTTGTCAGTAGTTTATTGAATAAAAACAAAATGTTCATTTTAGTTAAACATATGCCTATAACTAGTAAAACGAGAGACACTGAATATTTGGAGTGGTTTCCAGAGCTGTATACACAGTATAAAGCAGGCTAGTGTGTTGACCTTCTAAAAACTTGTCCATTTGTCTTCATCATTAGCTTAGAAAACTTACCGAAAGTTTGCAAGTCAGTGTGTGAACCCCAAGCTTGTGGTTTGTGCGTCCAGCCTCACTCACAGCCAACGACTGATTGACTGGCTGTCATAACGCTCAACTGTCAGATCAACCCAGAGGGGTTGGCACTGAGCTTACAGGACTAAAGTCCAAAGATAATAAAGATACCTTGAACCTTTAAAAGGTGTATGTGCTATGTATTTACAGGAGCTCTTCTTTCAAGTTAAGTCATTTATTGTCAATTAAAACACATGGTTAGTCACACAAAGTAAGTCACACACATGGCAATCAAAATTGTGTATTTGCTTCAAACTGAACAAGCACCGGTCACTGCTCATCCCCAAGGAGAATGAGCCTTTGGATGTGGGCATCCTGCGGGGCTGAAAGAGCTGTAAAAGTCGAACATATAAAAACATCTATAATTACTAATAATAATGAAAGGGGGTTCATTGTAAAAATGATCACTTGCAATTGGAATTTGTGTTATTTATTGTATTAATTATTTGTCTATGTGCAATTTATTTTACTGCTGGCTGTGAATCAAATTGCCCCTCGGGGAATAAAAAACATATCTTGAACCTAACTCATCTCTACAGAACTTTTTCGCCTCTTTAAGCTCTTTAGTTTTAAACCACAACTTCATCTTTCTTATTCTCCAGATGCAACAGGGAGCTGTTGTCAGGGGCAAAGTTCTGATAAACACACTGTACACTACTTGCCAAGCAGCGAAGAGCAGACAGACACAGATAGACAATAGCTGATGAAGAAAGTTACAAATTTAGCAGATACTGAGCAGCTGTCTTCTCAGGTGTTTGCAGAGACAACAAGTTCTTAAAGTGGCTTTAAAGCATACTGGTATATCACTTTATTTCACATTTTGATTAACAATACAGATGTGTTGATGTGTTTATTGCATCACATGTAGGACAGATACTTTTTGTGAAAATATTTTTTAGGGAATCAAAAACTCTTGCCCCTTTCAAACATGCACTCCTGAAATTGTCCAGAGGATCTGGCCATGAGTATACCGGATCTACCCTTTCACACAAGCAGCACAGCAGGAGGTTGTAGGTGTGAAAGACACTCACATACATTATGCCCATCCCCCGCTTTTGACCCTGACTCAGTACCAAGGGGCCACCTGGGTAAAGTCATGGTCGAACAACCCTGACATTGTGTTCACACATACAGCTAATCAGGGTAAACTCCGGACCATTTCAGAGTCAAAGTGCATGTGTGAAAGGGGCTAATGCAACTTTTTGTGTGGGATACAATTCAAGGACTGTAACTCAGTGAAATAGACAGCTTCATCAACAAACTCATGAGAATATTAATGACGTTGCCGATTCACTGTTATCCTGATAATAGTCATTCGCACTTGTTAACGGAATTTAATTTGCCTTATGATTGTATAATATTTTAATGCTCAAACAGCTTTCTGCCTTTTGAACTTTGTCCCAGTAAACTTAAAGAACTCCAAAGAGTTTTGCTAAACTTGCATTTAGGACAACATCTGCTGATGACTTGTTGTTTAGCCTTGAAGAAGTAAAACTGCCTCGTAAGGAATTTTGGCACACAGATACTGGGAAGCAAGATGCGAACCAAGGTCGAGGACTTCTTGCACTTGAATCATTTTATTATCAGTGTAATTAAAGCTCATCCCCCATATTTTCCAGAAACTCAATGACCCTGGACACACAAACCTAGTTTGGTTCGCATACACCTTTTTCATGCATAAAACCTTGTACATCTGTTCATTCCGTTGTCTCAATCATGTAAGCTACACTTGTGATGCATGTTGATTCCCTTGCATTTGCTGTTGCAAGTAAAAACTTCACCTGCTTTGAAGATGCCCTGACTCAGATTCTCTTTATTGAAACACTTGGGTTGTTTAATAAAATAATTCCTTTAACAGCACTGATCACCATAAAATAGATGTTTTAATTATTATTATTATTATTAATTATGTATTTTTTTAAAACAAGGAATCATGATTCATGTGTCTGTGACATAATTATCTTGCAGTATTAAATCATTCCTTTTTCACTTTGCTTCTGCAAAACACTCTACGCCACAAAAACATAACTGCAGAACTAAAAACAATAAATACTAATAAAATGAATGCAAGCAGAAATGCAACCACATCAATCGAGTAGTACTGGATTGTGGACATCTTGTAAGACTCTGTCCTTAGATGCGGCGCTCCTTTGTTCCTCATTACAAACTCGATCCAGAACATAGCCAGGTCCAGTGGTTTCATGGGCTGATCTCTGTGCAGGTTGGACAGAGTCTTCATCTTCTCCCTGTATGTTGGTTCATAGAGAACCTTCTTCAGCGCGTCCAGGAAGTTGTCTTTGTTCACTGTTGCAATGTCCAGGACTTCGGCCACACCTCTTACTTTCATCCTGAATAAGTTGTCATGCTGGTCAAACATAAGGGGCAAACCGACCAGGGGGACTCCGTGGTAGATGGCTTCATGAATTCCATTGCTTCCTCCATGGGCAACAAACACTCTGGTCTTGGGGTGACCCAGGAGGTCGGTTTGAGGCAGCCAGTCCAACAGTAAGGTGTTGTTGCCGAGGGTGGATGGTCTTTTGCCTTTGTGCTTCCAGATCACTTTCTGAGGTAGTTGGGCGAAAGCAGCAGCAATATCTTCAGCAATGTCCTCTGGATGTTTTGCCACCAGAGTTCCTAATGTCATAACGATGATGCCATGTTCACCAGAGCTCTGGACAAAGTCCTCTAGTTCTTTGGACAGGGGCTTGGAGGGTTTGCACTGGAATCCTGCCATGTAGACAATGTTTGGCATTGTGGGTCGTGGGAACTCAAAGGTAAAATCGTTCCTCATCAGCCAGATGTCAGCTGCCTGAAACAGCTCCATATAATGCACATGATTTCCGAAGTAACGATTGACAAAATGTGTGTAGGTCGAGTCAATAACATACCAAGTGTGAACACGAGTTAAGAAATAGTGAAGAATATTCTTGACCCGCTGGGAAAGTGTCATCTTGTCAGTCAGCTCTGCCCCTGGTATTGGGACGTAGGAGAATGGAGAAGGGGCAATAACTCGATGTCCGTCATCAACATGAATAGTCCACCTTGCATCTAAGACAAGTGGAAGACCCAAACGGTGACTCAGAAGCACCCCTGCACCAAGATCAGGATCTGTCAGAACCAAATCATATTTGGCATCATGGAGGCTCTGCATCAGTGTGATATTCTCAAACATCTCCCCCAACATCTGAAGCATCTGCTTATTCATCTGATATAACTTCTTCATCAATTCATACTCCAGGGATAGACGATTCCAAAGGGAATCGCCATTCCGGCGCATGTTCAGCATTGTGGATACAAATGTTCCAAAGCCTTCCTCATCAAAACCACCAGGGGAATCTATTGTGATGGACTTGTAGTGAGGAGATTCTGCCTTGATGTACCAGCTGTCTGGTGGCAACAACACAGTGATGTCATGACCTCTAGAGTGAAGCTCCTCGATGAGGACTTTCATGTTGATCCAGTGGCTTCCATCCATTGGATAGACCAAGACATTCCCTCCATTTACCAAGGGTGGAGAGCAGAGCAGCACCAGAAGTGTCATCAAGGTCAGTCGGTACATCTCTGAAAGAGATTCACAAGAGATGTAAGGGCAATAAATCTATCATTCTCAAAGTCTTTACTTATTAACACAGTGAGTTCAATAACATTGAATCAACCTAGCACTGCATTATGTAGCCAGGATTACTTTGTCAAATATCACTGAATGCACAATGGAAACTTTACCCTATTTTATGTTAATAAGTGACATCAACATAACGCCGTCTCTCTGGCACAAATTAACTGTCTCCTAGGACGTGGGCAGATTTACCACGCACACACACAACACAGACAGACAGACAGACAGAATGCAATGAAGTTGTATTCTGGAATACAAAACCTGACCAGAAATGATTGAATTTAATGTCATTCACATTCTGGTGTAGATCACCAAATTAATGCCATTCTATATTTACTCAGAGGCATAGCAAAGAGACGGACAAAATGATCGTGTGGTTGGCCTATGTTTTAATTTGATTTAAAATGTATTTTGCGTTTGGATTTTCCATGAATTAAAAAAACAAATGTGAAATGTATATATCTAACCTATATCGTTTATCTTTCCCTTCGTACAATATACAGAGAAAATGACAATTTTTATTTCAGGCATATTTCAAATTGTATAATTAATCATGATTAATCGTAATTAATCCACAGCTACCCTGTGATTAATCTGAATAAAAATTAAACGTTTGACAGCCCTTGTTTATACACAGTGTGAATAAGGTTAGAGTTTTTAGCTTCTAAAAATCATTTGATTGGAACACTTACCGAATGTTTGCAATTCAGTGTGAACCCCAATCTTGTGGTTTGGGCATCCAGTCTCACTCACAGCAAACAACTGATTGACTGGCATAACGCTCAACAGTCAGATCAACCCAGACGGGTTGGCACTGAGCTCACAGGACTAAAGTTCAAGGGGTGTATGTGGTATGCATTAACAGAAGCTCTTCTTCCAAGTTAAGTTAAGTAATTTATTGTCAACACACATGGTTAGTCACACAAAGAAAGTCACGCACATGGCAATCGAAATTGCATATTTGCTTCAAACTGAACAAGCACCAGTCACTGCTCATCCCCAAGGAGAATGAGCCTTTGGATGTGGGCATCCTGCGGGGCTGAAAGAGCTGTAAAAGTCGAACATATAAAAACATCTATAATTACTAATAATAATGAAAGGGGGTTCATTGTAAAAATGATCACTTGCAATTGGAATTTGTGTTATTTATTTTATTATTTATTTGTCTATGTGCAATTTATTTTACTGCTGGCTGTGAATCAAATTGCCCCTCGGGGAATAAAAAACATGTCTTGAACCTAACTCATCTCTACAGAACTTTTTCGCCTCTTTAAGCTCTTTAGTTTTAAACCACAACTTCATCTTTCTTATTCTCCAGATGCAACAGGGAGCTGTTGTCAGGGGCAAAGTTCTGATAAACACACTGTACACTACTTGCCAAGCAGCGAAGAGCAGACAGACACAGATAGACAATAGCTGATGAAGAAAGTTACAAATTTAGCAGATACTGAGCAGCTGTCTTCTCAGGTGTTTGCAGAGACAACAAGTTTTTAAGTGGCTTTAAAGCATACTGGTATATCACTTTATTTCACATTTTGATTAACAATACAGATATGTTGATGTGTTTATGGCATCACATGTAGGACAGATACTTTTTGTGAAAATAATTTTTAGGGAATCAAAAACTCTTGCCCCTTTCTAACATGCACTCCTGAAATTGTCCAGAGGATCTGGCCATGAGTATACCGGATCTACCCTTTCACACAAGCAGCACAGCAGGAGGTTGTAGGTGTGAAAGACACTCTCATACATTACGCCCATCCCCCGCTTTTGACCCTGACTCAGTACTAGGGGGCCACTTGGGTAAAGTCATGGTCGAACAACCCTGACATTGTGTTCACACATACAGCTAATCAGGGTAAACTCCGGACCATTTCAGAGTCAAAGTGCATGTGTGAAAGGGGCTAATGCAACTTTTTGTGTGGGATACAATTCAAGGACTGTAACTCAGTGAAATAGACAGCTTCATCAACAAACTCATTAGAATATTAATGATGTTCCCGATTCACTATTATCCTGATAATAGTCATTCGCACTGATCACCATAAAATAGATGTTTTGATTATTATTATTATTAATTGTGTATTTTTTTAAAACAAGGAATCATGATTCATGTGTCTGTGACATAATTATCTTGCAGTATTAAATCATTCCTTTTTCACTTTGCTTCTGCAAAACCCTCTCCGCCACAAAAACATTACTGCAGAACTAAAAACAGTAAATACTAATAAAATGCATGCAAGCAGAAATGCTACCACATCAATTGAGTAGTACTGGATTGTGGACATCTTGTAAGACTCTGTCCTTAGATGCGGCGCTCCTTTGTTCCTCATGACAAACTCGATCCAGAACATAGCCCGGTCCAGTGGTTTCATGGGCTGATCTCTGTGCAGGTTGGACAGAGTCTTCATCTTCTCCCTGTGTGTTGGTTCATAGAGAACCTTCTTCAGCGCCTCCAGGAAGTTGTCTTTGTTTACAGTGGCAATATCCAGGACTTCAGCCACACCTCTTACTTTCATCCTAAAGATATTCTCATGCTGGTCAGACATAAGGGGCAAACCAACCAGAGGGACTCCGTGGTAGATGGCTTCATGAATTCCATTGGTTCCTCCATGGGCAACAAACACTCTGGTCTTGGGGTGACCCAGGAGGTCGTTTTGAGGCAGCCAGTCCAAGATTAAGGTGTTGTTGCCGAGGGTGGATGGTCTTTTGCCTTTATGCTTCCAGATCACTTTCTGAGGTAGTTGGGCGAAAGCAGCAGCAATGTCCTCAGTGATGTCCTCAGGAAGTTTAGCCACCAAAGTTCCCAATGTCATAACAATGATGCCATGTTCACCAGAGCTCTGGACAAAGTCCTCAAGTTCTTTAGACAGGGGCTTGGAGGGTTTGCACTGGAATCCTGCCATGTAGACAACGTTTGGCATTGTGGGTCGTGGGAACTCAAAGGTAAAATCGTTCCTCATCAGCCAGATATCAGCTGCTTGAAACAGCTCCATGTAATGTACATCAGTACTGAAGTAATGATTGACAAATGGTTTGTAGGTTGAATCTATGCTATACCAAGTTTTAAAACAATTGAAGAAATAGCAAACAACATTATTGACCCGCTGGGGAAACATCATCTTGTCAGTCAGCTCTGCCCCTCGTATTGGGACATATGAGAATGGGGACGGTGCAATAACTTGATGTCCATCCTCATGATGAATAGTCCACCTTGCATCTAAGACAAGTGGCAGACCCAAACGGTGGCTCAGAAGCACCCCTGCACCAACACCTGGATCTGTCAGAACCAAATCATATTTGGCATCACTGAGGCGCTGCATCAGTTCGGCATTCTCAAACATTTCCCCCAACATCTGGATAATCTGCTTGTTCAACTGATAGTACCTTTTCATCACTTCATACTCGAGAGATAGACGAGTCCAAAGGGAATCGCCTTTCCGGCGCATGTTCAGCACTGTAGTTACATATGTCCCAAGGCTTTCTTTATCATAACCACCAGGGGAATTTATAGTGATGGACTTGTAGTGAGGGGACTCTGGCTTGATGTACCAGCTGTCTGGTGGCCTTAACACAGTGATCTCATGGCCTCTGGAGTGAAGCTCTTCAATTAGGACTTTCATGTTGATCCAGTGGCTTCCATCCATGGGATAGACCAAGACTTTCCCTCCATTTACCAAGGGTGAAGAGTGGAGCAGCACCACAAGAGCCACCAAGGTCAGTCGGTACATCTCTGAAAGAGATGCTGACAAGATATAAGGATATTAGATTAGTCTTTACTTAGTTCTTAGTATGCATCAAGCCCACAAACAATTGAAAATACAAAAAACAAAGATGGAGAGAAGACTTTTCAAATTTTCATCTTCTTTTTTTCATGTCAATGCCAACATTAAGGTGTCAACTGGGATGGGACATTTTACTGAGTCAGTGGCGTTTCCAGGACATTTTGACTGGGCCGGCTCAGGTGGGACACAGACCTAGAGCAGGGTGGCCATCGCAAACCTGAATGCTTTATACCCAATGCAATGATGATTTATAATCCCAAATCTCAAAATCAAATTGTTATCCATTGTAATGTTTGTTTTCAAGAATGGCTTCAAACAACCCAGAAGAACATGCAGTTACCATACTATCAGGGGAGTCCTGCAAGCCAAAACCTCACTCAACTTTGATTTTAAGTTTAAAAATAAAAAAGTAAAAGTATACTATGAATATATTTAATTTAAAATAGATATCAGTGTTTCCCCTATCATTGTCTTTCGAGGCTGGCTGCCAATTCTTAAGAAAACAAACATAGTTTGAGCTCGGTTAACATAATTTATTCATAAAGTGCAGCTGATGATTTTGTCAAAAGGTTTTTCACTACATTCATAAAATGATATAGGGGAGAACGAGGTAATGTGAGACATCGGGTAATGTGAAACACCTCCTGTATCTAGGCAATGGAATACATTTTTGGTCATGTGAGATATATGTTTTCAAGCCCCTCTCATTTCCCCTTGGCCATGAAGGAAAGGACCTCATTGTGCTATTGTAAGCATGTTTTTTTCACAAAAATATATTTTTTTGAATGTAAAAGTACATTTTCTTGCTGTCAACTTAATCAATTGTTGTGCCAAAGCAAATTGATTCAGATAGAAACACTTCTATCATACATGTTGATGAACTACCAACATATGAAACCATGTGATGATGCAAACTGAAGCTTAGCCTGAATTGCTAAGAGAGGTAGTTTTTTCTCAAATTGTGGCGATGGGGTAAAGTGAGACGAATGCTGTGGGGTAAAGTGAGACAGTAGCCCCTTTTACACAGAGATTGCGGCATATTGACGGAACAACAGCACGCCAATATGCCGCATCAGTGTGCTATTTTACACAGCGTTCCGGAATGAAAGAGGTGCTTGTAAGCAGCATTGGGTGTGATGTAAACATTTAGCGCCGCACCGGTCAGCTGTTTTACAACAACAACACTGACCAGTAAATTGAGAGCAGAAGTGCTGGGGCTTGCAGTAAGAGGGCCGCATTTTACTGTCCCCGTGATGTGCCGGTTGATCTCGCTACGCGCTGAGTCCAACATCTCTGGGACTGTTAACCAAACTGACAAAATCACTCCGATCACTGCTTCACCTGTGTGTGTGTGTGTGTGTGTGTGTGTGTGTGTGTGTGTGTGTGTGTGTGTGTGTGTGTGTGTGTGTGTGTCTTTGTGACAGGTTGGCTGTGAGCGAGTCTATTTTTGACGGCAGCGCTCTGCCATTTAGACATACACATACACATACACACAGTGTGTGAAGTCATGTTACTGTAGACAGAAATAAATTGTGGCTATACGCTCAAACTTAGGATAATAATAGCGGCTGCGATCCGGTCGCAGCCTAGCCTAGCCTAGCCTAGTCTAGCTTTCCCACTTCATTGTACAACTTCCCCCGGGCAGAAACAGACTAATAAACTCTGCAAAATGAAGCGTGGGGGGTTTGGATTGAGCAGCGGACCTTATGACCAGCTAGATTATACACCGTTCCTTTCATTTGGTGATTTTTACTGGACATCAGGCCACCGTAGTTAATGTTAAACACCCGTCCTTCAACTGCTAACATGGTCGCATGTTTAGAACGTTGGCTATGGAACGTCAAACGCCCCCCTGTTCCGCAACAACAAGCTGGCTGCATTTATACAGAGAGGTGGAACAGATTGTGTCGGCAATCTTACTACCCCCCGAGGTAGTAAAATTCCTGGAACAAACTGTTGCGCCTCTCGATATGAATTATATCCATTATATTTAAGGTAGCAAGGAGACTAGTTTGAATAGAGACAATGCGGCCCTGAGGTGGGCTTTGAATGGTTGAAGGGGTGTCAGCAAGGGCATGGTTTGGCAGGTATGTATGTGGGGGACAGGAGAGTGACTTTAACATCAATGGACTCTAAGTAATGTCTTTATTCAATGAATGATCCCAACAAAACAAATGCAGAAACATAATCAAATACTCAAAAGATGGAAAATGACAGGTAGGTATAGTCCTGTGTTCTTAGTCCCAGGCTGTTCTAGCTGGTTCCGATTGTCCTTTGCTCTGATCCCCAGACACTAGCTGGCTCTAAGGGTCCTGTGTTCTGACCCCCAGACTGTGTTTCAATCTAACTGGTTATATCTGCCATTTGAATGTTAATTAAAACTTTGTGAATTATATGTTGTATTATTGGATCATAGTTACTTTCAAGTGTTTCGAAAAAAAAATTGCTTAATTGACCAAACCCCATGATTCTGATACTAGTCCGACATTAGTTCTGGATTATGTGGGTTTCAAGCTAGCTGTCAGGATTCTAACTGTTACAACATTTGTTTTGGTGGTTTCAGATTGGAACAAGTAAGTGGATCAGTTTACCCCCTTGATTTCTCTGGTCCGTCTCAGTTTGCCCCTAAACTGGAGTAAAGTGAGACACAAAAACAATCATATTTTCACTGCCCTTCGTCCTGAATACATTCTGATCATTTTCATTACTAGGAAACATCATTTAGCTCACTTAGAGGGGAGCAAATCTAAAAAGTGTCTCACTTTACCCCACTCTCCCCTACATTTGTTGAGCTTGTCATTTGAAATCATCAAGAAGTTGTATTTTAGCTCTGGGAAACTGACTTTTGCATTCATCTTCTAATCCTAACATTGTTCTGTAGACTCCATTCTGTACATAGAAGTATCAAAGTAAAACTCAACACTTACCAAGAGTGTTCCAGTCAATGATGGTCAGTGCATCCCACAACAAAAACTATGTTGCTTTTAAAAATAATTTCACTAAAATCAAAACAAACTAATAAAAAGAGAATAGAGCAAATGGACAAATGTAAATGCGTGAAGAAGGCTTAACATTGAACCTACACAGACTGCCAATTGTTAAGTCACTGTTACTTAAAGGTCTCGGAAGGTGTAATTAAAGTTGGGTGTATCTAAAGTTTGTGTGCCATGAGCAAACTATTTTATTTGATTAGATATTTGATATGTTCTTTCTCAAGACAAACTATGCCTTAAAAACAAATACTGTACGCTCATACAGAAGATGAGGTTGTGGATTTAAAATATTTGTGTACATTGCAAGTGAACTGGAAACTACTGAGACCTTTTAAAAATCAACCTTTAACTTTTTTGAGTAATTTGTGCAGTCTGCAGTGAGAGCCAAAGGAAATTTGTTCTGCCTTTCTTAGAAAAAAAGGATTTATACAGTAATCATTTGGGGGAACGAGATAATAGCTGGTGTGAAAACTGTGAACTCAAACTATTGCTAATGATAATCTAGATTCTCCTGGAATAGAATGCTGTGCATAGAATAGAATTTTGTATATAGAATCAGTGCTCAAAGTGGGCTTATACTCACCGGTACACAATACTGGCAATTTCACGTTACCCTTTGGCGTACCTCAGCCCACCCAAATGTGTGTCTTGACAGCCCAATCAGAAGTGAAGAAATGTATTTGAATTTTTTCAGCCAAATAAAACATTTGTATATAATATACCATTACCATTCCTATCTTCTGATTGGGTTGGCAAGGCGACAGCCCGCCTCCAAAGTTACCCATCACCTAATTTTCTTTGGTCACCCGTTAATCACGTCCAGAGAGAGCAGTCTCTAAAAATTATGAATTTTACAATGTTTTACTGATAATATGTGAATAAGTACTGTTTTTTTCCCTACTTCAAGCACTGCTGCTATTACATCTACAGTGCCCACCATCTTTACCATTGTGTCATTGAGCAAGACACTTAACCCCAAACTGCCTCAGGGGCGCCGCAATATGGCTGACCCTGCGTGAGGACCCCCTCAATAACCTTGCGTGACTTACCATTGGAATCGGCATGTGTTAATAGACAATACAAACGTAACTTCATCTTCTGTGTGAATGTATTTGCTTTTAAGGTGTACTAAGTTTGTCTTGAGAATGAACATATTGACTGTTTTAAGTCAATATATACCATGATGAGCATACTGTAAAGACTGGAGTGTAGATCACATTTCAGCCACGGTTTAATTTGTTGGTGTGTACTCTTACCTGAGAGCCTATGTTTACATAGAAGCTGAAGTTATGGACCTTGGGTGTTTTAACTTGTTTGTCTAACGAAATAACACATGAAGTTCAAGTTTCTTTATTTATCATTATGCTTAACAAATACAGGAGCCAGTGTTTCCCCCAGAAAATGTCTTAGTCAAGGTGGTCACTGGCCCGGGTCATGTCATGTGAGGCGCGGCGCCTCACATGACATAGCAAACATGACATGTTTGCTATGTGCAGGTACAAATGATGTGCAAACATGCAGACAGTACAAAACACAATTAAAAAAAAACTCTACTGTTTTGGTGCAATACTATGCAGACACACTAAATACAAATAATGGACCATACACTTAACATGTGTATGCACATCAAAGTGCTAATTCAACTTTTTAAAGTTCCTTTTTGGATGGGGGGGCTGTTGTGCAATTATTGTGGACAATAGGCCTACTGTGATGCGATAGCCTATAATTCATTAATGTTTATTTTGAGCATACTTGCTTGATTTCTTTTTAAATACAGAGGTTATTGGTCGTTTTGGAACATGTATTTCCCAATTTAAAACATAAAAATAAAGCAGCATTGAAAATTCAGAAAATAAATCTTCTTGGCCTACACTAGCATGCTGTTTGAAAAATAACTCAACAGTTGAAATAATAAATACAATATGTTTTCCCCTTAAAATAAATGCATTTCAAAGACAGTAACAGTGCGGCACTTCTGTAAACTTACTGAAACTTGGCTGGGCCATCACTCATGCATTCTTCAAACTTTTCTCGGTGCTGTCTGAGCTGATAGATAGGTTGTGTTGCCACGGTGATGTGGAGTCTTAAACTGTTCTAGCTTTGCCAGCACTTCTTTCTGTTCAGCTAAATATCCAAATAGAACTGCACTGCGTTTGTTATCGCCACCAGTTAAATGTCGGTTTGCTTCTGCTCGTTTAACTCTCCCGCGTGCATGCCGTAGTCGCCCGCAGTGCAGTACGGTCGTGCGCGCAAAGCCGCAGACACAGAGCAACTGATAGAGAAACGCTTGGAGACACATGCTTTTTACCGCAAATCGCGGCCTTTCGCGCAGTTATGACCATGCACAAGCACACATCGCGCTTGCTACTACATTAATTGTGCAGCAGGGGCTGGCGTTGCTAAGGCGGCCGCCTTAGCTATAAAGCGCTGGGGGAAACACTGGGAGCACCAGTTGGCAATTAAATTCTTATATCTCCAGTCCGACCGACTCCATCCAACAATGAAACATAGAAAAAAAGATCACACGAGAATACATGACAAGAGACAAAGTAGTGCAGAACATTGTTGGGCTATCAAACTAACTTTATATATAGTAGGCCTATAGCCTACATACATTGGTTAACTTTATTACTCGCCACTTGATACCAGCCGACATCTGGATAAACACGTCTGTTTACATTTCACATTTATTTAGTTTTATATTTAGGTCTCTGCTATTCTTGTGTTCCTCTTATACACTTAATTCCTATTACACTTAATTATTATTCTTATTATTACTATTATTATTGTTGTTGCTCTTTTATTATTTAAGTGAGCTTCACACTTGTGTTTCTTGACAAATACTTACAAACTTTCTTTATTGCACTGTTGGAGGAGCCCAGGACTAAATGATTTTATTGCCAGCGGCTACTCTGTAATTGTTGTGCATATGACAATAAAACAATCTTGAATCTTGAATCTTTTATGTTCTATATTACGAGTCATGAATAGTGTTGCAATGATATCCAGAGATCAAGCGAAGACATAGTCCTACAAGAAGTCCACTATACTTACAAGTAGGCCTATTTTACTAATATTTACCTTTTTCAATCTTTTTTTAGCTATGATTCTAGAGCAGTGTGTTATCATAAAAAAATTAAGAAGGAATTATGAATAATAAACAATAATAACGTAGCCTACACTTCATTTGTAGCCTAGACCTTTTCCAAATAAAGTTACAAAGTGCTTATGAATGAATTATTAAATATGTGATTATTGTTTATATTTATCCTATATTTTATTTTAATTTTATAATTATTTGATTGTTTGATACACAGAGATAAAATATACGGACTATGATCCTCCAACGTGTCCCTCACACTACGCCCTGTTTAAGAATTATCTGGGAATTGTAGTTCTTTAATCCACTTCGTTACGTGTTTCCGGACGGCTTCCTCTATGTGGAAAAACTACAAACTGACCAAGTTGTCGTTTGGAGGAAGCCGTGTTGTGGTTTTCTGTCAGCCAACAGACAGCCAAAATGTTGGCTATCTTGTGTGTGCTGCTTTTATACTTTTGTGACCCGGTTTGCGGCGTTTTCCAGAAACTTTACTGCACCATATCAGAAAGCTGCGAATGCGATTTTAAGCCGAGAATCAGAGGTAAAATGATGAATTCTAATGCTAACTGACTGCTGTTTGTTAGCCACCTAGCTTGGCTAAATAGCCAGCCTAGTTTGTCCTGTAACCGGTAACTTAAACATATTTTATGTGTTTCTTTCGTGTGCAACAATGGTAAACTAAGAGATAGTTAATAGTGTTAATGTAATAACTGCTCGTCTAGCTGGATGTTATGCTAGGTAGCAAAAGACAGGAAGTCCTCTCTGTTGATAAAACCAAATGAGGAAACTGCTTATATGGAACAAACTCCCAGAAAACTTGAGGTCTGCTGCAACTCTCAGTTCCTTTAAATCGAGTCTGAAGACTTTTTTGTTTCCATTTTAACCTGCAGTTTTTATTTTATTTGCTTCTTTTATTCGCTTTTAAATGTTTTATAATGTATTTTATGTATTCTAATCTTGCCCCTGTAAAGCACTTTGAGTGGCCTTGTGTCTGAATTGTGCTATATAAATAAACTTGCCTTGCCTTGCCTTGCCTTAAAGAAGCTGGAAACTAATACATTATATTTATTTGAATAATAGGCTGTCAATATTACAATGTTGCCAAATCATTAAAAAGAATACCAAAACAAATGACAGACAGAAATGGAGATATCCCCAAAGGCAGTTTGTAGTGTAGTGTTGTAGTAAGGACAACAACAATAGTAATACTAAAAATTATTATAATTCATATGAATGGCAAAAAACACACTAAAGGTGTAAAGAAAAGATAGGTAAAAATGTTCATCCTTGAGTAACGCAGAGTAGTAAAATCAATATTGATAACTTAACTTCTAGTGTGTGTGTGTGTGTGTGTGTGTGTGTGTGTGTGTGTGTGTGTGTGTGTGTGTGTGTGTGTGTGTGTGTGTGTGTCAGATTGTGGCTCATATTGACACAGATAGGGCTGCAAGATCTGCCCAGTCTTTTGCTCCTATTTCAGTATTTTTTTTATTGTTCGAGAGAGAGCTCACATGGCTCCTTGAAATTTAAAGTTAATGTGTAGTAACTTCTAAGCCAAAAGTCAATGTGCTGGGGGTGACAGTGACACTAGTTGTTTTACTTAGGGAGCTTGACAACACAGTAACACATGATGGCAACAGCAAAATTAACTTAGAAGTCTACAGAAACATTTGGTCTGCCAATTTAAAGAAAGATGCAACCAAACTGATTGGAAGATGCTCCATCATGCAGCAAGATAATGATCCAAAAAAACTGCAAAAACAACAAAGGAATTCATCAGGGGCAAGAAATGGAAGGTTTTAGACTGGCCAAGTCAATCTCTTTAGTTCCTTGGCAAGGGGGAACAAGATTGAAGATTTGAACTTTATTTATTGTGTGTGTGTGTGTGTGTGTGTGTGTGTGTGTGTGTGTGTGTGTGTGTGTGTGTGTGTGTGTGTGTGTGTGTGTGTGTGTGTGTGTGTGCTCGCAGCAGTCATTGGCAATGACATTCTTAAGTCCAAAGCTCCTCTCAACAATGCAATATACTGTAGGAGAAGAAAAAAGAGAGCAACACTTGAGACACAAATAAACACAACAGTAGAGCAAGGACACAGTGCAGATAAAAGAGTAGAGATAGGGTGCACCATATAAATATAAAGTAAATTTAGAATGCAAAATTAAGAGACCAGTCTGGATTTTTCTTAAATCTTCATCTGTACATTACTTATTGAAAATGCTCTTAATGACAATATTTGTATTGTGAATTTGGTAGAAATGTTGTCAGTAGTTTATATTACAAAACCAAAATGTTCATTCTACTCAAACATATGCCTATGAATAGTAAAAGAGAGACACTGAACATTTGGAGTGGTCTCTTAATTTTTTCTGGAGCTGTATTGAACCTCTAATCAACTGAGTGTGTGTTTTAGGATAGTTGATAAATAAGATAACATTAAAATCAACATGGTGTCTCTTTATCTCCTGACCACCAGACCTTGAGTGGGACCTGTACAAGAATGTCTACGGACAACATCTGGCCCAGGAAATCGTGTCCGAGGAATTGGCGAAATTCCTTCAAAATAAAAGCCCAGCGCGGCCCTTGGTGCTGTCGTTTCATGGCGCGTCTGGAACAGGAAAAACGCTGGTCAGCTCCATGTTGGGGCAATACCTCTACGGCTCCTCCATGAGTAGCCCCTTCGTACACCAGTTTGTCCCTACGTTGCATTTCCCCTACCCAGAGCGGGTCCAAGAATACAGGGTAAGGCTGCGTTTCAAATCACATACAGTTGAGGACAGAATTCTTAGCCCACCTCTGAAAATTTTCTTTTTTTCTTTTAAGTATTTCCTGAGTGCTGTACTTTTTAACAGCTTTTTTTTTTTTTTTTTTTTTTTTGTGAAATAATTTCATTTCTGTGTGCAAAGTGAAATAATGTAATCCTCCAAAATAAAATGTAGGGTGTTTGGAAAAAAACTGTGTTAAAAATTCCTTAAAGCTGCAGTGTGTAGAATTTTGGGTTTTATTTCCTAGCAGATTTTGTAGAAAGTAATTATAATATCCATAAGTATGTTTAATTTAGTGCATAATAGCTGAAAAAAATGTTTTGAATTATTATTTTTCCCCTTAGAAAGGGTCTCATATATGTCCATATTTCTGCATATTTTGGACCAAGGCCTAGTGCCGCCATCTTGAAAGTGTCATAGTTGGAATGTCATCAGGTGCATTGTTTAAAATTTAGAATTGTTCTTGTCCTTGAAGGCCACTGTAGCTTCTGTTATTATTCGAAAGGGTTGGGGTTACCCAGGGAGCGTTGCATTCTAGGACTTTGTAGAACTTTCTTGATGATGTCATATTACACACTGCACCTTTAATCTATTCGAGAGCACTTGGGACATTTTTCAGCATGCTGCGTCTAACCTAATGTATTGGGACCTCCTAATAGGGATTGGTATGAAGGGTGAGTCAGGGGTTCAGTGTGTGAGGTTGTCTTTATTTTGATGTTAACAGGAGGGGTGTACACAACTAACGAATTTACATAGTCAAATCTGATTGGTCGAATGTTGCCTAAAGTAGTCTAGGCATGGGCTGGTATGATATTCTGTATGATAACATTAAGCAAGAAAATGATTAATTCCATGGTTTCTCACGATCACAGCTCTCAAATGTGTTCTTTTGAGATGTCTGGATAAAACAACTATTTTGACTATTCAGGCTCCCCTTTAGTTAACAGTAACCATGATTTACTAAAGGTTTTTGACAAAGAACAGATCAAATGTGTATGGAAATAAAATGCTAAGAAGTAGGATTCTTGGTTTTGGCTACCTTGCAGAAAGAAAATTACAGTGGCTGGAGTAGAAATATGCTGATTATTTGCATCATAACACTGAGACACACACACACACACACAGTGAGACACACACACACACACAGTGAGAGACACACACACACACACACACACACACACACAGTGAGAGACACACACACACAGACACACAGTGAGACACACACACACAGTGAGAGACACACATACACACACACACACACACACACACACACACACAGTGAAAGAGACTCACACACACACAGTGAGATACACACACACACAGTGAAAGAGACGCACACACACACAGTGAGATACACACACACAGTGAAAGAGACACACACACACACACAGTGAGATACACACACACACAGTGAAAGAGACGCACACACACACAGTGAGAGACACACACACACACACACACACACACCTCCAGCCATAGAATCAAACACATTCTATTTAAATTGTTTTATATTTTAGTATTTCTGTTGGAATCTTTTACCGATAAAGTTTTTCTGTTTTCCTCTGAAAAAATAAAAGAAATATCCTGATTTATTGGCATCATTTGGAGCTGCTGACTTGAATCTTCCCTGTGTGTTTTGCAGGAGGAGTTGAAGAGCTGGGTGCATGGTAACCTGACAGACTGCGCTCGCTCCGTCTTCATATTTGACGAGATGGAGAAAATGCCCCCGGGACTCATCGACGTGTTGGAACCTTTCCTCGGTCCCTCACACGTCGTGTTCCGCACCAACTACCGCAAGGCCATCTACGTCTTTATAGGGTAAGCACACACATACACACACACATGTACACACATGTACACACACACACACACACACACACACACACACACACACACACACACACACACACACACACACACACACACACACACAGACATGCATTTAAGCAAACACGCACGCAAGCACTCACTCACACTCACTCACTCACACAGTCACTCACTCACACAGTCAGTCACTCACACAGTCACTCACTCACTCACTCACTCACTCACTCACTCACTCACTCACTCACTCACTCACTCACTCACTCACTCACTCACTCAATCACTCACACAGTCACTCACTCACTCACTCACTCACTCACTCACTCACTCACACAGTCACTCACTCACTCACTCACTCACTCACTCACACACACACACAGTCACTCACTCACTCACTCACACACACACACACATGATATAATGCTTTTTGATGGATGGATTTTTAGTTATTTCCACATTCTTGCACTTCAATTGAAATATTTTCATTACTCCTTTCTGTATTGAAACCGTGTCTTTCTGTCTGTGTGTCTGTCTGTCTGTCTGTGTCTCTGTCTGTCTGTCTGTCTGTGTCTCTGCAGCACCACAGGAGAGGAGGTGATAAACAAAGCCGCTCTGGAGAACAGACAGGCTGGTCTGGACAGAGAGGAGATTAGGTTGACTGACCTTCAGGAAGCCATCGCAGAAACCGTTTACAACAGCACTAAAAGTAGGGTTGCGTTCCGAATCTAGTTAGGATGCAGTAGGCATACTATTGGGACATACTTTACTCTTTTATTTCATCATAACATTGCGCCTTGATCGTGCCTCTTGATTTTATATCCGTCGCATCACCGTTTGTTTTTCATATGGAGGCTTTGTCAATGTGACGTCACTTCACGTGCGCACTGGATTGTGGGTCAGAATCGCCCAAATAGGATTCAGTTTTCAACGCTAACAATCTTGGCCGCATGAAGTAGGACATCCGGGTACTTCTAACCATCCTAAATCTGGCCACAAGAATCGGGACATCCTAAATCTTTTTTTCTACATACTATATAGTAGAAAGTATGCGATTCGGAACGCAACCTAACTGTCTTTTACAAAATAATGAGTGAAAAATACATACTCCATAATTCTGTTAGGAGTATGTATAACATGATATTGTTCTCCAAAACAATTGTCAACACAAAGGTTACAGATCTTCTGGTTTCTATCCAGCCCTTTATATCTTCCATTGACCTTAGGACTTCTGCTGTTATTTACTTGAAAAATACAGATAGCCTGCCTGGACTTTTGCTTTTCATACAGCAGCTACTTTTCTAATTTAAACTCTTGTTTTAATTATAGAAGTAAGTTTCTCAAGATGTTATGTTTCTGAGCTCGCTCTGCCACTTCTGTATAAACTGATCTTATAGCCTCTGTTCAACAGTTAGTTTCTACCAGTTAAAGGTGCACTGAGGAGCTTTCGGTCTGTGTTAATTCTAGCTTCCCCTTTGGACAAAAGTGGTAGTGTTTTCACTACGCCAGCTGTTGTTCCTGGGTGAGCGTATACCCATGACAAAGGCATTAAGAAAAACTATATAAAAATAGATTTTTTTTGCACTGATTGTCTCGTTTGCTGTTCCATGTAATCTATGATCAGAGGAATAATTAGACTGTTTCAGAAATATTTAAAAGTTCCTCGTAGCGTCTTTAATGTTCAAACATGCTCATTTGTCAGTATTAACTATTGCTTCCTGGTTACTATATGAAGACGTATATATTTTTTTCTCTCTAGGCGGCTTCTACCACTCCAGCATCATCACACAGAATCTCATCACTGGCTTCGTTCCCTTCCTGCCTCTGAGCAGACGGCATGTTGAACGCTGTGTCCGCTCTCAGCTCTGTCAACTGGACCGCTGCGGCCGCACTGACGTGATCGAGGCTGTAGGGGCAGATATGGAATACACCCCCACACAGGGACAATACTTCTCCTCTTCTGGGTGTAAGACTGTCGCCGCCAAAATCAACTTCTTTTTGTGAGTTGGAGAATTTTTTAAGTTTTTTTTTTTAAGTTTTTTTGGGGGGCATTTTCAAGCTTTATTAGACAGTACAGAGTTGAAATGGGGAGACAGAGAGAGAGGGGGGATGACCTGCAGTAAAGGTCCACGGGCCGGGCTCGAACTCGAACCCGCGACCACTGCAACGAAGGCCGGAGCCGATATGGTACGTGCTCTATCCACTACGCCACCGGAGCGCCCCGAGAATGTTTTTTTTTAAAGGACTAAAAGGGAAAAATCCTTCTGAGGTGAGTGAGTAAGTGAGTGATAAGAAACTGTCCCCAAAATGGAGGTCTGAGGTTAGAGCAGCATATATGGAGCAGTGGAGGCCTACTGCATGCTGAATCAAGGGGGAATTGAACTCACAACCCCCAGAATTCAAAACGGTATTGTGGCGTATTTGCTGTAGAAGTCGGTACACGTCCAGATGGGTGCACAGGAGTCATCCCACACTCTACCTCCAACCTAACTCACTATAATTTTATTTATTTATTTTTTTTTCCGGTAATTTTTTGGGGCATATTTCCATGCATTATTAGACAGCGTGTGGAGAGACAGCGATGAAATGAAAAGTATCGGAGCGCCCCACCCCTCCTCTACTTTATAATTCATGAACTCTGAAGAAAAAATCTATTGTTTCGTTGAAGTCTATTTTATTTATTTTTGTTTTCGTTGACACAACCCTCTTTTCACTTTCACACAGTCGCATATCACGATAAGTAGAAAAGAGCTACAGCCTCTTTTCAAACGATCAAAAGTCTCAAATTGTGCAAGAGTGAATAACTAATGTCAAGTTTCTACCTAGCAACACTTTAAAGTGAATGGGATGTACAGTAATCCCAAAACAAATATTAGGGCATAAGGTTTTAGCTTATAACATCATTGGTTTTGAAAACAATCTTAACCAATAGAATTTCATAGTATACATTAAAATATTATCAACCAAAACAAACCTTAGGTAAGATCTCGACCATAATGATAATATATCACCTCCATCATGTAATCGAGTTAAGTATTCAGCATCTCAACATGTACTAAACCAGGTACATATATGTTTGGAAAAATGCACGTCTAAGAATATTTTTTGGGCTGTATTTGGACCCAAACTAAACTGAGGTTGTGTCTAAAGAGTTTCTTGTCTATTTAACAAATAATAATTATTAAGAGAAAGATCTAAAGAAGACAGGTTTTACTTGAAAATAGGCTGTGTTCCATACTAACGTCCTACTCATACTAACGTCCTACTCATACTAACGTCCTACTCATACTAACGTCCTACTCATACTAACGTCCTACTCATACTAACGTCCTACTCGTACTCATTTTGACGTCAATTTGAGTATGCTGTGGTTGTGTATGCGAGTTTGTGTAGGCGAGAAATGCCCGGATGAGAACTTACTTCCGGGAAAATGTTGTGTATGGATCGATAGGTTACTTTTCCTACTCAACCGCCCCACAATGCATTGCGTCTTTTCAAACAACACGGAAGGTTTTTTAAAAATTATTTATTGCTTCTGTATACGTAAGTGTAAACTGTCCGACATAACTAGCATACACAATGGATGGTTAAGTAGACAGTATGCAGTATATACATGTTGAGTATGTAGGAGGGAGGACGTTAGTAGGGCCTTTCAAACACAACCTTAGTATTTCTTTGCTTTTGAGCACATCTTCAGTTCTGCCACTAGGGGGCAGTAAAGGCTTGAACCAGAAATAACTCAGAGGTGAAGCAGAGTTCACCTGCAGCTCAGTGCATTTATGATTGTGTTTCTCATACGAGTGAGTTATATCATTTAGTTTATTTTAATGTTAAAAATGTACTGTACATGTATCGGTGTTTTCAAATACACTCAAAGTGCACTTTACTTTGAAGGAGGAAAAATGACTTGATGCGTCTTGGTATGAATATTCTGCCAAAATTGTGCTTTTATTCTGAAATACTGCCTTGAATTTGAAATGGGTATGGCTTGCCTAGTATTGTAAACCATTAGTTATTTGTTTTATTGAATGATGTAATGCAATTAAAATGAAATGAAAATCAAGCTTAATTGAATTTACAAATGGGAGACAGTAATGGCTAGGATGTGTGTCTGCATCATATGTTGATTCAGTTTGAATTTGAATTCAGTAATTATTGTTAACGGACTAAGAAAGTCCATAGAAGATTTATTTATTTTCAAAATAAATCAGTATATCAGTGTTTAGAGTTTCGAATACACAAAGAAACCTGTTAACTTCAACCAAATATCAGTTGTTTTCGAGCCGTAGATTTTACTGCTTTCAAAGTCGCATACTGAGACTATTACCAGTTTCAATTTCAGATTTTTTTGCCATAGTACATAAAACATAATCTCCATTTCATTTATCAGAAACAGCCTTTATTTTTTTAAGGGTTGATTTGTGTCTTATTTTGATGTGGTTGTCTGACCAATGTGTGTCCAGTTTGAGCCGCTAAAGTGCCTGGATGTTGGTGACTGAAGCCAAATACAACCTCTGGGTCTTCAGTGTGATGAAGAAATAAATAAAAAAATACATAAACAAATTGCTGTTCTGTTTTCTGTCAGAATCTGTTGATAGACATGTCAAATAAATAAACCTCAGTATGTTTTATCTTCACTTTAAACTAGAACTACACACTATCTGAGTGCTTTTACATATTTCTCTAAACTTTTGCTTGAAAGTTAAATTTTAAAACTAAATTTAAAAAAAAAAAAATTCTTGCTGGTTTTTTTCTGCAACACATTGAAGCCTTTTTAAAATGATTTAGAGGCCTGAATTGTTTACATTGACGTTAAAGGAATTGTTCAACCTTTAGAATTTTTAGAAACTGTTACTGTGTGCATTCTTGATGAAGAAATGGGGAATACAGTAGGTCTCTCATCCAGGTTAGCTTAGCTCAAACACTGGTAGTCGATGGATGGGAGCAGGTCAAAAGATAAACTTTACAGCATCACAAAACTAAACGCTCCTGTGTGCTTATTGGGACTTATTCACCACGTTATGTTGCGCTCTTCACATGTTAAGTCATTTTAGAATCATATACACGCTGCAAAAAAAGCAGCTATCACGGGCACTTCCTGGTGTCCATGTATGTGATTCTTAAATTACATAAAGACCTTTGCACATGTCTTCATAAAAAAATGTACGCACAGTTACAGGAACGGTTTCTGACGCCTTTTCTTGAAGCGGAAAGTGGTAAAAAGCAAAACGGTAAAAAATATTGAACCATGCCTTTTAAATCTTACAGTGTTCCATAGGATGTGATCCAACGAACTGCATTTCCTCTGATGGCACCCCGTCGCCTCCTATATATGCCACGATGTCTCCCGATCCTGCAGTGATGACTTCATTAACACACACACACACACACTCACTCTCTCACACACAAACATACACACACTTGCTCTCTCACACACAAGCACACACACACACACACTCGCTCTCTCACACACACACACAAACACACTCGCTCTCTCACACATACACACACACACACACACACACACACACACAGGCGGAGGAGGGGGTTCAAAGGTCAGCTTTAGAAGCCTCTTCACCCCAGCTGCTGTATCGCCATCTCACAAACCTCACGGACAATGGGACACACACACACGCACATACATAATAATGGCAGGTTGACCACCATACACACACACACTCACAGTCACACACACACACACACACACAGTCACAGTCACACACACACACTCTCACACACACACTCACACACCTCTTTTGACCTCTGAGCCAGTTTTCACACGCTCCCTGCAGGACAGATGGACGTGTTCTTCATAGTGGTGAGTAAAGATATTTGGGGAAAAAGTTGACAAACGAATACATTTCATGCTATATTTCTACTATCACTTTCTTTTTATATATAGTGGGCGTCCTGGTGGAAATGCACCTGTTGGAAGACCAAGAAGAAGAAGAAGCACTATAGAATAAATAACTAAATACATCTTCACCTCATCACTTGATATTGTGGAAAGACTTGAGGCAGTGGTGGATGATGCCATCTTTAGTAACTAGCTTCTTGTCCTTGGAATACGGCCACTGTAGCTTGTGTAAATTCTCCCAAAGTGAGGGGTTAGCAAGGGAGCGTCGCAATCTAGAACGTTCACCACTAGATGCCACTAAATATTCAAATGTTACACACTGCACTTTTAAATTGTGACTGGGTCTGGCCCCAACCTACTTAGTTCTAGATGATAGTGTTTTTTCCGCAGGGCCCCTCAGCTTAATAGGCTTAAACAACTTTGTGTCAACTCGTTTGGCGATGGCTTGAATGTAACCGACATTCATTTATATGGGAAAAGTTACGCACTGTAGCTTTGATTTAACTCTGCCTTCCGTTGGCCCTTCTGTTGGGTCTGTGTCAGTCTCTGATTGTCCTGCATTAGCTTGTCTGTAAACTGTGTTTTTAAAGGTGCTGTACAAATAAAGTTATTATTAACTTTCTCGAGTGTAAAAAGTCACTTTCACCTCCTACTTTACCTCCTATCCCCTCACTGTGTGTGTGTGTGTGTTGGTGTGTGTGTGTGTGTTGCAACAATGGGGCAGCTCCTTCCTACTCCCCCCAAAACACACACACACACACTACACACTCACGTACACACACACTCTCTCTCACACACACACCAAAACACACACACACTACACACTCACATACACACACACTCTCTCTCACACACACACCAACACACACACACACACACCTCCACATCTGTGAGTGCCCCTCTGTCCGCTCATTCTTCTCCCTAACCGCTCCATTATTGGGCTTCTTTCACTTGTAAATGTGGCCAGCGATACTTCTGATGGGTCTTTTATGCACGCGGTTGGGGTCAGGAGAGCGGTAGAGGGGGTGTATACAATGAGGGGGTGGGTCAGGGCTTTGGTTTAGTTTAGGGGAGTCTTGTGCTGTTGTGGGGCGAAAGAGAGAGAGAGAGAGAGAGAAAGAGAGAGAGAGAGAGAGTGTGAGGGGACAATTGTCACAAAGAGTTAAATCCTTTTTTGTGTGTGCAGTCATTTGGGACGGTTGCAAGGGGACGGGCCCAAAAAAAAGCAGTTTGCTCTCTCTCTCTCTCTCTCTCTCTCTCTCTCTCTCTCTCTCTCGCTCTCTCGCTCTCTCTCTCTCTCTCTCTCTCCTGCCGCACATTCCTGCAGCCGGCCGTTACACACACACACATACAAACACACACATAGACATACAGTACACACACACACACACACACACACACACACACACACACAGGCGCAGGGAGAACCGAGGGTAACGCTCAACTGTCCAAAGTTGTGAATGCACCCCAAAAGGAGGATGTGTCTTCTTTTTTTTTTTTGACAAATGAACGTGTGCGGAGGCCTTTAGCATGACAGAGCTCTGTACTCCACAGAATGCAACATTGACCCTTTTTCCACCAAAGTATTTGGCGGTGCCGGTTCAGAGCAAGTGCCCAATAAAAAAAACTGTTATTCGCTATTGTTTTAACACAGACACAGTTCTAGTTGCGTACTTGAGTCTCTTAACCTTGGTGCTTTCTGGAGAACCAGGCTGCGTTCATACCAGTTTAAGCAGAAGCAAAGTTTCAACCTCCTATGTCACGGTCATGCTATTTCTTGTATAACAACTAATATGTTGTAATTGTATTTAATGTTAGCCTGGCTCCGCCCGCCTACCGACTTACGCTCACATACGTCACGACCAAACGTTATGCGATTGGTTGGCAGCTCCAGAGTGGCACTGAGCAGATCCAATAGTTTTAAACTTCAACAGACACCCGCCTTCAAGTGAGTGAACGTTTGCCAATAGGGCAGTTCCAGACCTTCTGTACAAATGAGATGAAGTACGATGGTCTGGTGGTTGCTACTTTAATGTTGTTAAGGACCTGAAAACGAGATGGGTTAATCTCAATAAGTTATTCCTTATAATGAATTTGGTTCAAGCTGTGAACCGACTTTTTGAGTTCCAAACCAATTTTAGGTCTGAACACACCGGCCTTTTCAAAAGTAGGTTCTAGAAGCAGAACTGGAACCCATGCATGGAGCCTTGCAAATGTAAACGCCCTTGAGTTTCAACAGTTATAGAGAGGCACAAACTCTGTGCCACTCAGATCAACTACAATACATTAGGGGCGCCCTTAGCTCAGTTGGTAGGGCGTCCCCCCCATAGACATAATCAGTTATTTATTATGTCTATGGTCCCCCCCATGGGCCTCGGCCAGCAGCGGACCCGGGTTCGATTCCAGCCCGCGGTTGTTCTCTGCATGTCACTCCCCTCTCTGCCCCATTTCAACTCTGTCTCTACACACTATCAATAAAGCATAAAAATGCCAAAAAAATACAATACAATTTGGTGAGCAACATTTTTAAAAAAACAACGCAAAGTGGAAGATTACTGAGTTACAAAGCTTATGCATACATATATGTGTATATATATATATATATATATATATATATATATATATATATATACAGTACTTTGCAAAAGCTTTAGGAAGGTCAAAATAAACAACTATTATTTGTATTTGTGTTTTACAGTATTTTTTACACCTGCATACACCTTTTGCACAGGACTATATATACTGTATATTATCAATGTATCTTATGCGTATAATGTTGTGTAATATTCATTTCTGTGGCGTTTATGTTGTTGCTTTGTTGCCTCCATGGTGTCATGGTTGGACCAGTGTTCTGTGGGATTATCTGTTATTTTAGCTTCTGTAGTGACCTCTGCCCCACACACACACACACACACACACACACACACACACACAGAGCAGAGGGGAGGTCCTGGTGGCAATCGAGTCTCCGGGACAACAGGTGAACAAAGGGGACACGGCGGGGGGAATGTGAGGCGCAGAGGGGTGAAGGGTGACTTCTGGAGGGCTGTGTGTGTGTGTGAGAGTGTGTGTGTGTGTGTGGTTGACCTTGGCCTCTGTGCTCGTGGTCAGATGGGATACGAAGGCCACCGGGTTGGATAAAGGGTTGTGACGCCTTTCGCTCTCTTCAAAAACCTGCAGTGATTAATGACTAAACACACACACACACACACACACACGCTCACACACACACACGAAAACACACACACACACACACAGAAAGCAGCTGACCCCGTGTGAGCCCGCTGCTTAAACATCGGTCACTTTCCCAACACTTTTGATTGATAAGCGATTTCGTTCCCACCACAAATTATGGTAATAATCGTTTGAAAAGAGACTCAGAGCTGCAGCTGCTCTCGCCACATAGAACAGGCCAGATTACAGCCTTAGGACCAATTTATTTAAAAAGCTGAAATCATTTCTTGTATCAGTTTTCTTTGGTTCTACATGCAGGAGTGTTTCCTTCTATAGAAGTCTTAAAAAGTCAAAAAGCACAAGTAAGAT